>JAUCMX010000002.1:26190748-26305748 GCA_033459395.1 Hemibagrus guttatus
AGGCCTCTGCTCCCTCAAGGCCCCGTTATTATTTATTAATAATTCATCTCTAAATAATTCACAGCCTGGGAGTGAATGTGTGGACAGACGCTGTTTAATTGAGCAGGGGAAAATGAACTTGGACATAGTTTGAGTGTGCAGAGCCAGGACTGCTTTCTCTTTACTGTTCATTTATTTTATTCTTCTTTTGTCTGTTTAAAAAAAACTAACCTTCTTATTTTATTATTTCTTTTCTGTACAATGTCCCATGGTGAGCAGAGGCAACAGGGAGGAACGCAGGAGAGTTAAAGTCAGTCTTAGCAAGGAAAATGTCATGGGAACTTCGACAGGGAAGAGTGTCTGTTTTCACATGGAGTAAAGTGCTGACAAAAAATGTATAAAAAAAAAAAAATTATTTAATATATAATTATATATACTATAATATATAAATAATAATAATAATAATTAAAAATAAATAAAAAAATTTAAAAATAAAAAATAATTTTTAATTTTTAATTTTTTAAAAATAATTAAAAAAAATTTTTAAAAAAATAATAAGAAAAAAATTTAAATTATTTTTAAATTTTTCATTTTAATAATACATTAGTTAAAATTAATAAACCCCCCCCCCCTTCTATTGTCTGTTCCACTTACCCGATCTTATCATCCAAGGGTTTAAACAAGGCAGGATACACCCTTTACTGAGTGTCAACCCATCACAGGGCACATACACAATCCATGCAATTTAGAGACTCCAATCAGCCTAGAAGCATGTCTTTGGACTGTGGGAGGAAACTGGAGCACCCAGAGGAAACCCCCCAAGCATGGGAAGAACATGCAAACTCCACACACACACACAACAAAAACCAACCAGGATGCTAGAGGTGTGAGGCGAATATGCTAACCATTAACCCACCGTGCTGCAGTCTATGATTAATTATTAATTAAATAAATAAATAATTAAAAATCATTAAAAATCTATTTTATAAATAGATTTTCCTTGGGATTGTATTAATGACATCAAACTTTCATTGGAAGTGAATTGACTAGAAATTGTTCAGCTTGAAGTGAACTCAAGCGCAGGACATGATTGTGTGCTGAAATAGCTTCTCTTTTAAAAAAATAAAATAGTATTTTTTTCAAACCTAGGGGAAAAACTTAGTGGATCTAAGTAGAATGACTTTACATATTTATAACTATCCATATGACTGTTTTAGGTCTAGTTTTTACAAAGAATAAATAATAAGCTTCATTAATAAACATGAAATATATACTTTATAACCCAGAGCTACCCTTCTTACACTTTAATAATAAATACATTCGAATGAGAAGTTAAATAAAACAGATCTTGTGTTAAGTTTAAACTTTTAACATTTTAGCAATATCATAAAAAGTCATTCCTTCTCAGAACCACAAAACGATGTGACACATGACTACTTTCCTGTCTCAGAGACAGAATACAGATTTAGACTGTAATTTTATTTAACAAGGGGGTTTTCCCTGCACTTGCTCGTTCATTTCCAATGGATTCCAGAAGGGGTCAGTAACATCCTGTTCATTTTCTCTTTTCTCAGCTTAATTTCCTGTTTTCTGTGAAAGCCCATATCACATCCTTCTGTTTGTTTGTTAATTTCTGAGCATCATATCGATGTTTTGCGTCTGGGTTTTTACAAAACGAAGTAGTTTGGGGTGCAATTTAAAAAAAAAAAAAAATTTTTTAAATTTTCCCTTTTTAAATTTTACTATACAGATGATCAATAGCTATAGCTATTGCTTTCGGCTGCTCCCTGTTCGGGGTCGCCACAGCGGACCAACTGGTCCGCACAACAACTTTGGGAAATGTTTTACGCCGGATGCCCTTCCTGACGCAACCCTCCCATTTTTTCCCGGGGTTGGGACCAATAGCTATAGCTATTTTACTTTCGGCTGCTCCCTGTTCGGGGTCGCCACAGCAGACCGACTGGTCCGCACAACAACTTGGCACAGGTTTTACGCCGGATGCCCTTCCTGACACAACCCTCCCATTTTTTTTTTGGGCTTGGGACCGGCACTGCATCCAGTGGCTGGGGTTGAGGCATTGGCTGGAATCGAACCCGGGCCTTTCGCATGATAGGCGAGAAACCTACCACTGAGCCACCAATGCCTCAATAGCTATAGCTATTATCAATTAAAAAACAAAAAAATAACTTGAATCCAAACTCTGTCACCTAGGTTACATATTGTTCTGTACAAAAGCTTCCCAAGAAACTGGATCTGTTAGATTTGTGAAGAATTTACTGTAGCACAGGACACATAAAATACATAAGTACTAGAATTAATAAAAGTCCGATGACGTTTGTACATAGTACAATGACATATATACAGCGTTATATCTGGCACAATTTCTCAAGTGAGTGAAAAGACATGTTATGTTCAGGTTGATCATGTCCTACTAGAATAATTTCTACACTTATTTTCCATTTAACCATTTACTCATTTCTAGCACAAAAAGACCTGGTGTGTATTTATGTCCTGTGTTTCTTTTGTGCTTGTATTCATTTATTGCTGTGTTTGCTTAGACATTCATTTAAAAAATAGAATAGAATAGAATAGAATAGAATAGAATAGAATAGAATAGAATAGAATAGAATAGAATAGTGTGTTTGTTTACTCACTTAATTGCTTAAACATTTATAAACACATAATTAACACTTCATTATTTAAACATTCATAATAGAATAGAGGCGCACAGAAGACAGTAGAATATAAGTGAATAGAATACAATAGAAATAATACCTCAAAATAGAATATGGTAGAGTAGAACACATAGAATAGTAAACGCAGAATAGAAATGCGAACCAAATCTAGAATATATTAAGAACAGAAGGTAGAGTAGCATCGAATATCTAAAATTCTGAATACTGTAGAGTAGTATGGAACAAAAGAGCCAAATTGAATTGTACAGAGTAGAATAGAATCAAGTAGAAATATAGCAGAATAGAAACAAACAGAGTAAAACAGAATGATGCAGTTGTTTGCTCACTTGATTACACATTTATTAGGAACAGAATAAAATACAGTAGAATACTAATAGAAGTGCGCAATGTAGAGTAGAATAGAATTGAATAGAATAAAACAGAATAGAATAGACACTTCTTTCGTTGCAATATCCATTGATTGCAACAAAAGAAGTGTCTATTCTATTCTGTTTTATTCTATTCAATTCTATTCTACTCTACTCTATATGACGTATCTATACCAGAATTTCTGGCAAAAAAAAACCAAAAATTTTTTTAACTGTGCTTTAAGAAACTGCAAATAGCATTCACCAAAATGACCACAAGAATTCAGAATGACCTGGAAACCTTACTTTAGATAGTAGACTGCTAGCAGATACTTTATTATCTTGTTTAGGTTATCTTCTTTAGGAACCATTTCACAAACACAGTGATAAAAACCCTCAGTTTGTGTAAAGTCTAAATCCTTGCTAGTGAGCGCTTTGTGAGTGTGATTTCTTCACACACTAGACATCACGCTTTGATCAGGATGGTGGATATCTACATGCTGTACTTAAATGGACAGAAACCTAATCAGTGCAGTTTGAAATCAGATGCCGGCTGTCAAAATGTCTGTGATGCTCCTTTGGCTTTTGTCGGAATGATGAATTAAATTTTCTTCTTTTTCATTTTGGAAGATAGCAGACTATAAAATGTGCTAGAGCTTTAATGGTTTTAAAACAATATGTGTGTGTGTGTGTGTGTGTTTTATGTTATATGAGATTTTTTATATATAAAAATCTAACCAACATTCTTCAATCTGTCACTTTGCAGTTAGTTTGCAGATAAGTTCAAAAAATTCAGTTTCTTTCTGTAGAAACTTCAGATTAAACCTCTTCGGTTCTTTGGCTGATTGGATAACATTGACGTTGCTCTCCAGAGCTTTTCCTTTTTCATACATCAGTTTTAAACATGAGCAACTCAAAAGAGTAAAGGCTTAAAGTTTGGTCTCTGTTGAAGTCCAGTTACGCAAGTGTCTTAATATGTTTCTCAAACCCAACTTTCCCCTCACTAGTCTTTGGAGAACGGTTCATCTGAAGCTGTCTACAAGTTCTGTACAAATCTCGAGGTGCCACGGTGCTATACAAACACGTCCTTTCATGATTCCTGTTTTGCGCAGCTCAGGGAGAGCCCCAGAATGGGGTATAGTGTGTGTGTGTGTGAAAAAGAGAGAGGGGGGGGGACTTTTGCTTCTATATGTATGAAAGGATTTCTGTAGGCATCACTGTAGATTTCACTTAATCTAAAAGCACATCAAAGCATCCAGTACTGTTTGTGCTAAACTCTCATCTGGTCCTTATCACTAAAGTGCTGCTAAATGCCTGTGGGGAGGGAAAAAAAAATACAAAAAAAAGCAAACATGCTCGCTTTTAACCTACAAATTCGGTACCAATAAAAGAAAGAAAAAAAAAAAAAAGAAAAAAATAATCAATGCATCGTTTGGTATACAAAATAAAGCTATTACTACTTGGCAGCTCTTTGAGAACTTAAAATGTTCATTATTACACTGTAACTACGTTGTACCAAGTAGTGAATAAAAAGCAGTTATTAAATGTGGATTAAATAAAGAATAAAACATGAAAGGACATGTTGTTATAGGAAAATAATGAACATCTGCAGCTTGTCTCAAAAACAGACTTACTGTTACTATCCCAAAGTTGATCATTTTCCAGTATCTGCACTTCTTGAAGTCTTTTATTCCTTTCATACAACTGCAATTTGATTCTATTTTTCTCTCTAATGACATTAATAAGACAAAAGCAACCTGAAAAACAGCCTTCTGTGCTGAAGCTCTGGTCAGGTTTTTTCAATTTAAAGCTCCAGCTTTATCTCTGACTGCAACAAAGCACTGACACTGGAGACTCCTTCCATAAATAAATAAAAACCTAAAACAAATTCTTACAGAAAACCACACTATTCATCATATCCACCATTCCATTTGAAACATCAGTTGCATTAATAGCTTTAATAGCTTTTTACAGATTTTTTTTTTAGTATTTTGAGTATACAAAACTGATATTTTTTAATTATGTTGCGCTGTGTGTCAGAGAGTATGTTCCTCCCTATATAAAGCTTTGCAATTTCATTTAAGAAGACGAACTCCAACTATTTGCACATTTCTTATTTCTATCCATGTCAAGCCAAATCTAGCATGAGAGGTGCAAATCACCTTTTCATTCACTGTGGATGTATTTATTTAGTGAACACAGTTATTTTGTAAGAAATGTTGTTATGATTTTTGTTTCAATTGTTGTCTGTCTACAATCTGATCCCTCCATCTCCCTCTCTCGCCCTCTCTCTCCCTCTCTCTGTCTCTCCCCTACTGTTAGCGGAGCGAGGCCTGAGCAAGTTCTGAAGCCCAAGCTGGTGAATAATAGAACAAAGTGATGATGAGCCTTTAGAGGTTTCAGTGCTTTTCATCCCCCCGTCATCCAACACAGAGAGCGAGAGAAAAAGAGAGAGAATGGCTCTTTTAAAAAAGGATACATAGGATGCATGAAAAACAAAAAGCCCCAGACTTGGGAGTTGAAGAATTCTGGTACATGTAGGTAAGATATCCAGAATAATTTGATTCTCTATTAAATAATAGTTAAAGCAAAGCTGCTTGATTTTAACTGGTCTCTTTGACAGAGATCAGCCTGAGCTGTCAGTCAAATCCTCTATATTCTAAGGCAGAAGGTTGAATAAGAGATGCCTAAAGGCATCAAGCGGTCTCCGGTCCCTGAGAGACTTCCACTTACCTCAGGTCTCTGCAGAGGAACAGACGACACTTTGGACTTTGTTTAGACCGATTGAACTTCTGGCAGCTCTGCTGTTTCTTTGCCTGCTGATTGCACACATCATTAGAGCTGTCAGTCATACAGGCACAGTGACAGACCTGCACCATGGGATTGCCTTGGGGTCTAATCAATCCAACATCCTATAGAATGCCTCATCAAACGCTTGGGAAGAAAAAAAGCGCTCTGCGGCCTGCTCACAAGCTACACCGTGGCTCTTATTGATCACATTATGAACAGGGCTCTCTTCCTTCATGCACTTTTTACCTTTTTTCTTTTACTAAAGCTTTTGCCTGTCGTGATACTGTAGAAACTTTCAAAAAAAGGTTAAAGGCTACTTAATTTGTTCAGGTTCTGTTAAACTATATTAATGATTGGTTCATGGCTATCAATATAACAATTCAAAGTGTGCTGTTTTGTTTTGTTTCGCTTCATAGTACCACTTTTAACTAGCACCACAGACTCGGCACGGATAATACAGAGACTTCTAATTTGAAAGTGATACAGAGACAATAAACACATGCTTCTCTGTCTTTTTTTTTTAATGAAATTGAACGTTTATTGGTTTATAAATACATTGTACCATGTAACACAAATCAAAATATACACGTATTACACAGTGACAGGTTCAAATGTATCTCACGCAGAAAAAAATAGAGCAATTCTAAAATAAATAAATAGGGTAGTGCACATACAAAACAGTAGCATAGTATATGAAACGGCATTGCTACATCTTCTAATTAATATCTATTTGATCAAGCTGTAAAGTTTCTGTAGTCCAATCTGATCTAAACAAATATGAGACCAAAGTAATCTTTGACTTTTTTCTTTTATTACACAAGCCCTGTTGTTGGTCTGCTTTCAGACCAGAGAGGGAAAATAAAATGAAATATCTATGAAAGTCTTTGAAATTTCTCTAGTTTTTGAGCAATATCTCTAGCCCTAGTCTAGCTAGATAGACTGTGTTCTGATGAGATGCTTTCAGCTAAATAATGTATATACATATATGTATGTGATTAGATAATAAGCAAATAGGAAGATATGATAGAAAGGCTGAGCTGGTTCTTTTTTTAACCAGAATTACTGTACTATGGCCAGTATTTTTTATTTTTTTGCATACGTTGATTGGCACTGTGACAGTATTAATGCAAATATTTGTTTTATTTGATATGTGAACATTTAATGATTTGGTTCGAACCTCAGCTTACCTTCGGTTTGCTTTGCTGCTACACTGTGAGTCACAGAAAGTACTGTAATTATTTGTTGCTTTTACGTGACCTTCACTTTTCCCCATGTGTTTGGTTCTCAAGAAGGCATGAAAAATAAATGAGCCTACCACCCCCTATCTCCAACCTGAGTCCTGGAACAATAAGATATCCTCCATATTGTTCCGCATCCCAAAACACACGGCGCAGAAAAAAGAAACCTCAAAACATAATAAGACAAATAAAAGGACTTTGAAGGAAAGTTGCGCTGCCAGAGTTCCTTTCAACAATATACAAGGCTGACTTTCTCAGTACCTCCATGTTATTCAGAGCGTTCCTCCAAATATTTGGAGAGAACGAGGGGCGATGAAAAGAGCAGAAAACAATGAGGCCGTGCTGGTGTTGTGGCGTCCGTGGACCCTGCCTCGTCCCGTCTTTGTGTCTGCTCCAGTACATTCAAATGCACTTACACCAAATCCAGACCGCATGCCAGCACTCACGGCTCACTGCACACGTTCTGTAAGCAGAGGTGCTTAAACCGGGACCAGATTTAGTCCAATCAGTTGTTTACAGGCTTCATAGAGAGAACATCATTTAGTTCATTAGAGTTCATTCTGAAAGTAACAGAACCTGATTTGTCAGTGCAGATTTCATTTTTGGTTGGAATTACATAGTTAAATATGGACACGTAAAAAAAAATAGGAACTTACTTAGAATTTCAGACAATACTAAATGTCAGGTCTGTCTAAATATGAGAAAAAAAAAGATTAATTGAATTACTGTTACCTTTCTACAACCTTTTATTCATAGTCACACCTGTGCACACACACCTGCCTTATCAGTCTGATCTAAGCATAGGAAGAGCTTTTCGTGAATCTGCTTTCATAAATATTTCTACATTATTAATCACTATGATACAGATAAGAAACACTAGATAGTTTCAAATAGATCCTACAGTATACGATTTAAAGAGATGTGGCCTGGGTCAATGGGATGTGTATTGCTAAATTGTATACAGAACAGAAGAGTGTGAAGGATATTGAAGGTGGAGATTTATTTCTACTTACATAAAATGTAATGTGAATTAAGGCCTGAGATGAAATTCAGGGCCGAATCACCTTCTACTGTCAGAATAGGCAAAGAACGCAGCACATGTAGTACAACAGAAAGGGGTATTTGTGTACTTTATTAGCAAATTAAAAAAGGTCCTATACACAGTTAGTGCTGTTAAATTCTCAGTTCTGAGTGGTCAGAAGGTGTTGATCCATTTTCTATAACAGCAGCTCTTAGACAGTGTCCTACTAATTCCCTTGTTTGGAAGATATTGTTTCTATAGTTTCATTTAATTTGATATAATGAAGGTTTCTATAAGTATATGTTTATTTGATATTCATGGATGGAGTCTCTAGTGTGTAAAACTGTAAGTTTGGGTTTTCTGACACTTTTCTGAAACTCTTCTAGACAAGTGATTATGCACTTTCTGTTTTTCTCAGACATTTCAGACCATCAAGAAAGAAAGATGAAGACAGACTGGGGAGGAAACAACTGTTTATAACTGTTTATAACTGTTTATAAGCAGGAACTTACTGTTTCCTCTACATTCCACAGAATTTAATATCTATAAACTTTAAATAGATAAAAAGAATGACGTGTCATTCAGGGTGGAAACAGTGGCTATAACAGTAACTTTGCTTTGCACCACCCTGTTGTTGACTTTTTTTTATAACAGTATACCCTAGCATGTTTTAGCCATCCATATATTTTCTGTACTGATTATCCTAGACATGATCCAGGGAACCTAGTGCCTATCCTAGGGCACAGAACAGGAGTCACCCTAGACAGGATGCCAACACATTGCAGGGCACATCTCACAACACACACACACACACACACACCCCCTCACAATGGATGACCTTACAGATGCATGTCCTCAACTGAGAGAGAAAATGATGACTCACACGAACACACCAGGCAGAGGTAGGAATTGAGCTCCTGGAGGCAAATGTGCTAACCACTAAGTCCTCATGCCCTTTATAATGTTTTATTCCTTACTCAAAACATTTTGTGTCATATTATAGCAAATATATGGATAGCTGCATGTCTGGTGTTAAATCATCATCAAATTACATTGTGGACTGCTCTTAACTTCCCCTGACAGTCAGATGGGTGTTGTGCTGTGCGTTTTAGGTAAACACACTTTTGCCCTTCGACTATCTTGTCAGAATGAACACAAAATGAATCGTCCTTAAAAGAAATAATATAAAAAAAGTCGATTGCTATGAACATGTTTGCAAATTGCAATCTTGAGAATGTAAGAAATGCCAACGTCAAGAAAAGACCATAGAGCAATTAACTACCCCATCTTATCTGTTATACAGATGGCCGCCCACTAGAGGTCACTGTTAATGGAGATGTTGCAGAGAACAAAGGCCTCCTGCTTTTCCAATTTGTATTTCAAGTCTGCTTCGTTTCTCTCTAAGGGCCATTCATCTGTGAAGTTCAAAGAGTATAGTGTGCTTCTATTACTGTCTGCAATAACATCTCCGCAGTTAAAGAATCTCTCCGGACTTACGCACCAAGAAATAAAAGCACATCGGTGCAGCTTTAGGAGCTGCAGTAAGCCTTAAACAGCGTCCAGCCTCTGCGAATCAGATGGAATGACATCTTAAGCAGGACCAGGTCTCAGTACTGCAGTGGAATTAGTAGCTAAAGGAGTTCTGAGCTCTTCTGTGTGGCCCAGATTAAACCTGTTCACAATAGAGCTAAAGTGTGTAGTCAGCGTTCGGACATGTGAGAGGATCAGTGTGTTTGGAATTGCATGGCTCTGTGTGTGTGTGTGAGTGTGTGTGAATGGACAGAGCTAATGCCTGTGCACATTAAAGCTCACCAGCACAACACTCAGCAAACCCTCTACTGCCAGAGACTCTGACACTGCAGACAGGAACACAGCAGAGCGATGATCATATTCATCCTACCCAAAACAAGGGATTATCTCTCTCTCTCGTTCTCTCTCTCTCTCTCTCTCTCTCTCTCTCTCTCTCTCTCTCTCTCTCTCTCTCTCTCTCTCACTCTTAAATCTATCCACCTATTTCTAACTCTTTTTTTTTTTGTAATCACTTTATCTGTGTGTCTCTCAGTGTTTTTTTCCTCAATTTATATCTATCTCTGTCTTCCTCTCTTTGTCTGTCACTCTCTTTATATCTTTATCCATTTTTTTCTCACTGTCTCTCACTCCATCTCAATCCATCGACCTATCTCTCTTACCGTCTATTTTCCTCACTTTTTCTAGCTCTCTTTATCCCTGTCTTTCGGGCTGGGTTGGTCTCTGCCTCTCTTTTTCTCCATCTCAACTGCTCTCAATTGTTTTTTTCTCAATCTCGATCTGTCTCTGTCTTTCTCCCCCTGTCTGCTTCTCTCTGTTTTTTATTACTTTATCTCTCTGTCTTCTTCTCTCAGCCTTTTTTTCTCTCTCTACCTTTCTCTGTCTTTCTCTCCCTGTCTGTCTCTCACTTACCCTCTTTATCTCTGTCATTTCTCTCTTTCTCTTTCTCTTTCTCTTTCTCTCTTTCTCTCTCTCTCTCTCTCTCAAACTATATACTTATCTCTCTTGCTGTCTTTTTTATTTCTTCTATCTCTATCTTTGTCTGTCTTTCTGTCCGTGTCTTTATTCTCAATCTCTGTCCGTGTCTGTTTTTCTCCCTCTGTCTGCCTTTTGCCCTGCATCTCTCTCTCTCTCTCTCTCTCTCTCTCTCTCCCCTCTCTCTCTCTCTCTCTCTCTCTCTCTCTCTCTCTCTTTTCCTGAATCTATCTATTTACCTAATTTTGCTCTGTCTTTTTAAATTCTCTCTCAATCTATTCCCCTATTTTACTTTGTCTCTTTCTTCCTCACTCTTTCTAAATCATTCTCATTTTTCTTACTGTCAAGATTCAGGTAGGTTTATTTAGCATGGTAAAAAAACATTGGACATTAAATCTATTTAAAGAAAGGCTTTATAACATAATACCAAAAAGAAGAAAACACTCTACACAATCATTTGTACTATTATCCAAACGTCTCAGAGCATTTTCTGCATGTTGACAGTGTTGGTGTTATTGTGCTATTGAGTGGTTGGTGGTCCTGTTCCACTGGTTACTCTTTTGTCTGTTTTTGGTTTTCACAGCCCTGACTGCCAGGTTTGAGCTTGCTGAGGTTTCTCCGAGCAGGTGTGGGAGTTCTTAGGTTCTTCTTTGGCATCAGATTAATTTCAGTCATTTTTCATGCATTGTGAATGGAGAAAAAATGTTTGCCTAATTTGTGTTTGGTTAGAGCATGTTGTTAAAAAGTGCAGGTTTTTTTTTTTCCACTTCTGTTTGTCTAGTGAGGTCTGTCTGTGTTGATTGAGTCTGTACATGGTCAGATAGATCAAAAGAATGAAGTGTCATTCAGTATTAAGTAAAAGACTGCTGTTGTAGAAGAGAAATGAGATATTTGAGGATATTTGAGGTGCTGTTATGGGAAAATTATAACCTTCAGGGTGGCTATAACAGTAACAGTAACTCTGCTTTGCACCACCTGGTTGTTGATTGTTTTCCTGTATCAACATACTTTATTACGTTTCATTCATCCATCCTTCCATTTTCTGTATAGATTGTGGCATGTTATTAAAAAGTGGGGTTCTTTTTCCACTACTTTTTGTGTCTTCTTTGGGTAACTGTTTGTGTCTGCATGTCTGTATAGTGAGGTTGTGTTGACTGAGCCTGTACATGGTCAGATAGATAAAACGAATGAAGTGTCATTCAGTATTAAGTGAAGGACTGCTGTTGTGAAACATTTCAGGATGTGCTCTTATAGAATAATAATACATGGTCTTTACATGGTCAGCACTTTTCTTAGTTTAAGGTTGGCCACTATGCTCGGGTATTTTGTTGGTTTATATTCTCTGATCAGGAACAGACAACTTTCTAATTGAATTTTATGCTTCTGTCCAGTGTTTACAACATTTTTCTTGTCGCTCTTGGTATCTCAGGGCTTCGTGATGAAGGATCTCTGTATCATTAATGTTAGGTGAGCTATCAAATGAGCAATTTTCTCTCTCCTTTTAGGTATCCTAACAAATTTAGATAAGCTATGAGATTATTAAAATAATCGCATTTCTCATTCTGTCAGTCCTATACATTTACGCTCTATATTCCTTTAATTGTCTTTTTCTTCTCTCCATTTCTACTTTATTTCCCTCCATTTTCTTTTCTTTTCTTTTCTTTTCTTTTCTTTTCTTTTCTTTTCTTTTCTTTTCTTTTCTTTTCTTTTCTTCTTTTTCTCTCCATTTCTACTTTATTTCCCTCCATTTTCTTTTCTTTTCTTTTCTTTTCTTTCTTTTCTTTTCTTTTCTTTTCTTTTCTTTTCTTTTCTTTCTTTTCTTTTCTTCTCTCCATTTCTACTTTATTTCCCTCCATTTTCTTTTCTTTTCTTCTCTCCATTTCTACTTTCTTTCCCCCCATTTTTTCTTTTCTTTTCTTTTCTTTTCTTTTCTTTTCTTTTCTTTTCTTTTCTTTTTTTTTCTTTTCTTTTTCTTTTCTTTTCTCCATTTCTACTTTATTTCCCTCCATTTTCTTTTCTTTTCTTTTCTTTTCTTTTCTTTTCTTTTCTTTTCTTTTCTTTTCTTTTCTTTTCTTCTCTCCCTTTCTACTTTATTTCCCTCCATTTTCTTTTCTTTTCTTCTCTCCATTTCTACTTTCTTTCCCCCCATTTTTTCTTTTTTTTTTTTCTTTTCTTTTCTTTTCTTTTCTTTTCTTTTCTTTTCTTTTCTTTTCTTTTCTTTTCTTTTCTTTTCTCCATTTCTACTTTATTTCCCTCCATTTTCTTTTCTTTTCTTCTCTCCATTTCTACTTTATTTCCCTCCCTTTTCTTTTCTTTTCTTTTCTTTTCTTTTCTTTTCTTTTCTTTTCTTTTCTTTTCTTTTCTTCTCTCCATTTCTACTTTATTTCCCTCCATTTTCTTTTCTTTTCTTCTCTCCATTTCTACTTTATTTCCCCCCATTTTTTTTCTTTTCTTTTCTTTTCTTTCTTTTCTTTTCTTTTCTTTTCTTTTCTTTTCTTTTCTTTTCTTTTCTTTTCTTTTCTTTTCTCCATTTCTACTTTATTTCCCTCCATTTTCTTTTCTTTTCTTCTCTCCATTTCTACTTTATTTCCCTCCCTTTTCTTTTCTTTTCTTTTCTTTTCTTTTCTTTTCTTTTCTTTCCTTTTGTTTTCTTTTCTTTTCTTCTCTTCATTTCAACTTTATTTCCATCCTATTTCTTTTCTTTTTTTTTCTTTTCTTTTCTTTTCTTTTTTCTTTTCTTTTCTTTTCTTTTCTTTTCTTTTCTTGTCTTTTCTTTTCTTTTTTTTCCTTTTAAATAGAAAGAAATAAAAAATGCACCAACTTCAAAAACAACAGAATGTACTGACAATAACACTGCTAATAGCAATAACAGCAGTAATACTTTAGTAATAATATATTAATAACAGTGGTCTAATAACTGGAATAATAACAAATGTACTATCCCTGTCTAACAGTAGCAGAGCCAAATACATTTAGTAGAGTGCTCGAGAGAAGTGGGGTGGGGAAGAGAAATGAGGAAGACTATAAGAGGGGGTACAGTCAGGCTCATGGTCAGTGTCAGGGGGTTTGGTGTTTTGAATGTAATCCAGTGGGATCTGGTCTAATCTGTCACAGATACACAGCTGAATGCAGCAGCAGTGTGAGAGCTTTGAGGCCTGAAAAATGGATTACTTCAATACGGTCACATAAATGCAGCAGCCTTGTCTGCAAAACAGCTTTGCCCTGTGTGCAGGATCTCCTTCTTTCTCCCTCTTTCACACTCTTACTCTCCATTTGCTTAGCTTACATTAATGAGAGTGAAGCTGGGGTCATGTTACACACCTGTACCCCATAACAGTCACAAATTAAGACCAGGTTCAGTCTGTGATGGTAAGGGTGTATACCATGGACAGAAAGTCTAATTTATGCATCCTAATCAAGTTTAAGGCTGGTTTACATGTTTGAAGATTAGTAGAAGATATACTTCACTTTTTAATGAGCTTTTCCTAGATGAATGGTATGCCCAGAGCTGACTTTTTAGGCACATTTAGCAACTTAATGCCAAATCTAATGCCTTTTTAAAGAAGAAACATCTATTATTGCCACATAAACATTACAGCACAGTGGAATTCCTTTCTTCATATATGAGGCTGCTATGACACAGGACCCCTGGAGCAGGGGACGATAGGGCCCAACAGTGGCAGCTTGACAGTGCTGGGGCTTGAACCCTGAGCAAACAAACAACCCAGAACCACTTGAGCCCCCACAGCCCTATAGTCACTTGAGCCACCGCTGCCCTACACTGCCCTGCAGTAAGCTCTCCAGTTCACATCACAGCTGCTGATTATACGAGTTGAGAGCAGGGTTACTCCACTCACCATCAGTTTGTAATACTTGACTGTATTACACTTACGGCCAATCACTGGCCACCATTGTTCCCAAGGAGCAATCACTGACTAACATTGTTCCCAAGAACCAATTACTAAACACCATTGTTCACAAGGACCAATTACTGACCACCATTGTTCTCAAGAACCAATCACTGAACACCACTGTTCCCAAGGACCAATCACTGACCACCATTGTTTCCAAGGCCCAATCGCTGGTCACCATTATTCCCAAGGACCAATTACTGACCACCACTGTTCCCAAGGACAAATCACTAACTGCCATTGTTCCCAAGTACCAATCACTGAACACCACTGTTCCCAAGGACCAAATACTGACCACCATTGTTCCCAAGAATCAATTACTGACCAACATTTTTCCTAAGAACCAATCACTGACCACCATTTTCCCCAAGGACCAATCACTGACCACCACTGTTCCCAAGGACCAATCACTGACCGCCACTGTTACCAAGGACCGACTACTAAACACCATTATGCCCAAGGACCAATTACTGACCAACATTGTTCCTAAGAACCAATCACTAACCACCATTGTTCCCAAGGGAAACCAAAAATCACTGAAACCCCAAAACATTGTTCCTAAGAACCAATCACTGACCACCATTGTTCCCAAGGACCAATCCTTGACCACCATTGTTCCCAAGGACCAATCACTGACCACCACTGTTCCCAAGGACCAATTGCTGACCGCCACTGTTCCCATGGACCAATCACTGACCACGCACCCTCATCTCTTTGGTGACCCGTCACCCTCACCTCATCTCTTTGGTGACATTTTTAATAAATAAAAGCGAGCAACTGTTTCCTTACACATTCCTTATTTCATACACATAGTGTAGCTTAGTAATTTTCTCAAAATAAAGCTACAATGTAAAATCATTTACAGTCCTTTTAATGATCTTCAATATCATTCAGACCAAATGAACTGGACAAATGACATGATTTTAATCACATGCTAATAAACAAATGTGATTTAAAACATAAACACATAAAGAAAATCAGCATAAACAACTAATTCATACTTGCTAAAGATAAGAATTCCTTCCTGGATGAACAGACCTGAAAGAATAAATACAAACATTAGGAATAAACTCATATATAGTGTAGATAAAATACAGAGCTGCTGAGGCCATCTTAGCCAAATAATTAGCCTGCATTTCCCTTTTTAGATGATGGTTCTCAGAGCCAAAATACCAATATAAATAATCACAATGAAAAATAAAGAAGATCTGACTTTTGTATGTGTATGCTATTTGAAGACATCATAATCCAATAAATAATCCCTCAGTCTAGTTCTGAGGCTAACGAGTGGGACGCCAGCTGGATCTGGAGTTCTCATTACCCCTGAAACACTGGTGTTGTAAAGCCTTAAGGGAGAAAGCAAAAGAAAAAAATCAGAGAGTGTATAAAACCTGGGTTTAAATTTCTGTACAGACATACAGGTTGTTCTTCTCTTGAATCTGGGTATTTTTGCCCCAAGAGCTCTTGTCTCAGGTTTCCTCTGCTTTTTCTTCTCAGCAGATCAAGTTTCCAGTGACTGGCTCTCCAGTCCAGCAGTGAGTGACACGTTTTTTGGAATCCCGACAACCGATTAGCGGCAATATCAAATCACAGAGCCGTGTCAGAGCCACTAATGCGCTTCTGCCACATTTAGCTGCCTAAACTCAATTACTGTGACAACTTGCATGATTAGTGTGTGAAAAAAGCACTTATAGCCAGTCAGTTTGTGGATATAACACACAAACACACACATACACACAGCACTGATTCACATACATAAATACCCTGATTACATACAGACACTGACTCACGTTTTCATGCATTCACATCGTCTCACACACACACACATGCACATTGTTTGTCTGCTATGTCCCATGACAAATAGGCAGGCAAGCAATTATTGCTTTCCTCAAAACTTGCGTCAAGATGCCAGGAACATCGATGTGTCAATTGATATCCTACATACGACTCACACAAACATAAACAAACAGACGGAGCGCCTCACGCACCAAAAACATGAGGGCCCACATCCCAAACCACAGGCCACAGAGAGAGAGAGAGGACGAGAGAGAGAGAGAGAGAGAGAGAGAGAGAGAGAGAGAGAGAGAGAGAGAGAGAGAGAGAGAGAGAGAGAGAGAGAGAGAGAGAGAGAGAGAGAGAGAAAGTAAGTGATATAGAGAGAGACAGAGATAGGGTTAGAAAGAGACAGAAAGAGGGACAGGGAAAGAGAGACAAAGACATTGAAAGAGATTATGACAAAGAGAGACAGACGGAGGAAAATTGGAGACAGAAAGAGAAAAGGACAGATAGTCAAACAGACAGACAGACAGACAGACAGACAGCAATGTTCTAATGTTTATGTTTTGCAGATTAGCAATGATGAAAGAATGTCTTTTCATGTCTGGGCTGGAGGCCCCTCTCCCTCATGCTCCACCCATACACACACACACACACACACACACACACACACACACACACACACACACACACACACACACACACACACACACACACAGAGACACACAAGAGAGACCTCCCTGATCCTCACTGATGCTTTCCTGCCACCTCTTTGCTTTCTCAGCTCTCCAGGCCTCGGATGGCACACAGCAGCCCACATTGTCACCCAGCCTTTGAAATGTCACCCAGAGAACTTCTTCTATCCAGTGCTTTGGAGCACATATGAAATATGCTTATTGTTCCCAACTGTATGACTGCTCTGTCTCTCTCTCTCTCTCTCTCTCTCTGTCCGCTCACCCTCCTTCTGTCTTTCTTTCTTTCCCAGAGCCATATGCTTGGCTTGATTTCTTGCTTTCCCCGCTCTTTCTCCCCACTCTCTCCCTCTTCTTGTGGTGACAGGGATTATAACGTGATTTATTCATGTTGCGCTCTCATGCCAGAAGTCACTGCTATCTCTGCTGCGGTTGCGAGCGCCTCAGAACAGGATTCCTTTCCTTCCCTACTTTCCTCTCTGCGCTGGTCCCTCTGACAGTATTGGCTATGGCTGATGGAGGGACATGCTTGGACAATTTGTTTCTAATTATTTTAATGTACGAGAAATGTCTTCCAAGCAAAACAGGCTTTGAATTGGCTAAGCCAGCCTTCTGTCCTTGCCCGCAGTGAAAGTCCCGAGTCCCCCAACCACACCCCACCCCCCACCCTCTGCTGCTCTGACTCATACTGGGACACCGGGAGAGGACCCATAGAAACCATTTAGCATGATTCAGTGGCATATGTGAGTCACAGTAAAGCAGACTTTAATCCCATTCATAACTGTTGATAGGGCTGTGATTGACTCCTGTCTCCTGTTGACCCTAGGCTTCTTTTCATAGTATATAATATCCTAATGTAAGGTAATGTATCAGAATTATAGACTTTTGTAGAACTAAGAGAAACAGCATCAACAGAACAAAAAACACAATGAAGGCTATAAAGAACCAGGAATTGGGGTTGATTTCTTTTTAGCTCTCACTAGAGATTCAAACAGCCAAACCGTGGCATATAAGTGATATATAAAGTGCAGGTGTAATGAATGAGAATGTAATAAATGGATTATTTACTCTATTATCCAGTTTGTTTGTTTTTGTAGATTTCTTGGGAAGAGAAGCTGAAAGTAAATAAATTAAGCATATGTTGTTAAATTAAAGTACACATTACACAAAAGGACAGACGACTGTATGTATACCAAACGCTGTATGTTTAGTGTTTTTTGGTTTGTTAAAGTTAAATTAAATTAAATGTTAAATTACAGTTATTAAACTGTTCACACTTGGCAAATATGGCATGAACCCAGATGACCATTACATCTTCTTGACTCAACATCTCAAATGCAGCTGTCTTTGAGTGTGTGTGTGTGTGTGTGTGTGTGTGTGTGTGTGTGTGTGTGTGTGTGTGTGTGTGTAATAACCAGATATAAAAATAATAATATGGTCATTTTACATCTGTAAAGAATGAGTCAGTTTTTTTTTTATTGTGACCCAACACCAGGTAATTCTTGTTAAATGAAAGAGTTACAACTATTGAAAAGTGTGCAAAGGCAGACATTTTTTCACCGTGACTCATCTGGCTGATTTAGCCTCCCTGCGGCTCTACATTTTCACCATCTATCTGGCACCAGGCTAACTCTTACCGGTTGTGGTTACCTCACATGATGTTGTGTTACCATACTACAGAAATGAGCTATCAAAAGCTTTCCATACAGGATAAGGAACACACCCCAGGCTCATCTTGGGAGTTCTGTGGCTTGGGACTGTACCTGAACCTTGAAAAGTAGGTGGGTCGAGAATTTGCGTGTGTGCATGTGTGTGTGTGTTGGCTATAAACCACCAGAATGTCATAATTATCTCCTGATTACCTTGGTAGTGCCCTAGGGAGCCGGAAACTTGTTAGTTTGAGGTGCTACAAGAAAGCAGCCGAGTTCGCTGATCTGAAACTCTTTAAAAAAAAAAAAAGGATAGGATTTAAGAAAATGCTAAGAAAAATTAAAGAAAATCTTGGTTTTGGATCGATGTGAAGGGAAATGGAGCTAGATGACTCAGAGCAGGAGTGACCCATGGATCCAGCTTTCCAGCAGTTAAAGGCCTGGAGGGTCTTCTGGATGACTGCAGACTGTGATATATGAGCTCTGACAGGTACTGACACCCTGCCTGCTGTACAGGTTCAGGAGATGTTTAGGCATCGCCCAGACTCCATGATTCACACATTTACAGATAGAGAGTTGGATTACAAAGTCTTACTCTGTGCCTTTGACTTTCAGAATAGCTGTAAGGAACAGGGATGCACAAATGGAGGTCACCTCAGTTAACCTTCTTGGTCACCTTTCTGTTCTGTTTAGGAATTGATGTCCTATTGAGACAGACAACCTTATTTTAGATCTACTGTATATCCAAAAGTATACAAGAGAAGCCCCAAGCATGCATCTCAGGGATTTCCATACAATGCTGCTATTAAAGCTCTCTGTAGCAGAAATACTGACATCCTTAGCCAAGACTTTGCAAGCTTCCTTTGCCAAGTTGTGTGAAGTATCACAGACATGATGGTGGCATTAAGACAGCTTGTGTCCTGCACAAGAGTCACGAGTATTCAGGGCATAAAATACATCAGTGGATTGAATTGGAAGCCATTTAAAATCAATGCCTGTGCCTATCTCAGGCGTCATTGGGCATCAAGGCAGGATACATCCTGGACGGAGTGCCAACCCATCGCAGGGCACACACACACACACACACTCTCATTCACTCACGTAATCACACACTACAGACAATTTAGAGATGACAAACATATAATGCATGTTTTTGGACTGGGGGAGGAAACCCCCGAGGCACGCAAAGAACATGAAAACTCCACATACACATACATACATGGCAGAGGAGGGAATCGAACCCCCAACCCTGGAGGTGTGAGGCAAACGTGCTAACCACCAAGCCACCATGTCCCCTGTACATCATACATCATTTGACAACAAATTCTGCAGTCAACATTTTCTATCCCCCATTTTTTTCAAGCTTAATATTTGTATGATGGAGATGTCACATCTAATAAGAAAAATAAACAGCTCCATATTTTCCATGACTTTGACTAGGATAAAGTTGTTACTGCAGATGAATGAATGAATGAATGAAACAGAATGTTCTCCCTGAGTCTCAGGGGATTTCCTCTGGGAAATCCACTTTCCTTCCCCAGTCCAGAGACATGCATTTTAGGCCAAATGGCATCTCTAAATGGCATCTCTGTCTGATTGCACTCTGCTATAAACAGGCATCTTGTCCAGACTCCAGGTTCACGACCCAGGAGGGTAAGCGATGTAGAGAATGGATGTATGGATGGATTGATGGATGGATGGATGGATGGATAGATAGATAGATGGATGGGTGGTTGAATAAAACAAATAATAAATGTTATTGTCGTATATATAAAAATAAATGGAACAAGATCCTTTTCGGTGAATTTCTACAGATGGCAGGTGTGTGTGTGCAGAGTTTTATTAACAGATGTCATTAAAAATATCACTTTCACTACTGCTCCATTTTTAGTTAAAAAAAGGGTTAATTTTTACTCAAATGGAACATAAAGGTTTTACAAGATTGCCACAGGGCTCTAACAGGAGCTTGTTCCTCACCTACACACAGAATGCATGTAAACCATTAACACCAGATGTGTCTGTGTGTTTCAGGTCTGTGCATGCCTGTGTTGACTAGATGATGTGCTCATCTCACCCCCTAAGAGCTCTGTGTTGGAATTCAGGCTCGAATTTTGTCTTTGAAATGCACCTTTTGTGGAAAGGGGGTTTGAGTGGATTTGGATTTATTCTCAATATTACGAGGAATTTCTCAACATCTGTGCTTCTAGGTAGTGTATTTCCTGATCCTTCACTAATCCCTAAACAGAAAGAGAGAAATTTCAGTTGTCATGTCGGCACTGAATATAGAAATATTACCAAATAAAATAATAATAATGGACACAAGTAATGCATTAAATTACAATGAATTACTATATGAACATGCGTAGTAAAACACTGTAAAACATTACAAAACATTGGTATTATATTATCAATATAATACCCTTGTTTCCTTAAGGGTATTATATTGAGATTTTTTTAATATATATATATTTTTTTTTTACAAGCAATGTAACCCAGTGAATAGATTATTTGGAACAGGTAATGTGTTGCACACAGATACAAATACAGATACAAAAAAAAAAAGTACATTTATTAACTTGATTTTTTTTTTTTTTACTTAAGAGTAAAAAAATAAGAATTTCATTGTTTGGTCTAAACCTCTGTGTTTTCTCTGTACACATGACAATAAATCTCTTGAAAGAACAAGATAAAAAAAAGAATGGTTATTACAATAACAACAACAACAACAACAACAACAACAATAATAATAATAGTAATGATGATAATACTACTACTACTACTACTACTACTACCAACCACTACTACTACTGCTAATAATAATAATAATAGTAATAATAATAATAATAATTATTATTATTATTATTATTATTATTATTATTATTATTATTATTATTATTAACAGGATTAAAAACATTTTTTTAAAGATTTTTAAATAAGTCCTGCACACATCTCTACACATGTGATGTAGCTCATGTTGATGATGACAGTGTTTGCAATTTGATCACTTTTTTCTTTGTTTTCCAGAGACATAGTGGCAGCATTCATAATTAATAAAACAAAAAACCTACCAACAAACCAAACAAACAATCCACTGTGGCCCAGATGTGGCCACTTATGCCCATATATGAATATTTGGGCCACTAAACAGACACAGATACAGATTGCGGGATTGCGTTACATCCCTACTCTTTACTCAGATTGATTGCATGTCATTTCATAAATTATAAGATGAATCTATTACTCAAGCCCGGATAAAATGGGAGGGTTGAGTCAGGAAGGGTGTCCAGTGCAAAACCTTTGCCAAATCAAACGTGCGGACCGGATGATTCGGAACAGGGAGCAGCTGAAATAACAACAACAACAACAACAACAACAACAACATTAGATGAAATTATTACTAACTTATAAACTGAAACTGTGACAAAAGTAACTGAATGACATATAATAGTCAAAAATGTGCATTGATTCATGTTTTTTGTATTTTGACAAGCTCATGTTACCCCACTCCAAAACATCAATCAGAAACACTGCAGGCATATTAGAGACAGACTCTTAGCATTTGTCAAGCTTAAATCAAAACAGTAGTGAAGAGCCTGAAGCATCAGAGCGCAGAGGCCAGATCTCCTCAAACACGGGGTGTGCTGTGTTTAACGTGCCTGAGTACACACAGGCTGTGATGGCCTTCCCTCTGCATGATCCTGTGCAGGATTTGAACCATGGCTTGAGAGCATTTATCTACTAAAAGCTCTGTAAGGCCAGTTATTATCTCAGAAACTCAGATTTTACCATTCAGAGGAGCATCCTGTCTCATTTTCTTTATTTTTCCTCTGCATTTTCCCAGTTTACATCACACAAACAAACACTGTGCTGAGGTATGTTGATCCACCCTGGAAGTCCAGCTGTCACATAATAGTTCAATCAGCTTCCCCTTCCTTTTTCTTTTCACAGCCTGATAAAGCCCTATTAATTCTCTAAAAATTTGGACTATTTGGATGATTTTAAAATGTTGGTCAAAAATGTCAGTGTTGGCTTTTTATGAGTCCACAGTAAACCATTCATTCATTCATTGTCTACCGCTTATCCGAACTATTCTCGGGTCACGGGGAGCCTGTGCCTATCTCAGGCGTCATTGGGCATCAAGGCAGGATACACCCTGGATGGAGTGCCAACCCATCACAGGGCACACACACACTCTCATTCACTCACGCAATCACACACTACGGACAATTTAGAGATGCCAATCAACCTACCACGCATGTTTTTGGACCGCGGGAGGAAACCAGAGTACCCGGAGGAAACCCCTGAAGCACGGGAGAACATGCAAACTCCACGCACACACAAGGCGGCGGCGGGAATCGAACCCCCAACCCTGGAGGTGTGAGGCAAATGTGCTAACCACTAAGCCCCCCCACAGTAAACCAGTTAACATCAAATAATAGAAATTTTGCCCTGTTAATAATTTGTGAAAAAAGAGCATCATTCATAGAACCCACGACAGCTTACGGTGTTCAGGTGAATCTTCCTCTTGTTTACGGTGTTCATGGGGATTACTACACAAAATCACATCCCACCTAACAAGGGTAATGGAGTGAGGGTAATGGAGTGGGGCTTTAAAAACAACAGTCTTTAAAAGAGCACTTAATTTCAAGCTCAGGAAAGTCTCAGTCAGTGACAGAAAACTAAACAGGGGTGATGAGGTATGGTCATCATGAAAGTCCAAACGTCGCTCAATAGGTCAAGCAGCTTCCCCTTCCTCTTTCTGTTTTAATCTTAGCAAGCTCAACCTGATAAAGCTCCATCAATGCTCTGGAATCTGTTTCCCAAATTTTCTGTCCTGGACAGAATAATAAATAGCATTATCTGAGAAACAATGAGGTCCCATGTGTAAACATCTTACCTTCTGTCGTGGGTCAGGCAAAAAGCCAGGAGAGCTGAGCACTAAATTCTGGTGAATTTTCCTTTTCACTGTGTTTCATGCATTGTTAAATTATAATCGCTAGCATAATAATTTCCTTGTCGAATTTAATAATGATATTGCTTTGAAAATCAAATATCATTGTATTGATAAATAATATTTCTAGAATTTATACATTTTATTTTCTGTATATTTTTCTTCTTTTATTTAGAATTGCGAATAGTTTCTGGCTACAAAATGTTAAAAAACAAAACAATGTATTGGTCACTTTATTAAAATGATCATTTATTAAGAGGGAAATTTATAGATTACAGCAACAATAAAAAGGGCAGAGTGTGCAAGCAAGAATACTGAGTATAATAAAAATAAACATGAACCTGACATAAACATAAAATCTATCTAATATTGGATATAAAGTGCATATACAAATGATAAATTTAGAATATGTGGATGGTTTTAAAGTGTCAGTGAAAAGCGATTTCACAGTGTTGGAAAACTTGGGTTTCCGTACGTCCACAGTAAACCAATTAACATTAAATAATAGAAATTCAGCCCTGTTAATAATTTGTATAGAAAGAGCATGATACATAGAATCCAAAAGTGACAGCTTAAGATGTTTAGTTGAATCTTCCTCTTGTTTATAGTGTTTATGGGGATTACTGCAAACAAACTGCTAAATCTCATCCCACCTAAAAAGGTTAATGGAGGGAGGGTAATAGAGTGGGGCTTTAAAAACAACAGTCTTTAAAAGGGCACTTAAATTTTTAAGCTCAGGAAAGTCTCAGCCAGTGACAGAAAACTAAGCAGGGGTCATGAAATTGTCTTTCTCTCTCTCTCTCTCTCTCTCTCTCTCTCTCTCTCTCTCTCTCTCTCTCTCTCTCTCTCCCCACACACACACACACAATTGCACAAATCTGTATTCATACATTATATTTTCATATTTTCTATATTATTTTTCCTTTCCTATCCTATATAGGTAACTTTCATTTTATTGCAAAACTACACATATCCTATTTGTATTCTATTTTTATGCCACAGATAGTATGTAAGTAGTATATCTAAGCAGATTCCAGTAAAAATGTTATACAAGGAGTAAATATTATCTGAAAATCATTGATATTAATATGTCTTAACTCCCCATTTCCCAATTTTCTAAAACCTGATTCTCCCGAGAGGCAAATGGCTTACTGAAAGAGGAACAGCAACATTATTTCGTAGACTTGGTCATAGATCTGAAAGCTAGACATTTTTCTTACAGTAAATATCCTGCATTAGTTTCAATTAATACATTGTGATATATACGGTATAAAAATAATGTTTTAATATTTACTAACCCCATGTGTGTCTGACTAGTTTGGATTTCATAATAAAAATCACTCCATTTGTATGTGTATATATTTAAATTCCACTGCAGAATTATTACACTGATACGAATACTGTAAATAAATATAAACATAAATATAAGTCTATTAGGGTGTGGTATCTGACCCTCTTTCATAGATCATTCCAGAGAAATTCTGAACATTTTTTCCAGCACTGTTCACTTGTTAAAGACATGTGATATAGGCTATAACACGCCTTGTTTGTTGTTTATTAGTTCTTAGTCTGACGTTAATACTTTAACTGAGGCCTGCAGCATTTCTTTCTCTCTTGATTGCATTCCAGATAGTAAAATTGTCCTACTGCTTGTAGATTTGTTGCCTGGTGTAGTATCTTGTGCCTGAAATAAGTCTTTCATTCTGCAGGTTGCTGTAGGCCTCCATATGCTTCGGCTTTGATTTTGAAACCTCTTTCGCCGGTGGCATCAGATGTCCAAAAGTTCAGTGCAGTCCTGTGCTTTAGTGATTACAACGAAATGATGTGTGTGATTTTCAGTTTTTCTACATAATTGAGCTGTATTGGCTTATATTGGCTGTTAAGAATAACCAGTATGGATGGCACTTGGCTAAAAAAAAAAATATGATTACTTTTTATAAATGTTGAGTGAAAACCTGTAATCTGCATGTTTTTTACATTCTACACTGACATATTGAAAGATATATTGCAAGGTTGTGAATCTCAGAGCCACTGTTGTGCCCTTGACACTACTCCTCAGCTACATGCTTGATATATTTCTGTCAGTGGTGTGAGTTTGGTATCTGCAGAACAAATCCCTTCACCACTTTAACAAGCTCTTTTATCCCCCTTCAACATATGAAATCTCCTCCAAACCATTTAGCAACTCAGGTACTTTAGATTGACTAGCTTAAATGTTTACGGACCACGAGGCGGCTCACGCTAGGTCGGCGGCTTGTTCAAGAGGATCAAACTGGGCCTCTGGCCTGTGTTGGTGCTGACAGTAAATCAAAGCAGGTGGTTTCCTCTCTCCTAAAGTGGCTGTGCTTCAGGGTGAAGGGGTTATGAGCCAGTGATGATAAAAGCCAGGCTGTAAATCAACTCTCCATCCTTATCAAAGCCATATTTCATAAGGGTGACTAACATTTAACTAGCAGCACAGTAAAACAAAACTTCCCATCTGTGTGGAAAGCAGACAGGATCTGTGGCCTGTGCTGAATTATGCCCTCAGACGTATATTAATACAACATTCAAAGATGTAGGAAGTCGTGTTCAGACACAAAGTGAGCTGGGAAAACCCCAGTGTCTCCCAGAGTTTATTGGCTCCTCACTACTGTTGCATTCACTGAATGTAGACTAGCATTTTGGATGATGTTTTTTTTACACTAAAATAATTTGTTGTCTATTTGGTTGAGCATTTTCTTGAGGATATTCTTAGTCATGCTCAATGGTTATACATTACTGGTCAAAAATGTGGACACATACATTTGATATATTTTTAGTTGACTTCTTCAAAACATCTTGATAAAGTCACATGGCTGAAATTTGACAAATAAATAGTAAATAGTGAATAAATGTCTATGGATACATATCAAATGAAAATACATTACATTTACATTTATGGCATTTGGCAGTTGCCGTATCCGGAGTGACGAACAAAAGTGCTTTGAAATCTGTCTATTATAATTAGTATTATACCAAAGCCAGTTGCTTTCATGTAGTATAACTCCTGAAGCTGATTGAGACGATCCCAAGAGAATGAAACACTTCATCTGGAATATTGTTAGGAAGTCTGTTCTGATTGCACAGTTCCATATGTATTATTTCATAAGATGTTGTTATGCCTTCATTATTAATCTAAAACATTAAATAAATAAATGAAATAAAAAATACATTAAAATTCATATTCATACATTATAATTTAGCTAATTTACTAAAAATAGCACAACTGATGTTCGAACTTTCACATAACAGCCTTTAAAAATAACCTTAGTATCATGAAATTGTTTAAAACAACACTATTAACATGAATGTAATGAATGTATTTGCAAATTTTATGTCCATTTGTGAAAAAAAGGCCACTGAAGCGCAAATCTATCTATCTATCTATCTATCTATCTATCTATCTATCTATCTATCTATCTATCTATCTATCTATCTATCTATCTATCTATCTAGACCCTAATGACTACTAGACCCTAATGACTTATTAAATTACAGACCGATTTCAAACCTTCCCTTTATATCTAAAATATTAGAAAAGGTTGTGTCTACTCAATTATGCTCCTTCTTACAGGAAAACAATATCCTTGAAGAATTTCAGTCAGGTTTCAGGCCCCATCATAGCACAGAAACTGCACTAGTTAAGATCACAAATGACCTGTTTTTAGCTTCGGACCAAGGCTGCATCTCAATATTAGTTTTACTTGATCTTAGTGCTGCATTCGACACTTTAGATCATAACATTCTCATAGACCGCTTACAAAATCACATAGGTATTCAGGGACAGGCGTTAAAATGGTTCAGATCCTACCTGTCTGATCGATACCATTTTGTAGATTTAAATGGAGAAATGTCCAGTGTAATGCCAGTGAAATATGGGGTCCCACAAGGTTCAGTTTTAGGACCTCTGCTTTTCTCAATATACATGCTTCCCTTAGGCAACATCATTAGAAGGCATGGGATTAGTTTCCATTGTTACGCTGACGATACACAGTTATATATCTCATCAAAACCAGATGAAATATCTAAACTGTCTAGATTAACAGAGTGCGTTAAAGATATTAAAGACTGGATGACTGATAATTTTCTATTACTAAATCCTGATAAGACGGAGATATTACTGATTGGTCCAAAAACCAGTACACAGAAGCTCTCACAATTCAACCTGTACTTAGAAGGATGTTCTATTACTAATAGTTCTACAGTGAAAGACCTGGGTGTAATATTAGACAGCAGTTTGTCCTTTAAAAAACATATTTCCGATATTACAAAAATAGCCTTCTTCCACCTCAGAAATATCGCCAAGCTTAGGAACATTTTATCTGTATCTGATGCAGAAAAGCTAGTTCACGCATTCATGACCTCCAGACTGGACTATTGTAATGCGTTATTTGGTGGTTGTCCTGCATCTTCAATAAACAAGCTACAGTTAGTCCAGAATGCAGCTGCTAGAGTCCTTACCAGGTCAAGAAAGTATGACCATATAACCCCAATATTATCATCCCTGCACTGGCTACCTGTTAAGTTTAGAATTGATTATAAACTAGCACTTCTTACATACAAGACTCTAAATGGTTCAGCTCCCACGTATCTAGCCAGTCTTCTAACACATTACAATCCATCACGCTCCCTAAGATCTCGAAACTCCGGACTTCTGGTAGTTCCCAGAATATCAAAGTCTACAAAAGGGGGTAGAGCTTTTTCATATTTAGCTCCTAAACTTTGGAACAGTCTTCCTGACAGTGTTCGGGGCTCAGACACAGTCTCCCAGTTCAAACGTAGACTAAAGACATATCTCTTTAGCCAGGCATACACCTAATAAATCCCATAACTTTGTACTCCAATACATCCGATTAAATGCACATTATCATCTAGTGCCTCCTAATATTATGAATAGCAGCTACGCTAATTCCTTTCCATTTGTTTCCCTTCTTCTACCCACCCCCGAGTCACACAGAGATTGTGCCAGCTCCAGTGGCATCCAGAGATGGACCAGCTCCAGCCGGGTTCTGCTTTCTGAGGACTGGAGTAATCAAAGCAGCACTGCCAACACTATGTGGACATTTTACACATAACATTCTACACATGCTGTATCTGCATCACACAACTAATGCAGAAAGGACATTGTTCATATCACACTCTCCGTGTGTCACCCAGATGAGGATGGGTTCCCTTTTGAGTCTGTTTCCTATCAAGGTTTCTTCCTAATACCATCTGAGGGAGTTTTTCCTTGCCACAGTCGCCTGAGTCACCTCAGGCTCGCTCACTAGGGAAAATTTTGTCTAACATCTAGGACTGTTTGTTTGTATGTTTATTGTTTTTTTATGTTCTGTAAAGCTGCTTTGAGACAATGCTCTTTGTTAAAAGCGCTATACAAATAAAATTGAATTGAATTGAATTGAATTGAATATCTATCTATCTATCTATCTATCTATCTATCTATCTATCTATCTATCTATACCACATAACATTGTTACATATTGATAAGCTTTGTATAAAGCAGTAGTGGATGATTAATATAAAGCTTTTGTCAGATGATATAAGAAATATATCTATCTATCCAGCAATATTTGATTAAATATGCAGAGAACAAATATAGGTCCCTTTTGGTTAATGAGGTTGGATTAAAAATATTATTTTTTACAGTAATTAAATGGTTGCAAAAAATTTTCAAGAACTGACATTTCCTTTGCACACATTGCGGCTCTAATTTAAAGATCACAAACTATATTTAAAACATCAAGCAACATTAGGGTCTAAAAATCTAAAAATCATTTAGCAATCAACTTAAACATGACTTTATTGTGAATCTTCACAATAAAACCTCATTCCCACATCTCAGCCTATTATTACGAAACTTTCAGTACTGTAATTTCTTCAATTTAGTTGTGGCGTAGGGAGAAAGCCTTGGGCATGTTTGAAATGAAGCAGCAGAGGTTTGGAAGTAGTGATTTTTCGTCCCAGTTTTAAAAGCTGTTGGGATATGACTCAGAGAAGTGGAAGAGAGCGATGCTTAACAGCCGTGAAGATAACGCACATGAAGGTAGACTGCGGCTTTAATAGCGTCGAGTAGTTTACCGGCCTTATCCAACAGGAAGGCCGGGCTTCATTTGTGCTTTGATGTGCCGGCTCGCTCAGACCTTTTGGATAGATCACACACACACTTGCACACGCACACACTCAGATGGCTCAGTGTTTACATTGTGTTTGTCGAACAAAGACAGCCTATTTGTGTACATGGCTAATCTAGCTAGTGCATAGCATCTTAATTGCATTGCTGCTCTTTTATAATCAGCAATGAAGCGATGTTTATTTGATATAGAGATTTATCCAGTTCTCTTTCTGCTCTAAAAGTGCGATGTGTTTGTTACTTTTTCTTAATAGGCTCGCCTTTCAGGGTTGTTGACCCAGGCTCTGATGTAAGACCCAGACACTCTCACATCAAAGCCAGGAGATTTCTATCTCCGAGCAGGATAGTGACTAGGCAGCAATCAATAAAGCATTTCTCTTTGATGTTACAAAATGATGGCAAATTTCATCGAGGCCAATCACTGGCAAGATTTCATTATGTGCCATTACGTCAATCTAGTTTTATGATTGCTAACAAATTTAGCTGTATGCAGCAAAGATGGATTCTTGGGTATTTTTTTTTTTACTGTAGCAAAGTAGGATATAGCGAGCAGAACGCACCTGCCCATGCACTAATCACTTAGACTTTAAAACATAAGATAATGTTTGGGGTATGTTCTATACTCATAATCCAAACACACTTTTACAGAGCTTCTGAAAGCATGTATATGTGTCTGGAATAAGTATGTAGTGAGGGAATAGAAAATGAGGGACCATTCAAGCTGCACAAGGCCCAATTCCCAAATAAACAGCCCAGAGTAACTCACGGGTGCAGCAATAGGGGCCACTTGTCACTGTTCTGAACAGGCCACACAAAAACACACAGGGGTCAAAGCAGGCTGGGGGCCACAGGTGTAGATCCCACTGATGAAGTGATGAACACCAGAATTGTTCGCAGTCCTTTGTTCCAAGATCACTTACAAGCACGTCTGATATAGACATCTGCTCTTGGATGATACCCGAGTGCACTGTTTTATCGCTTTTGTTGATTGCAGATTTTACGGTGTATTGGCATTCGGTGCTTTTTCTATTCTGACAAAAAACTGAAGAGAGCTGCTTTTTTTTAATTCATGGTTGCTCAGGCACTATGACTTGTTCTCATGCAAAATTAAAAAGAGCTGCAAAATGTAACCAAATAGATAGTGAACTAATCAGTGTGAACATTGGTGGCTTCCTACTTTCACTGTTTTCAAATTAACAAAGCAATCTAACATTAACACTCACCAGTGGCTCCCATGATCTCTGTGACTTCCTCCTTCACTTTACATTATATTTACAGCATTTGGCAGATGACCTTATCCAGACAGACTTACATTTTATCTCACTTTTATACAACTGAGCAATTGTGGGTTAAGGTCCTTGCTCAAGGGCCCTGTGATTTGAACTCACAACCATACAATCAGTAGTCCAACATCTTAACCACAGAGCTACCACTTCCTTTCAAAGCTTATATTTTTTCATCACAATGTCTTAATAGATCTTTAATGGATATTTATAAAATGAAACCAAGACTATGAGTTGTTCTTCCATTTTTACATGTTAAACAGCAAACGAAAAAGAAATACAGGTTGGAAGTGAAGACGCATCAGACCACACATCATAGAACTGGTTCAAGGATTCATTCAAGCCATATGTTTGGATTTGCTTCTTTAATGTGTCATATTGAATTTGCATAAAACGGAGAACATTATTAAGTGGTCACTTGATGAATATTGTGGCTGAAATCATGGAAAGGGGATGATGTTCCCTCTGTCTGTATGGGTTTCCTCTGGGTTTAATGTTTTTTCCAACCTCCAACAAGCATGCCAGTATGTGGACTGGCTACACCACATTGCCCTGTGAATGAGTGTGTGAATGTGTCTATATGGTGGCCCGGAAATGAACTGGTGTGTATTCCTGCCTCACTCCACCTCACTGATAGTTTCTACATTCACAAGAACTCTAACTATGAAAAAGTGGTTATTGAAGATGAATAAATGAAATGATGAAAGGAAAACAAATGAGAACAACAGGAATACTTCCCTGGAATATATCCTTGTTAATGTGAACATAAACAACAGTCATCTTGTAGTCCTATAGTCAACATGGAACGGTTCTCTGCTGCTTCTCCAAAGAATTATGGCATGCAGTACCAACATTTATTAGATACTAGACCTCTGTGAAGATGTTTAAAACCTATCCTAAGACATGTTTTAATGAAGCCTTTGTTTTATATTAAAAGCACAGTGGAGTTCTTTTCTTTGCATATCCCAGCTTAGGAAGTTTGTGTCAGAGCGCAGGGGCAGCTATGTTGCAGCGTCCATGAAGCAGAGGAGGTTAAGGGCCTTGCTCAAGGGTTCAACAGTGGCAGCTTGGCAGTGCTGGGGCTGATTGGTGGTGTTTTATGTATGTTTAATTTCTGATATTATATCCTTAAAATTCAATGTACAGCACTTTAGTATACTCCATGCTTTTAAAGTGCTGTATAAATAAATTTTAATTTAAATGGACTTAATGCTAAAGGTTATGATCAAGGTTAGGGTTGGAGGTTTAGACTCATATTTTCTTAAAAGTTTTATTCTTTTATCAAATGAAATTAAATCCAACCACATTGGTTTGACCTTACATAAAATTTCTTATGAAATCACTATGTCAAAAAAATAAATAAAAAGATTCAGGCCAAATGGGAACTTTTCCACCAACAGACTCTGGCAAAGGGACCACATCAACTACATCTGTATTCAGCATGTAACAGCGTACTCACAGCTTGCGGCATGTTTACACCATTGTAATGTCCTACATGGAAAAAGTGCTTGAATTAACTTTGTTCCTTTTCCCTGTTGGGTTAACCACCTTGGTTGGGATCAAATTCCTGCCTCAATTTTTTTTGGTTTTCTGGCAATAAATCTATCTACAGACTTTGGTAACACTTTAATTTTAAGAGTCCTCTATCAGTTTTTATTGATTTTATAGTACTTTAAATTTCTGGCACAAAGAACTGCACAATTAACCCAATTTACATTCAGTATTTGTTTATCTATCTATCTATCTATCTATCTATCTATCTATCTATCTATCTATCTATCTATCTATCTATCTATCTATCTATCTATCTATCTATCTATCTATCTATCTATCCCACATAACATTGTTACATATTGATAAGCTTTGTATAAAGCAGTAGTGGATGATTCATATAAAGCTTTTGTCAGATGATATAAGAAATATAAATACATCGCTTAGTCTTTACACAAAAGAGAGAAAAACCTGTTACATTTATGGCTTCACTGTTTGAGCTTGTTGTATTCTTTGATTGTTTTTAACCCTTTAACCCTAGCTTTAGGAAGGTAATGTATGTATCTGCTTTTATCTACCAAAAAATATTGCTGTGTTTATACTGTGTAAAGGGAATCAGTTGTTTGTTTTATATGTCATGCCTAATAATTTAAGCATTAATTAAGCATTATCATTGTGCCACCAAAAGAGGCATTGGTGGCTCAGTGGTAGGTTGCTCGCCTATCATGCGGAAGGCCCGGGTTCGATTCCCAGCCACTGGTTGCAGTGCCGGTCCCAAGCCCGGAAAAATGGGAGGGTTGTGGCAGGAAGGGCATCTGGCGTAAAACCTGTGCCAAGTTGTTGTGCGGACCAGTTGGTACGCTGTGGCGACCCCGAGCAGCCGAAAGCAACTTCTTCTCCTTATTGTGCTTATGTTTTGGCCAAATAATACAAATGAATGATAAACTGGATTCAGGAATCTGTTGCATGTGAGAGAATTTGATTTCCTCTCAGACTCTTATTGTCTTTTGCTCATCAAAGTTCTTCCTACGTGGATTGTGCTCACAGTTCATGATTCATCGGCATGCATATCAAATGTCCTTGAAAGCATCGGAGACTCAGTAGAGAGCACAGAATAGTAACATGGAAATTGGGGTTAATATCTTGAATGTTTAAGGCACATAACATGATGTAAAAAAAAAAAAAAAAAACTATTTCTATATCATGCAAGGAAAGGTTGAAAGCTTCTTTATCTAATACTCTGTTTTTTAATTGTAGAATCTTAGAAAAAACATAGATTATGAATAAGTTCAGAGAAATGAAAGGAGTACTGAGCCTTGCTCCATCATCGGGATCTCCATTGATACCTTTTCACATTAGTTTAATAGACTCTTTATGCATGCCCTCTTTGAAGAACAGGGAAATACCGGTCATTAATGTCGCCTTAAAGTAAAGGCCTGTGCTCTTTAGGCATGTACCTTCCGTATTCTTAATTGTGCAAATACAAAATTTAAAAGACACACACACACACACACACACACACACACACACACACAAACATACACACTAATTAAAGTGAACCAGGTTGTTATTCCCCTGCTTTCTCTGCTCGTTCATATCTTTAACCCTGCAGGCTCTCTGTTTCAGGAACCTGTACACTAGGCCCTCACACACACACACACACACACACACACACACACACACACACACACACACACACACACACACACACACACACACAACACACACACACACACACACACACACCGGCACACACAAAGCTCACAGGTGGCTGGCTCTGTTCCAGTGCACAGATATGGAAGCTACCTCTGAATGAATCACACACATCCACACATAAAGGGAGATAATTCCCCTTGCCCACATGAAAGAGGCAGGCAGTGGGCCGCTCGCCAGGTCTCAGCTACCTGGAGACAAAAGAGCTGCGCCTCCGGGGGGTAGAGATGTTCATCTGGGATCCTGCATGCTGATGGATGTTGTCTACTGAATATGTGTGCGTATGTATGTGTGTGTGTGTGTGTGTGGTTGCCTGTAAGCACTGTGTGCTCCCGGTGAGCCGCTCCACCGTAGCCTACAATTAATCTGGCCTGCCATTGATCCCAGCGGTGGGCGGTTCAGCTCACCTCTAGACACAGGCAGGGAAGCAGATCCACCCTGGGGAGCGCAACACCACAGAGCCATCATCGCACACTGCCAGTGCTGCTCGCAATCTAAGGGGCTTCTTAGATGGCACTTCTATCTTGTGCTTTAGGGCAAGTTCACACTATGAGTTTCTTTGCCAAGTCTGAATGTCACATTTGGTTTGTTTGCTATTTGGTTTTGTTTTGTTTCACAACCTACATTATTAAAAAAAGTTAAATAAGCATAAAAACAAAACAAACAAACAACAACAAAAAAACATTGCCTGAGGGGGATGTAGGTTTAATAAAAACTTACATTTATTGGTCAGAAGACAGAAAAACAGCAATAAACCAATTTGTGTATCACCCAAATCGTGCCAGAGCTAAATTTATGTATAATAAAATTCTATAAATAACTAATGTAACATCATTTTGTGTGTAAGATCCAGCTCTTATTTTTCTTTTTGTTTGTCTATCCAATAAAAACGCAAAATTTCTGCACCATAGCAGCTCTGTCTTTTGCCTCAATTTGTGCCTCACAGCTCATTTCAGTGGCTCACATTGACTGAATAATGCTCTGTGTTTGAGTCATACTGGGGTTACTTACGGGGTTTGAGTTAAATTGCATCCTCACAACAATCATCTGTTTTCTGACCCGTGATCTTTTCGCATTGTCTGTACCGCTTATCCGATCTATTATCATTTTTATTCATTTTATTCATCATTTTAGAATTGTGCAGTTCACATGACAATTATACCATCAACATTTTCAAAAGTTCACAATTTATACATGCTACAGAGAAAAGGCCGAATCTACTTAGGAGAGCAGATTTACAATGTGGTGAAAGAAAAGATGCATTTTCAAATTAACCCATTTTAGTGTGGACTAGACCTCATTCTCACAAAGATGCAAAGTTCAGTGTTTGGTCTAATGATTCAGCTCTTTGGCTAATTAGCAAGACCCTCATAAGCTGAATCAGGTGTGCGGGAACCGGGGAAAATACTGGCATGTGAAGTGCTGTGGGCTTGTACAATAGAAACATTATACAGCACTGATTGGCTTGTGTTAGTGTGGCCTGCCAGCAGAGTGCCTCTCACTATTGTGGGAACTAATAAGCATCCAAATAAACAAAATTCACAAAAAAGCTCCTGCCACTGCCCGCCGATGCCATATAGGCTGCTTTATGGCCTGGTGATTAGTAATCATGTGTGCTCGTCTATAGATGAAGCTATATTACAGGTCTAATATGCGAATGAGAGAGCAAGAGATGCTTATACAGAGAGCCTTATCAGTGTGTCTGTGTTGCATTGCTCTTAATTAAAACCCATATCAGTGGCTTTCACGTTAATGAGTCAGTTGGGTTATGGAAAGAAAAACGAAGCCAGAAGATCTTTAGATGACTAATTGATTTTTACCTACTTTTCCTTTGTTTGATGGCATGGGTACTGAATCAGTGGTGACATCAGTGGCTGGATCCTAATGAGATTATAAAAGGCGCCTAATCTTGAACCTTCCTATGCTTTTCCACCATAATGGAACATAGTGTTTGGTTCCAGCACCAAAATGCTGTTGGTCTGAAACCAAGAGCCATGGTGTTATATTACTGCTATGACAACATCTTTTCCATTGACCGCCATTGAAAAAAAGGTGACCAACCATATGAACAGCGGTTCCTCAAGATTCCTGAGATAAAGAATGTTATTGCAAGGTTTTAAAAGTTGTTTGAGGGGGAAAACATATACAACTTTAGATCTAAATTGTAACTGCAATGCTAATGTTCGGAACTTTATGCTAATCTTTAAGCTTCAAGCTACAACTTCTTCCTCTAACAAAATCAAAAAACAATCATTACATTCAGACTGAATGGATAATGCATTCTAAACTGATACAGACGCAAATAGAGATAGCAATGAGATTCCCACAGACAGCAAAAAACAAAAAGTTATGCACCTTGTATAAAGAACAAGAACATGTTGTAGTCATTAGTAACAGCTTGGTTTAAATTAGGATACTAGTTCACTAGTGTAGAGAAGTTGCTTTTGGCTGCTCCTTGTTTGGGGTCGCCACAGCAGACCAACTGGTCCGCACAACAGCTTGGCACAGGTTTCACGCCGGATGACCTTCCTGACACAACCCTGACGGGCTTGGGAGCGGCTGGGGCTGGGGTTTGGGTATTGGCTAGGAATTGAACCCAGGCCTTCCACAGGGTAGGTGAGAAACCTACCACTGAGCCACCAATGCCTTATACTAGCTCACTGGTGTATTTTGGGAAATAGAAATAGCTAAATTCATTATATCACAAGTCACACACCATGCTGAGTTCTGTCATTTTCATTGTTTCTGGGGAAAAACCTGAAGAGTTTACATTTAACTAAAAAAGTCTTTCCTGGATTAAGCCACACCCACTTTCTGTTTAAATCCAAAAGCAGACAGACACAAGTAGTTGTATTGTGTTAAACCTTAGAGTATATGCTGGAGATTTGATTTCTTTTTGTCAAATATGTTTTTAAAGTACAGTTACAGTTACAGTTTTGCTGTTTCTAAGCTCCAGTGTCTCAGATTTGATTCAGAGTTTGGGTTTTGAATGTTCTTCCAGTGTTTGTGTGGGTTTCCTTTGGGTGCTCAGGTTTCCTCCCACTTCCCAAAATCATGCTGGTATGTGGATTGGCTACACTAAGTTGCCTCTAGATGTGAATAAGTGTGTGTGTGTGATGGATTGGCATGTCATCCAGGGGTATATTCCTGCTTTGTTTCCAGTTTTCTCAGGACTAGGCAACGGCTCCTGTGGATCTGATTACATATGTTTGAGCTCTCCAGCCAGTAGAAGTGCAGGTAGGTTACTAAAAACATTTTTTTTTTGCTCTGAACAAGCACCAGCTCTGAAAATCAGCACAAAAGGATATTAGAAGATAGAAGTTGAAAGCTGGACAAAAATTATGCAGACATATTGTACACACACACTCATATTAGAGCCACACAGCAGCTGAGCTCATCATGCGACTTGAATGGGTTTAATCTGATCTTGACTGCTGTTTCTGGCTTTAGTGTCATCGTCTCTCTGTGTGCCCTTCATATTTCAAGCAAACATTTGAGAGGCATGACCGATCTTCAATTAGCCCCGTGTTATCCGGCACAGTAACCCGCCAAAGCTTTTCACATGTACTTCATTATGGCTTCACACACTCCAGGACTCCCACTGCTGCTCTGAATCAGAGTTCATTCTGCACTAATGATAATGCTGAACAGCCAAAGAGAGATTAACCTAAATAAATCAATCAGTGCTGAATTCATATGGCCAGATGAATATATTAGAAAGACAGCACTGACAGTCTGTCTATAAATATAAAGTGCTAGAATAATATTGTGTATAATCAGGCTCAGAAGTATAATTAATTATCTACTAGAACATCACTTTCTTTAATTACTTTACTGTCACTTCTTTCAAACTTCCTTCAAAGTTAAAGACTTTCCATGCACCCCATATACAGAAATTTAAAGTTATAAATAACTTTTCTAAAATAAATAGTGTTGTACGATTCACTCATAATGAGGACTAATTTAATACCTACACTTGGTAGTGTGTGGATTTCAGCTTCATCCAGTGCCCACTGTTCCGTTGATTGGCACCAGACCTTGACCAGGATAAAAAAAAAATAAAAAAAAACAAGTGAAAACAAGACAGTTGCGTGAAAAAAGAAAGAAAAACATGTGAAAAATATAAATGAATCATGCATTTAAAAAAATCAATTAAACAATCAACTGAGGAAAAGTCTAATGAAAATGAAATGAATCACCTAAAGAAATAACATTAAAATGAGCAAATGTTTGAAAAAATAACAGGTGGAAATAAATGAATATGTAAAAATCACATGAAAATATGAATATAAAAAAAAAAATTGTGAAAATGCCCCCCCCAAAAAATACTTATGAATAAAACAAATCAAAAATCAGATGTGAAAATGAATGAATTATCTTTAAAAATCACATGAAAATAAATGTATCGCTTGAAACTAAAATAATATGAACAAAAATTAATTGTTGTGGAAAAAAATCACATGTAAATTAAACAAATCATGGGGGAGGGGATCAGAAGTGAAAATGAATGAATCATTTTTATTTTTTTTAATCACGTACCATTTTTAATTAATGTGAAAATGGTATTAAAAATTAGGGGAAAATAAGTGAATTTATATTTAAAAAAAAATCACAAAAATAAATGAATCATGTGAAAATGACTGTGTTATTTACGTACATTATTTCATGTACTCAATGATGACATTGTTTTTATTATTCTGAATAAGTATTACAGTTTACAATTAATGGTCATATTATTATTATTATTATTATTATTATTATTATTATTATTATTATTATTATTATTATTATTTGTAGTAGTAGTCGTAGTAGTAGTAGTATTGTACAACTTACTACAACTTATTACAGCACTGAATTAGATGCACGTTTATAATAATTAATGATTATATGCTGGAAAGAAAGTATCACTGAATAAATGAACATTTTCTATGATATGGAAGCCATTAATAGATGTTTTATGGCTCTGATAATTGAATGAGATGAAGCACATTTCGGCACATTTGTCTGCCATATTTACACTTGTTATTTCCCTCCACGCGACGAGCTACGTGATCCATTCTTATGATAATGGGAGATTGTCGTGCCCATATGCTGTCACTCTTTAAAATGCTAATTAAAAAGTGTTTAGTGAGCAGGGCGCTTTATTCTCTCTGCACACTGAGAGCGTGGCAGAGGAGACCTCTCTATAATTAGACATGCTCAGTGTTCCACACCACTGATTAACAAGGAAAAAAAATATTTGGTTAAATTTTGAGAAGAAAAAATGATTTTATTTAGCAGGCTGGGGAGGGGGAAGAAAGTTTAACGTCTCGAGGATGTTGAAACTTGCTTCAAAGTCGAAGTGCATTAGAGATACTTTTTTCTGCTACATGATGCAGTTTAAACATCATCATCTTTTATTCGGTTGCTTTGCCTTAGTGTGCTTGTGTAATCTCTCTCTCTCTCTCTCTCTCTCTCTCTCTCTCTCAGCTGAACTTCAGAGGCAGATTGAAAGCTTCCTTTTATTCCTCCCATTTTCTCCAACATCCTTTTCATTGTTTCCTGCCTTCAAAGTCAGTTGCTCCCCTCTTCTATTTTCCCTCCACCCCAAAGACCTTGACACTTCACTTAGATTCTGACTCTTCCCAGGCGTTTTATTTTACCGCATTGTTGATTTCTTTGCCTTCTGCAGCTGAGTGATCTTCAAAAAGGCACCAAGAGGTGTGAGACACCTTGATGTCACCAGCAATACATAGAGCTTCTCTTTGAGGGACTCACGAACACACAGACAGACATAGAGACCAAGTCTGGAATCTGCTTTTTGAAATGATGAAACATTCATGAGGGGGAACGGGAAAAATAAAACCAGAGATTGTCCAAATGTAAATGTCAGACGAACTTTACATATGAATAATCATATAGTCATGTTTGGGATATTTTTGCATTTTTATTTTTCCGCTCATTATTTATTAACATGATTAATTTATTTTTGAATGTCATTTTTTTTTACAATTAATTTTCCACATGTGATTTTGAAATATTTACAACATTTCTTTGCATATTTTGTCAATTTATAATTTTATGATGCTTGATTCTTACACAACTTTTGATATTTTTTCACATTTATTCCGTTTCACATGATTTTTTAAATAATTTCTTATTATTTTTCACATTATCTAAATAAGGGGGGCATGGTGGCTTAGTGGTTAGCACGTTTGCCTCACACCTCCAGGCTTGGGGGTTCGATTCCCGCCTCCGCTGTGTGTGTGTGTGGAGTTTGCATGTTCTCCCCGTGCCTCGGGGGTTTCCTCTGGGTACTCCGGTTTCCTCCCCCGGTCCAAAGACATGCATTGTAGGTTGATTGGCATCTCTAAATTGTCCGTTGTGTGTGAATGAGAGTGTGTGTGTGCCCTGCGATGAGTTGGCACTCCATCCAGGGTGTATCCTGCCTTGATGCCCAATGACGCCTGAGATAGGTACAGGCTCCCCGTGACCCGAGAATAGTTCGGATAAGCAGTAGACAATGAATGAATTATTTACACATTGTCACATTTTTTCCCCAAAATGATTCACATTGTTTATTTATTTTCACGTGATTTTTATGATTAATTAATATTCATAGGCCTTTTAATGATTCATTTATATTCGTGTGATTTTTTTTTACATTATTTGTTCATGAAATTTTATTCACATGATTAATTTGTTTTATAAGTCATGATTCTTCTATTTGTACATGCTAATCTTTCACCTGTAGGACCTGTGATTTTATTTATCACATGTGATTTGCACACATGTCACATGTTTAATTGGAATCCATCTTCTTTTGCGTGTTTTTTAGATTGACTCACACTCCTGTCATGTTACACACATAATCACATCTAAAAAAATGTGATCATGTGAACATGTTATTTTTCCATAAGAGCAGCACATGATATGTTTCGAAATATGATCGCCAGATTACCGGATATGCCATTAGAGTAGACTGATTTATTTGGACTTTTAATCTAACGCACTTGTATTGCTTTGAAACCAATTCAGAAAAAGCAAGTGCAGCACCAACAAGCCTCATCCCTCAACATAAGCAATGCCCTTTGAATTTACTCATGCATCAATTTTGTGAAATAGCCTCCACTCAGCAGAAAAGATCTGAACAGAGCAGAAATTAAAATTTAAGCTGGAAGACAGGGTTGAAAGCACAGTTTTCATTGGGACTCTTCAAAGGCAGCGACTGAAAATCCCTGACTTGTTCCGTCTATCCGGGTCTTCTCAAGCTGATGCACGCCGGCCTTCGGAAAATGACTTCTCTCAGCCCTGAGGTGCAATTCTGTGCAGCGAGAGACATCTGTATGGACATGGAAGTTCTTCCAAAGATCAGGCTTTGTCCTGGAGTCTTTTTTCCCCTCCTCACATTCTCCTCTCCAGCTCCATCTCCCTACGGCTTCTGCATCAACGTAATTGGAGATCATTACATGGCCACAATGCATCTTGACGGAGCCTGGGTCCCATAATGGAGCTGAATAGCGGGGCACACTTCAGCACGTGCCGTCTGGGCGAATGCAAGAGCCAGGGAGTGGCTGAAGAACATCCAAATTGAAATGAAGTGGAGATTTCCTGTCCATAATACCATTGGCTGGCCCGAGTAGGGTGAAACCGCCATAGATTACTGGCTTACATACAACCACTCTTGTGTTTTTGTGTTTCTTTTTCTTTTTTCTTTTTTTGCTCCAGCTGAAGTGGGGTTGGGGGTTTGCCTCTGCACTTCAAAAGAATTTGTAACAAACCTAATTCATCTGAAGCGTAGGATGAGCTGGTAAGAAAGATGAAAGATGAAAGTCTGTTGGCATGGAAACTGAAAGCACATCAGTGCCTCGTGGTACACAAAAGGCAGCCGGCGATGCCGCGTTTCTGAAAGCAACCCGCAATGGTTTTCAGTAGCATCATGGAATTATTAAGAAAATTACCCAATTATGATTATGAAGAAAGTTCAATTTGGAGTATTTGTTGTATATTATGTGGAGTGTTTTCTAAAAAGGATTAATTTTTTCCACTGCTGACTATTGTTTTTGTTCAAATAAACCCACCAGTCAGAACTTTAAAACCACTGACAGGTGACGTGAATAACATTGATTATCTTGTTACAAAAGCAGCTGTCAAGGGGTGAGATATATTAGGTAGCAAATGAACATTTATTTCTCAATGTTGATGTGTTGGAAGCAAGAGAAATGGGCAAGCGTAAGGATCTGAGTGACTTTGATAAGGGCCAAATTGTGATGGCTGGATAACTGAGTCAGAGCTTCTCTACTACAGCAGGTCTTGTGGAGTTTTCCTGGTATGCAGTGGTTAGGACCTACCAAAAGTGCTCCAAGGAGGGACAACTAGTGGACCGGTGATGGGGTCCTGGGTACCCAAGGCACTGGGTCCTATCCCACAGAAAAGTTACTATAGCACAAATTGCTGAAAATGTTAATGCTGGCTCTGATAGAAAGGAGTCAGAACACAGTGCATCACAGTTTGCTGTGTATGCGGCTGCGTAGCTGCAGAGTGGTCAAAGTGCCCATGCTGACCTATGTACACCACCAGAACCACTGACAATGAGCATGAAAACTGGACTATGGAGCAATGGGATAATGAATCTTGTCTGGTGAATCACATTTTCTTTTATATTATGTAGACAGCCAGGTGCCTGTGTGTCACTTACCTGAGGAAGATGGCACCAGGGTTCACTATGGGAATAAGGCAAGCCAGCAGATGCAGTGTGATGCTCTGCTGTAATGTTCTGTAATGTTCTGCTGGGAAACCTTCGGTACTGACATTTATGAAGATGTTAGTTTGACACGTACCACCTACCTAAACAGTGTTGCAAACCAAGTACAGCGCTTCATGGCATTGGTATTCTCTAACAGCAGTGTCTTCGTTCAGCAGGATAACGCACCCTGACACACTGCAAAAGCAGTTTAGGTATGTTTTGAGTAGATGACAAGAGTTCAAGGTGTTGACTTCAAATTCCCTCCTCCAGATTCCCTCCTCACAGGACTTCACAGCTGTTTTGACAGCACGTAGGTCAGTATTAGGCGGGTGGTTTTAATATTGCTGATATATTAATATTGCTGATGAATATTGATTGCATGTTCTGGCAAAATTTTGAAGGTTTTTTTTTTAATTTACAATTTGTATCACATAGGACTTATTCATTTTATTAGTCAGTGGAGTAATGAATACATCAGACAGGCAAAAGTAATTGCTCTCTGTGTTGATCACAGGTGTAAGCAGTAAGAGTTAATTGAGAGAGAGAGAGAGAGAGAGAGAGAGAGAGAGAGAGAGAGAGAGAGAGAGAGAGAGAGAGTTTGTGTGTTTTCACTATGTGTGCATGCATGAGTGTAGAGCTGTGTGAGATCTCTGAGGGGGAATTCCACACCTTAAGGCAATACTGGCATCATTTACTGTGCAGAACCCAAGGTAGCTTAATTTCTCTCTCACTTACAGTACACACACACACACACCATAACAGTTCAGTTTCAGTGGTAATATCACACACAGAGCCGTGCACCAGTGAAAACATACTCTCGCACGTTGCTGCTCACCACATAAAACATTTTCTCTCAAATACATGTTTGCAACTTGTAATTTTCCATCAACCACCACTTTAACTAAAAGCACACTGCAGTTGTAATTACAAGGATGTTTTTAGGAACTGAACAAGATCAGGATGTGTGTGTGTGTGAGTGAACATGTGCGTGTCTATGAATGTTTTGTATGTGGGCAATTTTGCGTCTCTCAAATAAATGCATGCATTTTTGTGTGTCAGAGAAACCTAGGAGAAAAACAGCATGAGAATATATTACCAACAACTCAAAATATACATGCATGACTCTTCAACCTTTAAATCGTTTCAGTTTTATGTCAAAAAGCCATCTGTACACCTAAACACCTCAGGGAAAACTCATATGCATTTCTTATGTGAGTAATATGTGAATATATGTGGTGTGTGAAAAATATAATATGAGATATGTGACAAAAATGTTCTGAAATGAAATATGATCTGAGGTGAAATTTGTAAAATTGAATTCATCTCGTAAGAAAGTAAATGTGACAATAAAGTTGTTGTTGTTGTTGTTGTTGTTCTTTCGGCTGCTCCCTGTTCAGTGTCTCCACAGTGGACCAACTGGTCCGCATAACCATTTGGCACAGGTTTTGCACCGGATAACCCTTCCTGATGCAACCATCCCATTTTTCTGGGCTTGGGACCGGCACTGCATCCAGTGGCTGGAGTGTATGTGACAATAAAGTAATAGGTGAAATAAATGCATCGTTTGAGGAATGTGAAAATAAACAAATGTGAAAATCTGTACTGACATGTACCACATAATCATACAGCTGTAACTCAGAAGTGTACTGCAACTTTGCACAATTTATTTAACTCTTGTTTAACTCTCTCTGAAGGGAAGACAGGCATACAAGCATTTCACTACATGCCATACTTGTGTATGGTTATGAATGTGACAAATAAAATTTTAATCTAACATTTGAAATAAATCGCAAGAGTAAATAAAATCACTGTAAAACATCATATGGAAAAAACACACACATTGCACTACATGTTATAGAACTGAAATAAAACATGTTTCAAACCTGCATGTATAAATTTTACCTTACTCACAAATGAAGTTCATGTGACTTTCCTGTTGTCTGTTTCACGTACACTCCCGAGTGATCTCTCTGTAACTCCTGCAGTGTCACACACACAGTAGAAGAAGAATAACTTCAAAAGCTCTCACTGACATGTTTTAAAGAACATTGCTATATTCAGCTCCAGATGAAGGAAAAAAATATAAATGAAATGTAAAATATAAACAGGTCTGTGTTGGGCTGACAGAAGAACGTGGGATGGGAATAGCATGTTTTTCTACTTCTTGCAGAGTTTGTGGCACAATATGACAAGATGAGAGCTCTTGTGTTAAATCTCTATATAAATTCTGTAATAAAGCAAAGTGAAGTGTACCCTTTTTTCATTTTACAGTTTTTTTTGTTGTTGTTGTTGGTATGTGGTATACAATAAATTATCCACAGTATGCTACCACAAATTGGCACACATCATTTGGGCCTAGAGATCACAATTTTTTGGTTTTACATGGGTATGGTCATGATTTGCTTCCTCCTGATGAGCTTGGAGTGTCTCAGCTTTTCACTTATAAACACTTTGGCTTGCCAGAATAACTCAAAAAGATTTTATTTTTTCCTGTTTGCCTCCCAATTAAAACTTTCCTCAGAGCCTGACGCTCGTTATAGTGCTGTAACCCTGTCTATTAAATGTCTCACATTGTGTTTGTGTGTGTGTTTCTATAACAAAAAAAATTAACTCAAAAGATGCTCAGTGGTAAGCAGGAGGTTATCTACTGAAAAAGAGCAACAACCAATGAAAGCAATTTGCATGATGAAGCAAGATTTAATCAGTTGTCTTGATTTTTCTACTATTAGACATTAGAAATCTGGAGACAATTAAAATATCTGTATGCCTGGCAAACCTGTATACACAATACAGCCATTCTAATTGCTTATCTGAACTAATAGCACCAAACCAACTGCCACCCATAGAGTGCCTCTAATTGTCTGTCATCTCTGCTGTCTTTCTTTCCTTTCATTATCTACCGCTTATTCCAACTATTCTCGGGTCACGGGGAGCCTGTGCCTATCTCGGGAGTCATTGGGCATCAAGGCAGGATACACCCTGGACAGAGTGCCAACCCATCGCAGGGCACACACACAAACACTCTCATTCACTACGGCCAATCAACCTACCACGCATGTCTTTGGACCGGGGGAGGAAACCAGAGTACCCGGAGAAAACCCCCAAGGCACGGGGAGAACATGCAAACTCCACACACACACACGGCGGGGGCGGGAATCAAACCCCCAACCCTGGAGGTGTGAGGCAAACGTGCTAACCACTAAGCCACCGTGCCCCCCTGCTTTCTTTCTTTCTTATTGCATTAAATGTATCCTGCATCATTTTCACTCGTTCACACTTGTCAGTACCTGTTCAACCTGTGATTTAGTAGGTTGAATCTGAATCAGAGGTTTACAGGGAGAGATAGAATGTCCTCTGATTGGCTCAAAGTGAGCAAAGTGAGCAAACACTCTCCTGATGCTCACAATGCACTCTAATGATGGAAGGTTTCACAGCTCATCTGTAAAAGGCTGAGCAGACCATTATGATGTTATAATCAGATTTACTGTGCCAGTAAAAAAAAAAGTAGGCAAAAAGAGCTGTGTAATACTAAATCTAGGCAAAATAATACTTTATTTTATACACTCAAATGGCTACACCATAAGTGTTTATACTGTACTGAGATTTATACTGTACTGTTCACTATTCTGGATAATACTGTTGTGTTCTAGAAATATCTATCCATCCATTTTCTGTACCACTTATCATGCACAGGGTCATGGGGAAAGTGGAGATAATCCCAGAGGACTCAGGGTGCAAGCCAGGGGACACCCTGGACAAGGTGCTAACCATCACTTAGCACAATCACACATACTCACACTCACTCTGGACAATTAGTGTGTGCTCAAAAATATTCATCCATCCATCCATCAATCCATTCCTTTTTGTATTGATCCTCCACAGGGACAAGGGGAACCTTGAGCTTATCCCAAGGGACTCAGGGCACAAGACACTCACATACCCATTCACACACTATGGACAATTTAGAGATGCCTCTCACCTGGGAAGGCAACCAGAGGACCTCAGATATGCGAGACAAATGTGGTAACCACTAAGCATACTCAGAAATATATTCTGAATAAATTAATACTGTATTTGCCATACAGACAAAATGTGGATTAAAGGGATGGCCATTTACTCCAGACTGCCATCATTTTTAAAACTGAAAAGCAAATAAAACATGCTTTACTATCATTTTGGGAAAAGATTTTGTAGAAAAAGAATACACAGAAAGGAACTGCAGTTAACAAGGTTGAGTAGCTGATTTAACTAACAGGAAAAGTTCACAAAGAAGCAGCGATCATGAATTGTTCATATCTATCTGAGGCAACAAAGTGCAAAATGAAGCCCTAGCACATTTATAATTAGAAAGTCCAATGTATACCATCTGGCTTAAACCTGACCTGGACACCTGACCATAGCACCCATATGTACACCCCTCTTCTGGGAAGGCTTTCCACTAGATTTTGGCACATGGTTTGTTATGATTTGTTATCATTCAGCCACAAGAACATAAGTAAGATCAGGCACTGATGTTGTGTGAGGAGGTCTGGGGTGCAGTCATAGCTTCAGTTCATCCCAGGGGTGTTCAGTGCGGTTCAGTGAGGTCAGTGAAGGGAAATTGTAATGCTACAGCATAAAAAGACATCTGTATATTTAAATTCAACAGTATTATCTACATACTGATCTTCTAGACAATTGCTTTCTTTCTGATTATAAAAACATACTATAAACAACTTCCTGGTATGGATGTTTCTTTTAATGCAGGAGATGAGAATTGCTCCTTTTTGGCCTTCCCTGGCACTAGTTCTTTGACATTGCTTTGGATTGTCAGGAGCATCCTGGGGGAGTCCACTTTACTTCACGTCCTCCAGTCCTCCAGTAAATATCGAGCTCTGGGATTGTTGCACTGAAATGGTTTGGGTAATAATGTTGGTTCTGGTGACCTTCAATATACATAAATACAAAAAAATATACAAAAGTCCCTGGGGAATTTTTCTGGAAATTCCTCTTAGGGTTCATTTAATGGAGCCATGAATTAAGGAGGGTCCTTAGTTGGTCTTAAGTAAATACCCAGATTGTTTTAGGATTTTGTTTTTAGCCGTTATGCTATCTGTGTTGTTGGTACAGGTCGATGCTAACCTGATGGAACTCAGGCCACACCTTAAGACCCCCCACCAAACAGTGGGGACTTTCCCCATATCCACAACAGCCCTCATCAATCACTAAACTTTCTGGCTACCATCCACCTTTTCTTCTTTTCCATTTCTACTTTTTAAGTTTTCCCCCTGTCCTTCCTCCCCCTCTCTGACTTTCCCTTTATCCTATACTCTCATCTTTTTTTTACTCTATATCTCTTCCCATCTCTTATCCCTCTCTCGTTTATACTAGCCGACACATGTTGAAAGTCAAGCAGGCCTTTGGATCTCTGGACTTGCTCCAGCTCCAACAAGCTCTGTGAATCAGTATGATGGGCTTTCCTCACCCGTCCACGCATAGAGGAACTGATGCCCACAGCGCACCCTGCCCCCAGGGTTGGCAATAAGCTCAGATAGGCCTGCTAGCTGGACTCTTTCCAGCCGTTACCTCAGCGTCTGTCGATGTATGATGTCTGCTCAGTCTAGTGCCCTTAGGGCATGCTTAATATCTCTGAGGTGGAGCAGACCTCAGGGCCTTACTGGCTGTGAAAACACACACCCCAGTTGGTCTCCACTTTATTTGGATGGTAAAATGATTATTTGTTTGACGCTTGTACCATCGATGTTGCAGTATAAGTCTTCAGGGAAATGTTTTCAAAACCTGTAACACCTAGTGTAATGATTATACCCAGCTGGAAGGTGGATTTGTTGAAGCTTGAAGTTTGTCGTTGCCTTTAACAGCTCAGTGGCAGCTCAGGAAAATGAGACCTATGCTGAGACCAGTGGTGCCAGTCCATGTACTCCAATGACACCAAGCTCATTAAAGGATACACTTGGTATGTGTGTTGTACGTTTATGTGTATGCATGTGCCACGACCTTGCAGACACAGCGAGCTAATCCACCCTTCATCAAAGAGAGTCAAGCGGCAACATGGATTGCTCTCTGTGGAGTAAGTGTGTGTGTGTGTGTGTGTGTGTGTGTGTGTGTGTGTGTGTGTGTGTGTGTGTGTGTGTGTGTGTGTGTGTCGTGTGGTGTGTGTGTGTGTGTGTGTGTGTGTGTGTGTGTGTGTGTAAGAGAGAGACAGCAGAGAGCAGAGAGATGACAGAGCAGGAAGAACAGGTGAAAGAGGACAGACCATGTTAACATGGCTAACTACTTTCTGAATTAAGCCAGTCAAGGCCAGCTAAATGGATAGTTATGCCTGTGCTCACAGTGACGTGTCTTGACCTCCAGAAATCTCTTTTTGATCCTGCTGTTATTTCTTAGTTATGTTGGTGCATAATTAGACTTGAATGGCTTTTTGGCAAGCCCCAGCCATCCTATTTTTTTCTATTTTTAACTATTTATTTGCAGCAAGAAAAAAAAAAATACACCAGGAATTATCATTTTAGGAACATAAAACCAAAGACATGTAAGTTTTAGTTCCCTGACTTTCTCAAACTCTCTCTGAAGTGCTGAAGGCCTGAGCTTTGGGGCCCAAAGGCTTCCCTTCTGGGTGAAAGAAATAGCTATATCATCAAACCAGATCTACAAGGCATTGACAAGAAAACATGCTTTTAATCATATTTGTATTTTTATGGAGCTTGATAGCAAAGAGTTTTATGGAAACTAAATTATGTAATTAAAGTAAACATACACATGTAAACATTGCAGATATCTAGGTAATTAGTCAGGAAAGGATAAGAGCTGTACATTGCAAGAAACACACAAAAGTACTTGTGTAGCTCCAAAAGCATGAGCAGCGGGCAGCATGATACCTTCCCTATAGTAGTTCCAATTTTTGTTGACCACTAAGTAAAATGATAACTATTACATGGATCTAAATGGGGCAGGCAGCATGCTGCCCTATGATTGCATGACATCTAGAAAAGTGAGAAAAGCAATGGATCTATTATACAGTGTCTGTCAAATATACAGCAACATTTTTATATACGTCAGAGGGCATTAGTATTTCAATGGAATTTAAGCGTATGCAGTAGTGAATGAGGATTTAAGGACATACAAATCTACTATGACACCTTCATTTTGAGTACAAAAAAACAGTAGAGCATTAAAAGTTAACAGAGTTAGTACATTATGCTTTTCTTCTGTCTAATTGCCTCTACATCCCTCATTCTATCCTTCTTTCTCGCTCTCATTTTCTCACTCAACATCACCCCAGTCTCTGGGGAAGAAGATCAGAGCATCACATTGTCCTTATAGAATCAAACCCCCCACCACACCAACACCAACACCACCAGCACCACCAGCACAGCACCTAACATTTGATCCTCTTGCCAGGTGACCCAGTAAGGGTCGACTTAAGTCTCCCCTCCTCAGCCTGGCACACCATGCCCTCCTGGCACATCCTCACCTTCTCTGCCTGTGAGACGTCCAAAGACTGGCACAAAATGAGAAAACGGCATCTGCATTGTGGCGATGCAGCATAGGTAATGAACCCAGAGCTGTGAGGATTCCGCCCTGTGGAAACTTGATATCAAGACAGGAGCTTTACCCTTCTAGATGTCTGCATAGATTTTTTTGCTCACCCCTGAGACATGGGTTGGTCATATGTTAATATTAGATCATGGTGTGTTTTTATAGATCTGTGCACTTTTCAGGTCTAGGTTCAAGCAAGGTTTTTTTTTTTCTGTTTGCAATTTGTGGCCGCGGGAGGGGGCAGGATGCTGTTTTGGCTCATTTAAATGGATTTTCCTCTCGCAATGGCTGCCTTTCATTTGTGTGAAGAGAAACTGAGGGCCGTTTGGTTCCCTTAATGAGCGTGGAGCCTGCCTTCGCCTGCCAAGTGTGTAACACGTGTGAGCTCCTGTGTATCGCAAAAGCTTACCTCAAGAGGTATACATGCTCTTTTCTTTTCCTGAAGCGTTTCATTTCTCGGCAGCCTCTTTCTGACATTGTTCATTAACAATTACAGCAGGCCCCTGCCAGTGCATCTCTCGAGCTGCCATGTTCACATGGTGCCATTCACATGCAGATGCCCTGTAAATCCCTGGCTTGCTTTGTTTTAAGAAGAATCAGTGTGTTTCTTCTTGCTGATTTTGGGCGTAATATTTCGCAGCTCGAACAAAATTGTTACACCACTAAATGTTCTGCCTTTGAAACCTTCTAATACCAAAGTGCTGATTTGTCTACAACAGCACATCTGGGAGAGGATTCCCAGCAGCAAGGTGTATATTAGTGCACTCATTCGATTATGTTATCGTTTCTATAGTAACCTACACAGGGACTTGTGAAATATGTATAAAGTAGAGTCTCCAGTTTCAGCAATTTGTAACAGTCAGAGGTAAAGCTGTATGTCTTTCAAAACTTTTTCAGGATGGAGGGATTTCTGGGGTTTTTTTTCTTTTAATAATGACAAGCTGTCATTTTAATCTTATTAACTTCCAGGAGAGAAAAAAAGGCTAGTGACAGAACAACTGTTTATAGCTGCTATAGCATAACTGCATAACTAACATAAAGGAAATAACTTGTTTCCTGGATGTTTAATGTAACGATAAACAGGTAAAATAAATGTTGTTTTTAATTATTTGAAAAATAGTCAGCAAATTGCTGTGCTAAAAGAGGAATGAAGCACTTTCGCAGGCAATAATGAAAATAATGAAATTTGTTGCTCATTATCTTATTCCAGCAAGCCATTGTTTTATTCTGTACTTAATATTTTATTAATATTTAGTGTGTTATGTTACATTCAGGTCATAATATATCTTTACTGTTCAATAAAAGGGGAACAATACTAAACATGTTTGTTCCTATGTATTCCTACTTTTGTATTTTATTATTTGTAACTTTATTATTGAAATGATTGTCATTTTAAAAATGGCTGCTCTTTGTAGAAATCAAAAAGCTGATTTTAGTCAAATTTCTGAAACCTTCTTCATCCCTCTTTCACTCTCTCACTTTTTATCCAGCTCCTTCTTCCCCTCCCTCTCCAGAAGACGAGTGCTCTTCCAGTGGCATCATAGTGGCAGCTCTCGCTTTCATCATAGGCCTGCGCTGATGTTATGCCACATCTTGAACCCTTTTTCATGTGCATTAAACCTGCTGCATAAAAAAAAAAGACTCATGACATTGCAGGGAAAAACAAGGAGTGAAATGGAAACCAAAAGATTTTCTGGAGTTGTAAGTGAAAAAAAGAAAAAAAAAAATTAAGATAAAGGAAGGGGGAAAAAACCCGAAGATGCCGCTCTATCAAGCAAATGAACTCTGCACAGCCCTCTCTGTCTCTGTTAAAAAATAATAACAATAAATAAAGTATGAAGCACAAAGTAGTGGTAACTTGGTGATCACTAATTATTTCATGCCCCTTGGTTCTGCGGTACAGGACGACATGGTAGCGTTGGTGGGAGAAGAGGGGGAGAAAAAGGGAACGCTGGATGATTGACAGTGGCCCATCCCTCAGGATCTCATTAGGCTACTGACTAAAAGCTAGTGGGCACACTCACGCTGGTCCTCTTTTAGGACTACATTCAATCAGATGGAAAAAGAAACGCCTTTTTCAGTAAGCCATGGAAAAGGGAGAAAGGAAGAAAAAAGGAGGGTGGGCGGCCCTGGTCTTATCTCATCCGATCAGACACTTCTTTTTAAAAAAAAACCCATGTTTTTGACCATTTTTTTATTTATAGTTTCTTGGGGAGAGAGTCTTTGCAGTCATCCGGCTCTCTTGGTCCCGGTTCTCTCAAGCTCTCTTTTTCATTCTGCTTTTTTCGCTCTGTGTGTGTGTGTGTGTGTGTGTGTGTGTGTGCTCTCTCGGGCTCAGGCTGGTGCGGATCTGATCGCAAGGCTTCTGAGAGAAGTTTGAAGTGCTCGGCCCTTTGAGAGCTCTTAAAAGGCCGGCACTGAGCTCTCATCATGGATGTTGTGAAGTTCACATAAACTTCCAGAAGTTTTGCAGCCCTGGAAAAAAGTTTTCCAAAAAAAAAACCCCTTTCAGCCATTAATGTGAGTTATGCTGCCTCGCTGTGTCAAAAGAAACGTCTACACAAAAATAGATTGTTTCTACGTGATCCCTACTCTATTCACTTTGACATGTTTGAGGGTTTATGGCTCAAAAAGCGTGAACTATTTGGACTAGAATTTGGAATTTTACAGAACAGTTTGATTATTTTTTTTATTTTTATTGCAGTACCAGTTTAATGGGTTCATTCATGCTGATGAAAATGTATATATATTCCCAAAAAATTATCGTCTTTCTTTTTGTAATATAAAAAATGTGTTGACATCCAACTGGAGTCGTTGACTTTGTAAAAATAAGTCCTTTGTGTCCACATTAGCCAAGAACCTCAGAAACTCACTGTTTCTTGGCATTTCATGTTGGGCAACAGGTCATCATATATATCTCATATATCTCATCATCATATAGTTTAATTCCCATATGCAGAGGAAAAGGCATATCTTCCCAGACAGCATTGCAGTGGTCACTTCTGTAAACACCAGTAGTATGCATGACTTAAAATAAATACTTATATTCTGAGTTGTACAGGCACTCAGACATTTTTCCAGGTATCTGCAAAATCAAATCAAGGCTACAGTGCTTGGAACCTTATCATCTCAACTATTATTTATGTTTTGCTATATGTTTTAATGTTCACACATAGTAAACAATCTCAGGACAACAACAACAACAAAAATCTGATTTTGGCAATATTTCATTTCATCAAATTCTTACATGCACTTAACAGAGGCAAAAGCCTTTATTTTGTCACATACACATTAAAGCATAATGAAAATCTTTTCTTTGCATATCCCAGCTTTGGAGGTTGGGGTCAGAGTGCAGGGTCAGCCATGGAGCAGAGTGGGCCTTGCTCAAGGGCCCAACAGTGACAGCTTGGTGGTGGTGGAGCATGAACCGCAACCTTCGGACCACATAGCCTTGACCGCTTCAGCTACCATTGTGCCCAGGTAAATGTACCTAAAAATGTGAAAAATTCAGGTCTATAAGGTTAATCTTGAATTTGAGTTTTTTCTAAGTTCATCATGTACACATAAGAATTTGTACAGAATACAATCACCAAAGAAGCTTATTTTATTTCCCTCGGGCCATCAGAATTACCAATATGGACATATCCACCTTACGGGAGTCCATAAAGACTCAGTTACTCCATTGACACTCTGCACATTGCACTTTTTACTGTTACTGTTTTAAATATGCTTCTAAATCAGCTCTCCTCTATCTATCTATCTATCTAGATACTGGTGTACTGATTAATTTATTTACTGAGCTAAATGTCTTTCTTAGCTTTCTTAAACACAGTAACAGCTTCCAATATGACAGTAGGATGCCATTTCCTGAACCTTTTAAATGATTAAGTCCAAAATCAAGCACTGATTAGATTATTATTCATTGTAAATGAGTGACTCATCACACTCTGATCAATTTATAGTTACATGTAATGTGGAATTTTAAGCAAGTTATTATGAACTCACTGAAGTTATTGCAACTTTAAACAGGCAATCCCTTACTAATGCCTACTCTCTTGAAGTTAAGACAACAGAAATACAATATCTTGTGAAGAAATACAATATCATGTGAAGCTACCAGAAAGCAATAGATCCTCTGTCTTGAAGATTGTTACCAAGTGCTAACACTGGAGTCTCCTTTCATAAATGTTAAATAAACAGAAACCTTCACCATATTTACACTATTATAGGTATTCACCACACTTCTTTATTTATTGTTATTTTTAGATTTTATTGCTAGTTTTAGATTATGTGGATTATCTGCTATATTTGTAGCTGCCTGTGTATGTCTTTATTACAAGTCTTTGGAATTGTTTTTAAAGTGTAGAGCAAGCACATTATAATAAACCTCTGACTTGTATTACGGCTGCACTATTGTCAGAGCTGCTGCAACAGAAAATGAATCAAAACATTCTAACCAATCACTATTAAGAATTTAGTGCTGCAGTATAACTGTGTATCCCTACGTATGCAAAGAGTGTAGTAAAGATCTTAGATACATGTTTGAATACTATATCATGAACAGAGCAACATATCATTGCTCTACCCATCTTTACTCCTCATTTAAGAAAAGTACATCATGAATAGTTGTTCATTAATGTCGGTTATTTTGCTTTGGGTTGAATGAAAGGGCCTGATTCTCAAGGAACCTTCATAATGGTCACTTATAGAGAGTGCATACATATCAATGACTACAGGTAATTAGTAGAAGAGCAAATAAGGAAAATGTTCTATGGTGATTAGGTAGATATACTGCAATATTTACATTACAACCCTAAACCGTTCCAAGATGAAAAAGCTCCATTTGGTCAGAGAGTCTGGCTATTACCCATCTCCAATTAGAGAGGATGGGTGTACTGTTCTTGCTCCGGCTTAATCCCCTCTTAAATTAGAAGAGCGGCAGCCAGGCTCTCAGAGCAATGCATACGGTCCACTCGCTCACTGCTTTTCATTATGTGTACAAAAAGCAGACACACACGCTTGCACAGTGGCTCACAAAGCATGAGGCGTCAGTCATCTCAGAGATTGTGTTGCCTCTTGGGTTCAAACCAGGATTTGTACACTCGAGCAAAACATCTTTCAGCCTCTCTTTTGTCCAACCAATTTATCCAGGAGGCAAAAGAGTGAGCACTAACCCCCACCATTAGGATGAGTCTCGTCTACCGCTTCCACTTCATAGCCAACATGACTTTTCTATCCAGCCGGATACACATATGCTATGATTGATATAGGACTGAACCACAGTAAAGCTTATAGAAGTGAAATATTGTCTGGGATGCACCACAGATGGACGTGCTTAAAAAACAAAAGCATGAAGGATTACAGTAGGGTTCCAGCCTTGCTGTATTTATAATAAACTAAATAAATAACGTTGGCTATTTGTTTGGTAGTTTGTGAATTGATGCTAAAGATTTGTGGTCACTAACTATTTCTCTGGATGAAGTTTCAATGGCTTCAGTGGGTTTCAGCCATATTAAGTAGCGATCAGCACCGGATTTTGGTTATCCAGGCTGGAATTAATGACTGTTTTGAAGGTTTAAAAAATCTTTTTTGGCGTTAAGCCAACTGGTTTACTAAAATTAAGAAGAAAGCAAGAGGATCAATGGAGTTTGTTTCACTCTTAAAATCCCTTTGCTTTATGTTCCATTTGAAGTTCGTAGTGGATGGGGGTGCACGTTCGTTGCGAATCAAAGGGCTGTCATTTATCTTTTAGTTGGAGATCATGCTATGGTTAAAGACTTTAAAAGTAATTATCCAAATATGAACAGCAAATTTGAGCGGATAGTCTGCAACTGTTTGCCTCGCACAAACCATGGTGATACCAAATATGCCGCTGTAATTAAACTCATCGCCTGGCACCAGGGTGCCTCATCTGCCAACAGAATACAGCACTGTCATTGCATCAGGATTCACCGTCAGCTTTCATGTCCTTACAGAGAAAAGAGCTTCAAGACCCAGCTGAGCTGAGCTGAGCAATCCAAGCGAACACACATTCACTGAACTGCGCAGAGAAAACAACTTAGCAGTGCTGTATATTATTCTGAGGGGTTCCAGAGTAAACAAATACAGTCTGTCAGAACGTCTGCGGTATTATGCCGTTTTTCAGACAATCTCCGCTCTCGTCCCACAGAAGACTCATTCTCCAATCAAAAGGTTTCCCTCATGACCACACAAATGACACACTGTGGTACCGAAGCAGTGCTATAAGCAGATCGAGAAACCAAACCGTAACCTTGACTGAGCTTATTGAGACTCCGATCCAGCACTTTACTGTGGCTTTTAGTCATTCTCTCGCCCCGGTTCCATCTGGCTCGTCTGGCCGGGCCCCTCAGAGGGCACAAAGGACGGATTACTGCAGCTGCCAGTCACGTTAAAACCCTCAGCCGCTGCCGTCTTCGGCCCACATCCTTGTCTATCACAAAGGGACATCATTAACATGGTACAATGGAGCCCTCTGCCATCAGCCACACACTCACACACTCCAATGACGTGAGAGCACAAAGAAAAAGAGCCATGAAATATTCAGATTAAATCCAGATCTCCATAATGTGATTTGAGACGCTCTCACTCTTGACATAGCTAGAAAAACAGCATCTGATTTGTAGTGTAGTGTTATAGTTTAGTGTTGTAGTGTTGCTGCTGACCTGAGCAGCGGTGATGGAGCTCTCCAGCATTAACAAGTAGGAAAACAATTCCACGAATCCCTCAGAACAGATGTATTTGATGAACTGTTCAAATATTAGGTTCATTATTTAATTCTGCTTTTTCCTGATTTTATTGGATAGAGCTTTTAATTCCTGAACTTTCCATTGACAAAACATATTAGGCCCAAGTTAACATTATTTATAGGCGTAAGTGTTTTGCACTTATTAAGATTTGGATTAAACCCAGTCAGTTCATACTAATAACTATAACAACTCAATAATAAGTCTTTGGTAATGATGGTTTGTGTTTCCACTGTGGTAACAAATAAAAAAAACACTTTAACATAACCAGTGACATCCAGCTCAGCCAATCATATGATTACCAAAGAAATTCTTGTATGCTTTATATACACTTTTCTCATTCCTGGATGTTTTCTTTATAATTCATGATCAAACACAACACATTATCACATGTTCATAAAAATTTTAACTTACATACTTAACTCCTATTAGGAAAATTACAAAGGAAAACATTAGGGTTAGGGTTTCCACGACGTCTTCTAATTCATGTCATGTTTTTATGGGATCAGGTTCAGTAGTTTGATTTATATTACAGTTTTTAAACCTATTTTTATAGCAGATCTAAATAAGCCGATTTGCTTTAAACGACATGGTGTTTGATCAAACAAGGAATATTTTCCATAATTTTATATTTGATAAAAAAGAAGTGGAAAAAACTTTTTTCATGGACATTACTCACAAGCCAAATTATTACAAATAAATTAATTAATTAAGTCATTAAGTAATTAATTAATAATAATAATAATAATAATAATAATAATAATAATAATAATAATAATAATAATAATTATAATAATAATAATTAACAGTTTAATAATAATAGAATTCCTCCCCAAAAGAAATGTCCCTTTGTCTCTGAATGAACGCATTTGATCTGCTGCAAACTAAAAAAGAACCAAGCAAATGAAATCAGTATAAACTGCATAAAGTCTATTTCTTTGCTTCTCACTTCACACAAACCTTTGAGCAAGAAGCAAGGACTGAAGTAAGCTACGGTTTATCTCAACAGATGATAGGCTTCTAAAGCAGTGTGTGTAGGGAGTATGGGTGTCTATGTGGCAGTGTTGGGATTAATTTTGTCAACCCCTGGGATCCAATCCACTGCCTCTCAGTGCTGCCCTCAGGAACTAGTGGTATTAACCGAAATGATCCAGAGTGGATTGGAGTGTCGTATTGTGCCATTCCGTCTCTCCTCTGGTGAATTCATGGGTTAGGGATGATGTTTTAGGGACACAATGAGGACAGGGCCTGTAAGGAACTCCGGGCTCTGAGGATTTACACAGCAGTGCCGCTTCCCTTTGGTGCTGAAAAGCAAAAACAACTGTCTCCATTTCTGTTTGTGTTGTGTGATGAGTTTGTCATATTCCATCATCAATAAACTGCCCTGAACTTTGCTTAATGAACTTTATTGATTCCAGTTTTCATGTCCCACGTGCTGACAGGATAAAATGTCAACAACAAAAACAAAGATGTTTCATTTGATGCCACAAAAAGAACAAAACTGGAAACACACGCTGTGACGTCTTTGGATTGGGATCTCTAGATCTCTGGTGCCTAATGGTAACCACAGAGTGTGTTCTCCTCTCTTCTTTCATCCCATGGAAAATGTGGCTAGTTGAGAAGAGATTCTTTTCCCCATGGAGGTTAACATACCCCTGGGAGGCCACATCACACACCATAGCCACCGAGAGCACAGGATCAGATCCAATAAATATCTTTTCTTTAATGACGTCCTCTGCTCCTTGCGTTTGATCGGGAACTCCTCTGCCATTGTTGGTTTTGATTAACTTAAACTGCTTAAGTCGTGACAAGTCCAGAACGATTGCACAGACGGCTCTTAAACCACATGGGCACGGATTGCCTCTTTATTGGGAACGTAATGGGAGAGTTTTATGATGCTAGCAGAGCTGCACGTTCACAGATTTGGCCTGTGCTTGGACTGTTATACAGCCAGTGGGAGATCGTCCATATATTTTTAATCCAGGAGTAGCCATGATCTGCATCTGGAAAAGCCATAATGTGTTTTATTGGTGCGTGGTGGGAGTTCTGATCACCAATTTGAGATTAAAACCAGGTGTGATGTCAAGATACTGCTCTGAAGGAGTGCACAACTTTGAACATGATGACCTGAGCATGTAAACTTCCATGCAGAGAGGAAATATCTGTATGCTTATATGATATAAATGACAGAACGTTTGATTGATTGTGTCTCAGTCTCGATGTCTAACTCTGTGTGTGCGTGTGTGTGTGTGTGTGTGTGTTGTCTGTGTGTACATCAACGCAACTCTGTCCACAGCTGAATCGGCTCTCTCCAGACATATCAAAGTCCCAGCATCGACTAAACAGCCTTCAGATGAAGAAATGGAGAAAGCCCATCGGGTATGGTGTGTTTACCAGAGCACAGGAGGAATCAAAGCATGGACATGGCGTCTGGAGGCATTAAGGAGGAGGAGCAGGCATGGGAAGAAGAAGGCCGAGCGATGAGAAGGAGATCGAAGATGGAGGAAGGCCAAGTGATGAGACCAAGAGCCCCTGGGAAGTAAAAAAAGGACATCAGAGAAAGCCCACCCAAGCATGTAAATGCTGTAAACAAACTGTTGGGGCATGTTTTTTTCCCTTAGTGTTTACCCACCAAACCCCAAGTCGACAGGCTTCATAACACGCATGGTAGCAAATATTTACAGAACCATGCTCAGTGGGTTTTAGTATAGAATGTTAGCGTATCTTTCGCGTATTGGGTCATGTTGGAGATTTGAGATTAAACCCCTTTAATCATAAACAACCACTGTGAAAAGCAAGCTCCAGGGCTGACAAGAAGACATAAGTGAGAATCAAGTGTTTGTCGCTGTAAACATTTATGCCAGGGCCTGCTCCACTTCTCTCATACAGCATGTGGCCTGAAAATGTCTTTCAAGTAGCCATTCGGTTTAATATGAAACCATCTGTTTTCAAGCAAAAAGTTATTATTCGCATACATGTTGTGTAACAGTAAACCAAGCATGACAAATGTTCTGTCAGAACAACAAGAAACTGAATTGTACACTGTGTTTATTTGTCCTGGACACGTTTCTGATAAGAGTGGAATGTATCTTGTGATTATGATAAAATGATACACTCTTTACTCTCTAGTGCGCATTCCTATGATTTATTCAAAGCAAATGTCAAGAAGTGGAAATCAAACACTTAATAATATAAAAGTAAGCCATACAAAATTTAGCAGTTTAGCATTTCAAATGCATTTGATAAATAAATAGATACATACATGAATACATACACTCATTCAGAGCTTGTGAACATTATAGTGATCGAAAATATTTTTCATAAATACATTATTTTTCGATACATATCCCGATTGTGGTCAATAATCCAAGACGTATTTGATGTTCAACATTTTTGTTTTTTTTTAATGATGCTAATATACTAGCTAACAAGTAAGCAAAGTGAATAACTAGCAAGAAACTGTTACAGAGAAACATTCATTCATTGTCTACCGCTTATCTGAACTATTCTCAGGTCACTGGGGAGCCTGTGCCTATCTCAGGCGTCATTGGGCATCAAGCAGGATACACCCTGGACAGAGTGCCAACCCATCACAGGGCACACACACACACACTCTCATTCACTCACGTAATCACACACTACAGACAATTTAGAGATGCCAATCAACCTACAATGCATGTCTTTGGACAGAGAGAGGAAACCAGAGTACCCGGAGGAAACCCCCGAGGCACGGGGAGAACATGCAAACCACACACACACACACGCACACACACACACACACACACACACACACAGCAGAGGCAGGAATCAAATCCCTAACCCTGGAAGTGTGAGGCAGACATGCTAACCACCAAGCCACCGTGCCCCCTTACAGGGAAACATTTTAATAAAATTATTTATAAAAAAAATTTTTTTTGATAACAAACATGTCTTCATTGTTGCATTGAATTCTTCCATTTGGTTTAATAAGAGAATGATTATGTAACTTAAATTCTTTTGATTTAAATAATTATAAGATAAGAACCATAATCATAGTGGCAATTTAACCCTTGTAAATTTATTATCTTTATCAATGCTTCATCTACAGAATATTAATTTAACAATGAAAACTGTAATAAAACATTTAAAGCAATAATATATTCATCTTGCATGGTTATTTTTCTAAGAATGGCTGCATTTTACTTTCCAGGGAAGCAAGGTTAAAAGTAACAGGGTTATGCTTTACAGCATAAAATTAAAAATAAAAATAATAATAATTTAAAAAATAGTGGTTAACTAGCATCCAATGGCATGTGGACATTACGTAATGATTACACGATAACTGACATAAATAGTTTTAAATGTTGCTTTCAATCTGTGACTTTACTTACAAAGTGACCTCATTGTATTAAAAAACAATGAGAAAACTTCTCCTCCTCCTCCTCCTCCTCCTCCTCCTCCTCCTCCTCCTCCTCCTCCTCCTTCTTTTTCTTCTTCGTCTGGAAATTTTCAGGATGCACCTTCCTGTTGAATGAGTGACTTGTGGAATATTCCAAATATTTATTGGTCTCATTTAGTCAAAGCTAAAATGTGTATTTTTATAACCTGTAATGAGCGAGTCATGGTCAAAAAGGAAGCTTCAAGCTCATGACCTTGGAGGTTTGAAGCATCTCTAATTTATTTAACTTATATAGAAATTGCTTTCAGCTGCTCCCTGTGCAGGGTCACCACAGCAGACTAACTGGTCTGCACAACAACTTGGTACAGGTTTCAGGCCCAATGCCTTTCCTGACCCAACCCTCCCATTTTTCCTGGGCTTGGAACTGGCACTTCATCCAGAGGCTGGGGTTTGGGCATTGTCTGGGAATTGAACCCAGACTTTCCACATGCTAGGTGAGAAACCTACCACTGAGCCACCAATGCCCTAATTTGTTTAACTTGTATATTTCTTATAAATGTAATATCATTTGAATAAAAATGGCACCACAGTCACAGCTTCTGTTCTTGTCCTCTTGTCTCTAATGTGGTTCACATAAATGTTGTGTCTTCAATCCTGAGCTAAGTCAGGATTTGCCATGGATCTAACAGAAAAGTTGAAAAGCAGGCGTGACTTACATACTGCTGGCCCTGGAGATGAAAAAGAAAACCAACAGTCAGGTAAGTCACTTTTGTAAACACGTTGAACAGGACACATTTATTATAGCTAATGAGTCATGTTTCCCTGCTTTGGATCTTCAGACTTAATGCTTTTTGTTTAGTAGTCATTTGCCGGTAGGGAATTTCCAAAGTGTTTTTATTGACATTTTAGAGTTTGAATGAAGCCTTTTAACTCCAGAGTGCTGAAGTGAGAGGGCCTGTAACTAATCCATGGCTGAGTTTTTGGCGACGTGTGTTTGGGAAAGGCCTGCGTCAAAGAGCTGCTCATGGGATTTGGTTAGAATCCGCTCCAAATGAGAGAAATCAATCAGAGTCCTTCAGCTGCACACTTCAGTGCTTGGGAGCTATTCTGCAAGCACTTAGTCATTTATTTAAACAAAGTGTGTGTGTGTGTGGGGTGGGGGGTGAGTGTGTTTTACTCCTACACTGGTTAATGACACATGCAGACACACAGGCTGATGACAGACATGTGTAAATACTGCTGAACCTGACATGGCACACAAACAGACTTAAAAATCATTACTTTGAAGTGCCAATGCACCCTGAGAAAATAATTATTAAATAGCTAACTCATTGGGTCTCAACCTTGTGGTCACCTGAAATGCAGATAGGGGTTAATGGGGATTTTTTACCAACTATCATTTTGTTCTATAAGCTTTTTCACATAATATTGAACTATAATATTAATAATAAACATTTTATTCTGAATATTTCATTAGCCTCACTATATATTCCATTTGGAACGTAACTCCGTGCAGCTGTATTCGATACACTCCTATTGACTTTATTAGCAGAGCTGCTGTTATAGAAAATAAATCAACACTTTCTGAATAATCACATTTTGGAATTAAACAATATTCTGGTATAATTATATGTAATGTTTCTACTGGATGTGTAGACAACACTTTAAAAAATACAGTGCAAAAAGATGTATTTAATTTCGGAAAGTTATTTAACTGCACACTGGCAGACACCCTTATCCAGAGTGACTTCCATTTATCTCATGAATACAACTGAGCCATTGAGGGTTAAGGACCTTGCTCAGGGGCCCAGCAGTAGCAGCTTGGTGGTCCCGGGATTCAATCTCACAACCTTCCCATCTGTAACTACTATAGCAATATGAAAATACTGTAGCAATTTTAAAGTAGTAGTCCTATGAAACAACAATTTATAGACAGACAAACCTTAAAGAAAAAAAAAAGAGGTCAGGGAAAAAAAAAGCTTGAGGACTTTGGAGAAATTGGGGTCACTGGCCAAAAAAGGTTGAGAACTCCCAAGTTAACTCCTCTTGATTCCATGGTTGATGCCAATTATATAATTTAGTGTAAGGGTCAGATTTCTTACAGTTCTACTAAAGGTTCATACTTTTCCATTTAAAGACTTCCTCAGTACGTCTGATTCAGTTCAGTCGTATATATTAGCTCAGTTTTAATTCAGTGTTACATAAAGACCCCTTTAGTGATTTTAAACAGGACCTGAACTGAGTAACCTAGCAATCAAGACTTAATTCTTGACTCTATCAATAATGTGTTAAGGAAACAGATTGACATTATCTACAATGTTATCAAAAGACATGGAGTGTTATATGGATAAACTAACATTTTCAAACAGTGTCACTCTTTCAACTCTGTCAGTTTCTAAAGAGGTGGTCTATCCTGCAATGAAACGATTGATGTTTATACTAGGGAGAATGGGAGATACTATTAGGGAGAATGGTTTACATAGGATTGTTAAAATTATAGAAATTAGGCAAGTTAGTTAACTAGTAGGCTAAACCTTTTAAATTCTTGTTAGCAAGCCATCTTCTTTTCTGACATGACAGCCACTTAGCAAAGGATCTCTCCAAACCACAACTGTTTTCTTATAGCTTATATCTTCATGCCACTGTGATATTGCTTTATGATGCTCTACATTGATATTGATACATCAGGATGTCCTCAGTTCCGCACACACACACACACACACACACAGACACACACACACACACACACACAGACACATTTACTGTCTATTTACTGTTTACCCTGCATACTGGCAGTGATGAGATACAGACACTAAATCACTGATAGCGCAGGGAACAAAGCTTGTTTGATCTTTCAGTGAGTGTGTGTGTGCGTGTGTGCGCTTGATTACAGGCTGGACAGGGCCATGTGACCCCTCAGCAGGTCGAGCGTGACCTTTGACACCTTCCCAGCAGGCCTTGATGCAAACCCAATGCATTCACCAATAAGACAGCGGGATGAAAGGACGAGTCCAATGCACTGAGCAATGAGTGCATTTCCTCTCTCTTTCACAGACACACACACACACACACACACACACACTACACACAGGAGGTGCAGGCTACATTCTCATTTGGTGTTTGTATATTAGCATGGGCTTCTGTGCGATGCCAGAACTTCATTTCTGTAGTCCAAGCACAGACTTTCTACAAAAAAAAAAAAGTATTCCATTTTAGTTTTCTTGTGTAGGTCAGATTTTAGGTGCTATATTGTGTTTAACATATGAACCTTGAAAGTATTTATTAAACAGGACATAGGACATAGAGATGTGTCCCAAAGCATCAAAGAGCAAGTGCTCATAAAACAAAGGAAATAAATTTCTTCAGAAAGTACAGTTTTTGTACCCCGTCTTTATTTTTAAAAAATGTACACGTATTAAATATTCTTATATATATATTTATTTATTTGTGTGTGTAAAAACCCCTAACTCTGAATTTCTATCCTCCAAACAGAAAAAAATATATATTTTCAATTATTTATTCAATTATTGCAATTATTCCTACTGAGGAACATTTTAAGACCCCTAAGCTCAGCAAGTGAAATAAATATGGCTGCTCCCAGCATCAACAGTAAAAAAGTTTTTGCTTGTTTGGGATCATGTAGATTTGTTCATTTGTTAACTCTATCACTGTATGTACAGTTTGATATTTATGCAGGGTAAGCACACATCACTCGTCGGGTTAGACTGATGAGTTAGATTGTTGGCTAGATTGTTGCTAACAAAAGACAAACATGGACGTGTTCAAGATTTTCCAACTTTATAGCTCGAACTCACAAAGACCAAACAAGACATCCAAGATATTTGGAATTAGGAAGGTGATATCTTTTTTTCTACTATTGAAATGTGTAGATATTGTAACAAACAAACAAACAAACAAATCTACAATTATTGTATATGAGTAGAAATCAGTGTTATAGTATTTATCACAGGCTTTGTGAAGGTTCTCAACTGGCAGGTATAAAAACATTAAGCGTCAAAGAATGTTCACATTATTAATATGCATAAATATTTTAAAAATCAAATGATTTGCATTCAATTCCACAGAACATTTATTAAATAAAAAACTGAAACATAACCGATCAACAGAAAAGAATTGAATCTCATTAAAATAATAATAATTAAAAAAAAAGTATCTGAAAAAGTTTTTTTGGACTTGTATGGGAAAGTTCAGAGTTCTTAGCTTTCGTTCTATTCTACTTAGATCCTGCTTTAACATCTTACAGAGAAAGTCTGTTGAAAAGTTCATCAAAAAAAAAAAAAAAAAACCTTTTTAACATTCCTAGATTTTCCTCTAAGACTATATACAGAATATTTACACGCATTGATAACCCACTTTTCAGGAAAAGTCCTAAAAATGCTACATGTGAAAAATTATTTCATTACAACAAAAAAGACCATTACCAGGGGAGGTAGCAAGTTTTCATCACACGCATTGTTTATCCACTAATGAACTCAGTTTGCTATGAATATTTCATCACACTTTAATTGTACTGGCCTTGATTCTTTAGCTCTTACCAGATGTTTCTAACAGAGCCCAGTTTCCCCATACAGAAGCCGTGTAGAGGCAGATCAGAAGATTCCCACTGTCCTAATGGAGATAATCAAAAAGACGTGTGTGTGTGTGTGTGTGTGTGTGTGTGTGTGTGTGTGTGTGTGTGTGTGTGTGTGTGTGTGTGTGTTCGTGTGTGTTCGTGTGTGAGGATGTCAATTCCTACAAAATGTACTCAGTTGAATATGCATATGGCCAATAAGTCCACATACTCTATTGCATGAAATTGCATCATATCTAACTGGACATACAGTAGATCCTCTTATTAAATATTTTATTTCTGATTGTGTATTCATGAAAGGGTTTTTTTTTTTTCTTGTCACACTGTTTATTAGAAACACATGACTATATCTGGCTATATTACCAACAGCATTATGAAATCTAACTGATAAAATTAACATAAATTCCATACCACAGTTTCACATTCATCTTCCAAATACATCGATTTATAACCTTTTCATTTACTTGTCTGTGATTCGACATTTCCTTGTTGCTAGGATGGTAGACTTCACCTGGAAATGTGGATATGCTGAACGTTTATGTATATAATTAGATGGTAGCTTAAGTGAGTTAAGCTTAAAAGGTATAATACAGTATATGCCCTTTTCTTGGTAATGCATATACGTACAAAAGGTATAAAAGGTGGGTGTACGGTGTCTTAGTTGGTAGCACATTTGCATCACACCTCTGGGGTTGGGGTTTCCTGCGTCAATCTCATGTGCATGGAGTTCCTCTGTCTTCCTCCAATCTGAAGAAAGGCTGGTTGGGATCTCTAAATTGTCTATGGTGTGTGAATGTGTGCGCAATTATTGGCACCCCATCCAGTGTGCTCCTCACATTGTGCCCTGAGTCCACTGGTATAGGCTACAGGTTCTCCGCCCATGTGTGGGATAAGTGGTACGGATGGATGGATGGATGGATGGATGGATGGATGGATACAAAAGGTTTACCACTGAAGATTCCACCCCATTTTTTGATAAGGCAAAATAAGGATGGACAATGATGCTGATTTTCCTTTTGATCAATAATAAGTAATATCAAAGCTTCTATCCTGATCCTGATACTTTTAAGTATTTTGTGTTTAAATAAAGATATGTGGAAAATATGCAAGACTTGCATATATCTAACTATTTGTGTTCACTGTTTGTTGCTCTGTGTTTAGGTGTTAGGGAACCAAATATTCCCACAAGGATAGGAATATCTCTGACTTTTGACTTTCCCTGGACAGTTGGCTGGTCCCCACAATGAAATACTTAACTAGCTCTTGATTAAAATAAAACACATATTCTTTGTCTGTGTTCACCTCTCGCTGTATTGCCTCCCAAAAGAGTTTCAGACTGATGACAATCTTAGTCTGTGACCTAGTGAACTTAGTGAACCCGTATTGATGTATTCATTGAAAGACACTTCAAAAGCACTTTTGTACGTCGCTCTGGTAAGAGCGTCTGACAAATTCTAAAAAACGTAAATGAGTAAAAGAATACGTACATGGGGGGGGGGGGATGACGGATATAAATACGATGAGAAGAACAATAACATCTTCGTCAACTCTTCACCTCCTGAGTTAAATCTTGCAGAGTTGAATTAACCAAGTGGTGCTGGATTTAGTGTACATTTACATGCAGTTGGATTGATATAAACACTGCAGGTGTTCCTTCAACTCTGGAGGGATTTTACTGCTCTTACAGTGATCACAAATCAACTTGCCTCCAAACGTCGATACCGAATTTCCCCTGCAACCCCTAAGCCCCCCCCACCCAGTGTCTGATTTGATTTTAATAATAGTGTGTCTGCTTGCGCTGCCGGCACTGCAGTAAATTCAGCAGATCACAGGGCAGGCGCGGGGCTGTGCGCCACACTAAACTGTCCCCCCAAGACACTTTACTCTCCACTCAACCTCACCTGGGTTTCCACCAATCCTACACAAGCGTAAACCATCACTCAACATGGACCTCCTCTCGTCTGACTCCCCTTCACTGATTTTTTTTTTTTTTTTTTTATGATGATGATGATAAACGGCTCTTCTTTTTTTCCCCTCAAACTTTAATTGCATGCTCTTTTCATCTTAATGTGGTGTTTGTTTCCTGTCGTTTATGCAGCAGTGGCAGGGCTGTAATTTTTGGATCCAGGGGAGGTGTGAGGGACTGCAGCAGCAGGTGGAAGATCTGTTTGCCCTCGTGCCAGCTCTATCCTCTAGACAAGAGGATATGGAGGGAGATTTCACCACCATTTAACACAAATCACCAGGAATGGTGTCTAATGCTGCTAAAATCACAGGGCCTTTAACGATGCACATAATTCCATGGCCAGGTGTCAGAAGACTGCTTTGTTTTATTGCCATGGATCTTAAATTCATTTTTACATGTTCTTATTAAATTATATTGATTTGACCAAAAGCTTATTTGTCCAATCTATATATATTGGAACCTACAACTGAGACATGATACATGCCCTAAGTGTTATGTGGAGTTCTTTTTAAGTACCCTTTAATTTTTCACCGAACAATTCCTTTAAACCTTAAAGTTTTTTTTTCCTTCTTAAAATGGTTTAAATGAAATGCAATATTCCCGATTATATTTATCATATATTATTATATTAGATAATTTATCAGCATCAGGTACTTAAAAGGCAGAATTTATGGCTTTTCCCACCTCTGAACATGATTTTAAAAATATGCTATGCCATCACAGTAATAAAGAATACTATATTCATATTAATATGATTAGTTAAATTGTACAGTATTACCCTCTTATGCTGGGAAAAGTGTAGCAGCAACAGGGGCCAGAACCAACTATTATGAAAACTAGCATACTTATCACTTAATTCTTATAGTTATTACTTTACTTGACTGGTCATTTGCATCAAATGGGTTTAATCCAAACTTAAGTAGGACTACAAATAATGTCAACTTAATGTCAAACTAATGTGTTTTAGAGGTCGAAGGTTCAGGAAATAAAAGCTTTACTGCTACAATAAATATGTAAAAAAAAAAAAAAAAAAAATTATAATAATAATTTTATATAGATGTGAATAATAAGCTTAATATTTGAATAACTGGATTTTTTTTTATAGAAAATTATGGACTGAGGGGAAACATGGAATTTATCTGATAGGTGAATGCAATAATTTTGAGAACCTCTACTGTAGTCTATATATCAAGCATTTACATACATATACATGTATATAATGTACAGCTGGAAGATATGAGCTTCTTAGAATCCCAGTGCAACACACGAGACAATACAGGGGGGTGTGTACACATGAGGACAGGATGTGCAAATAGACTGAGACATGCGAAACAAGATCAAAAACAAACCCCATTACGATACTGTAGACACAGTGGACGGTGTCAGTAATGACACAGTACACACAGACAGCACACAACACTAAGTTTTAATTGCAGAAATCTGAGCAAACCTCCTAGGCTGAAGTCCTCATTTTCAAGCTAAGCGTGAGGATGATTAGAATGGCCGAGGTCGGTTCCTCCTCGTTCCTGCATTCCTCCTCAGGTCCATGTTTTAAATCTGCTCTGATAAATTATACTGTGTTACAGATATATTCCTGCAACACCAAGGTTATATAACATTCAATATGCGGTAGTTGAATGTGAGAGACAGCTGAATTCAGGTCAAAGCACAGCAGGAAGGCTTCCTTTTCATGTTTCATCCAGAGGGGTCAGTTCTGCAAACTCATTAAGGCAAGAAATGCAAATGCTTCCTTTTTTTATCTCTCTTTTCTAAACTCTGCCTCTTATTATTATATTAGCAGAATGATTAGGATGTATGGACTGGAAGAATTCAGCTGAGGGCATCTGGATATGAGGACCATCTCACACCATATACCTGCAAGATGGTTGTACCTAAAAATGAATGATTATAGTCGACTATGAGACATGTTCATATGCGGTTACTTGTAAATAGCCAATTCCTTATAAGTATGCAGTTTACGCATTTTATTTTAGAAATAGTCGTGCATGGAGACATTACATACGTCTAAGCTTTTCTCCGCATTTAGACTCAGGTTATGTATAAACTGCTCATTTTGTTCTGGGTTTTCAATTTTTTTTTTTTTTTTTTTTTTTTTTAGAAAGTAAATCATGTCAGCTAAGGAGCACAAAACAAGCCATTAATACTTTGAGGATTAAAAATCATTTCTGCTTGAGAATCAGTTATGCACATTTACGCTCTGCCGTTGGCCCAGAGCAAGAGCAGGATTGTCTGAATAAATGTCTTGCTAGTTTATAATTAACATTTCCCATAAATGAAGAAGGAATATAAACACATTTCCAATGATTACTATTCATATTAAGGGTTTTTTATATTACTTCATAATACTTAGTTCAGTGCCTACTTAATCCACTGTTAAATAGAATTCTTGATTGTTTTCCAGTCTCTCTCCCTCCCTCTCCCTCTCCCTCTCCCTCTCCCTCTCCCTCTCTCTCTCTCTCTCTCTCTCTCTCTCTCTCTCTCTCTCTCTCTCCCTCTCCCTCTCTCTTCTCTCTCTGTCTCTCTCTGTCTCTCTCTTGTCTCTCTCTCTCTCTCTCTCTCTCTCTCTCTCTCTCTCTCTCTCTCTCTCTCTCTCTCTCTCTCTCTCTCTCTCTATGTCTCTCTCTCTCTCTGTCTCTGTCTCTGTCTCTCTCCGTCTCTCTCTGCGTGTGTGTGTGTGTGTGTGTATGTGTCTGGGTTTTTTCCCTCTCCCCTCTGGAATGCGGCCAGTCGCGGCTCTTTTGAATCCACATCCACACTCGGATCCAAATCCAAAGCCTTTGATCTTTTTTCCCCCTTACCCGGAAGAGAACCCTCTCCCCCCGCGCGCTCTCTCTCTCTCTCTCTCTCTCTCTCTCTCTCTCTCTCTCTCTCTCTCTCTCTCTCTCTCTCTCTTCTCTCCTCTCTCTCTCTCCCCCCCCTCCCTCGTTCTCAGCTGGGATGAGCGCGCACGTGGAAGTGCTGGCGCGCCTCCATGCTCATTACCAAATTTAGTCATACAAAGGAAAGGGAGCGCGAGCGAGAGGAAGAGCGAGGGGGATGGAACGCGGGGGATGAAAGAAGCCGCCGCCAGAAGATCAAAGGAAGCCGTGGCCCCGCCCATTAACCCCTCCCACGCTCTTTATAAGAACCCGCCTCACAGGGCCCGGCTCACTCTCACGCGATGTGTCCGAGGCACAGCTTTCTCTCGCTGTGTTTTTCCTTCTTATTTCCTTTGCTCGCTTTTATTTGGCTCCTCGGTACGTTTCCTGTTCAGAAGGAGAGTGTGCGTGTATTTGCTTTCGTGTTTCACTCGCAGGGAGTTTCGCTGAAAAGTGTGGCAAATATTTTTGAGATCATTTCTTTAACCTACATTTCCTTTGGATGATTTCCTACATCACTGTTTCAGATTATAGAAATTAGGCTAGGCGTTGCATAATAAATGGCCTGTTTTAAGACCGAACATTTCATGAAACTGTTCTCCCACTGGTTTGGGTTTTCAAGTGTTTAATATTTCATGTTTTTGTTAAAAATCTAGTATGATCATAATCTATGTGGACCGCACTGACTTTCTACAACATTGCTTTTAAGCCACATGACTATTTACTTGCTTCAAATTAGTTTAGGTTCATTTTATTTAACCGAGCATTGTTTAACATTCAAAACACTGAATTAAAAATGACCAAATGTTTAGAGGACTCTTCATATAGCTTATTAAGGACACACTATTTTTGCTCAGGAAGACAAAAGGATCTATTAACCCAGAGTGAGTCATTTTCTGCTAATTATGCACGCCCTTCAGCTCCACCTATGGAAGCAGATCTTTACACAGTGTGACTAATTGAACAACTCTAGCCAGCCTTTCCTAATTTTTTCTAACCCTTTACTGCACTGAAAGATTAGGATATTTCTTGCATTTACTTTAAATGAGTATTTTCTCTCTATTTGCTATGAACTCCTTTTACATGGTTCTCACAATGCAAATGAATAAATATAAAGCACCAAATTTAATTTTAAGCATTTGGCAGCACTTATCAAATGAAGTGCTCAGCATGTAGCTGTCTAATAAAAGAAGAAGGTAAAAATTGTATTTTGTTTATTTATAGACCTGCAGTATTTATATCATATGCTATTGCCCAATAGTTTCCAATCCTTCATCTGAAGTGTAGTTTCTCAAAATGCCTGACTTGTATTTCATTTCTACCACTTTGTGGTTAAGTAGCTTACACTTTCACGGAAAAACGTCGTTCCTCGTCACTGAAGTGGAACCATCTTTTTCGTACCTGTAGTACATATCTTTTACATGATACAGTGAATGCTGTATATCTACAAATGATTAAAGTGCACAACTGCACCTTAAGGACCAATGCCCCATCTTTGATTAAGCTTTCAGTGCAATCATTTACTGTTCACGTATCTTTGTGACTAAAAGATCAATCATAAAGCCTTTTGAGATTTTTCGCTGCAATGTGACTAGACAACATAATTATACCTCACTTTCAGTAATTGGTTGCATCTGTAAGTTGTCTTCCAGCATTGCCCTCTTCCCATATGTAGACGTGAAAGCAGTATAGGTCTGGTGGAGTTCAGAAGTACTCAACACACCTACTAAAGCTGGTCATGAAGTGATGAGTTAGATCAAACGTGTGTGTGTGTGTGAACAATCAGAACAATCACCAATCACTAAAGAAACCAGTTGAGCACTTTATTGTCTGAGAGTTTAGGAGATTTATATTAGATTTTCAGAAAGGGAATTGCTACAAAAAGTACATCCTGCACTTAATGTCTAAAATGTACAATTTATTTATTTATTTTTTTAATGCTGTTGTTATACATCATTAGCAGACAAAATGTGAACATTGATATACAGGTTGCGTGTATAATGATTCAAAGATTTGGATCAATACATCAAATTAACAGGCAATTCTCATAAATTAATATTTGTCTAAAATGGACACACAAACTGATGTGAACTGAACAGCAAAGTGATTAAAGTACAACTGTAATACTTTTCCCCAACGTTATTCACAAATTTACAGTAGGTCTACGGTAGATTGTGAACAAATATCAATGTTAAAATAAATCTAATAAAAATGCACGTATGGACAGTGGATTTAAGGCTGTTTTATTTTAGAACAATATAACAGGGAAGTTACCTCGAAAGCTTTTGAAACTCTTTGTCATTGTCAATGTAGAAAACATGTCTAGCTCTGACCAAACTTTCGACACAAAAACCAAAATGTGTATGAATGTATACACACATAATATTCATTTTTAAAATATGTTCATACATTTTTTTTTTTTTACTACAGAAATCAGCTTCATTGTGAATCAAGCACACTGTTCAAAGATGATATTTTCATGTCATTATAATCACTTGGATTATCAACATTATAGATTTTATACTTAAATGCTGACTATTTTTGTTTATAAACATTTTTTATCATTTCAGATACAAATTTAGAAGGTTGCTCAACTGTTTCACATAGACATGGACAATCCATTATCTTTTTCTTTTTTTTTTTAATACAAGTAATATTTCTTAAAAACAAACAAACAACCAAAGAAAGAAAAAAAATGGGGCATGCAGTTGTAAGTCGTAAAAACAAATGTGGATATGTTTGTAAAAAAAATAATTTATGGACCCAGTAGTTAATAGTAGGCAAAATTATACACCACTATAGTTTTGTTTACTTTATGGTCAATTTTGTATCCTTGGAGATATTTGTTATAAATCACAGACAGCCAAAAGTACACACTGGTGTACAGGTTATAATCTTTAAACCTACACACACACACACCCCTCTCGCTCTACCTCTTTTTTTTTTCCCCTGGTCTGTCCATTTGCCGATGAGAGATGTATAAACTCTCCCTCCTTCCTCCCCTCCCTCCTCCCATCTTCCTCCTTCCTTCTTACGGGAGTGTCAATCAGAGCGGCGGCGTCTCTTTCATCTCTATCTTCACAGTCAATGCGGGAGCTGGAAGAGGGAAGAGGGAAGAGGGGCGGAGGAGGGAGGGGTGGAAGGGGAGGAGAGGCGTTGCTACGTTACAAACACGCACACACACACACACACACACACTCACTCACTCACTCACACACTCTCTCTCTCTCTCTCTCTCTCTCTCTCTCTCTCTACCGTGCTGCATATCGCGCGGAGCCGCCGCTCCTCTTCGGACCTGTGCTGTGTGCCTGCGCGCCTGCTCGGGCGGTTTTGTTTTCCTGGAGGTGGGGTTGTTTATCGAAAGAATTGCAAAAATTCTGAATCAAAGCTGAGCTTTTAAGGTCTTCGTGGATGTTTCTGAAAGTTTAACGTGTAGTTAAAAAGCAGCAACAACAACTTGGCGTGCTTGTTTGACTGGACTGGACTGGACTGGAGAGGAGAAGGTGTGCGTGCGTTATCGGTTAACTAGTCGTGCCAAACAAACTTTTAAGACTTTTTATCATTTTTTTTGTATGCATTTTGTTTTTTCTCTCAAGAGGACAATTTCAGACAAGGAAATACACGAACTACGGAGTCGCTTCGTCAGGGTGGGGGGGAAAGATTGCAAGTTTTTCCTTGGGTTCATTCAGAAAATTGTTGTTTAGACCCGAGCTTGAACACCTTTTTGTTTTTTTTATTTCTCTTTGGATTTCACCTTGTCAGTTTAGCTGTAGAGTTCCTGTAGAAATTGTCGCTTGTAGAAGAGACTCCGTGTTTGTAGGTTCAAATTCGTTCTGAAAAGGATTTGAGCTGCTCCACAAAGTTCTCAGGAGAGGTGTGAACCATGCCCCAGCTGGCGGGTGGTGGAGGTGGTGGAGACCCGGAGCTCTGCGCCACCGACGAGATGATCCCGTTCAAGGACGAGGGAGACCCACAGAAAGAGCAGAGTTTCGCCGAAATCACCAACTCCGAGGAGGAGGGAGACCTGGCCGAGCTCAAATCCTCTCTGGTTAACGAGAGTGAAACGAGTCCGAACAGCAACAGCCACGACGTGAGTCCTCACATTCAGAACTTCACACCAAAACCATCACATCTCCTCAAATCTCTAATAATATGTCTTTACATTTCCTACACTTCAGGTTCATTTCTTGAATGATTTCTTTTCTTCTAAAAAAAAAAAAATCACTGCAAATCAAAATGTTGTATTTCTTCGATCTTTAATCATCTGTCTGTTCTTCTTTTAGTAACAAATCTCATTAGTTGAAATTATTCTACTTTAAATAAATCATTTTCTCTTTTTTTTTTTTTTGCTCTTTAAAAAACACCACGTGTTTTTAAACACACCCTTGTGATTTTGTTAATGAGTTTCAGTTCCTTCGAAACACATGGAAACGCATTCAGCTTGGATGTCTTATTGAGTTAAAATCATATCATGTCAAATCCGACAAATTTTCTACGACTAGTATTTTATAAATACGCATGAAATAAATCACCGATTAAATTAAAAAAAAAAAAATAATAATAATAATGCTTCAATTTGCTGATAGAGATTTCGGAACATAACATTTTAAATGCTGTAAAAATGCGAATAAAATTAAGTTTTTTTTATATAGCTTGAATAATTGGAGTACTTATAATGTTTTAGTGTAAGTTTAAAGATTTGTTTTAAACGATTTAATTTGTCCTGCTGTTTCACTGACGCACTTTCTTGATATAGCTGCTTGTCTTGCTTTTTATTCCATTTATTATTTTCATTTCATTGATGTTTTTTGTCTTATCTTTCACTTCCATTAATCCATTTAAAATGAAAGCTTTTTTTAAAAAAAAAAAAATTGCACATTTTCTTAGGTCCTACTTGTCTGCTTTTTTTGTTTGTTTTTTGGTAGTAAAATTTTCTTTAATCTTTGCCAAGGATGTGTGGATGCAAATGATCTGGCTTTTGTTGCATCCTGTCTTTAGTCTGTCTGCCCTTTTCTGGAGATAATGGGATCTTTCTTAACAAAAACAATGATAATCATAATTGGTAATATTTATAAAAAAAAAAAAAAAGAAGCAATAATTATTTTTGTGATTTTTTTTCAGATCTCTCCAGAGACTCTGTTTTATTACAAACTATAAACCATTTCACACAACATGTATGGAGCGTGCCATATTTGCAGGACGTGCTTTATTAGCCGACGTTAATGAAAAGCTTCCCTCTTGACATGCACAACATTCAGGGTTAGGAGGTGTCGTGAGGAAGAATCAAACACTAGGATAAATGTTGATTAGAAATTCATTTTTCTAAGCTCCATTTTTGCAGTGTGTGTGTGAAGATTTCTTTTCTTGTCCCAGGTTTATCTTTTCACCACATATATGAAGAACAGATTTGGACTATTTATTACCAAAAGATAATTCCTATACTTTAAATATTCATCTCCTCAAAGAAACCTGTTGAGGGGGAAAAAAAAAATCTTCAAAACCGATTGAAGCTGAAAAGCCTTGATGCATTCCCTCTTTCTCCATCATTTTACATGATTGTTGTGGTCATATGTGTAGCATGAATATGATTGATTTCTCAATCCTCTTTATTTCCCGTTTCTCTAACAGGCAGGTAGACAGTCCCAAATAACCCCAGACTCCTATCATGAAAAACACAGAGAGCATCCGGATGATGGTAAGTGATTCCTGGGCTTTTTTTTTTTTTTTTTTTTAAACCTCTTTTTTTCACATAACACATCATGAACAGTTAGATTTGTGCTGAGCAAAAGCAGGAAAAGCTCCTTGTATAAATTGTAGAAATTTTGTTTATGCAATTTTATTTATATTTCTAACTGTATGGTGTCTAAGATTGCTTCAATTTTTGTGCATTGAAAAGGTTTAATTTTACATATTCACAATTTTACAAAGCACTGAAAAATTAACAGTCCAACAATCTTTAACATTTTTACGATCCCAAACCACTTTTGTTCATTTTTACTATATCTTTTAGCTCGGTGTTGCTTTTGACAAAGCTGCTCAATAAGACAAGCAGTAGATTTAGTGCTGACGGCGCTCGGCACGTGCCAGTGTGGTGGTCTAGAGGACTCCCACTGACACTCTGGCCTCCACACACACACACACACACACACACACACACTCACACACTCCAGTGCTACCATCAGGGACATGTTGCTGCGGAGTTCATTTGATCTCCACTGATTGCTCGGCAATCTAACGCCCGAGTGTCGGACTTCACAATGGTGGGGCTTGTAGCCCTTTTTGTTCTCGGGTCGTTGTGAATAGTATTCGACCCCCCTTTTAAACCGAGAACATGCACATCGCCACCCCCGAATCGGTCTCGCTCGCACCCCCACCTTCCCTACACAGGAGGCTGTCTTTCTGTCTGTTCTTCCTTTAAAAGCAACCTCCTGTTCCAAACCACTTTCTGTCTCTCTTTCACACTGACACAAAAACACGAGCACTTTGAGGACCTCCGTAAACAGTCGGGGGTCGTCTCTGTTTTGATACTTTGCGTGTATGTATGTGTGTGAGATACTGTGTATTAATTGTTGCTAATTGGCAAAGAGAGCCTCTATTGTCCTCCTGAAAACAGGGCTGTGCTCTGGAGAAGATGAAGGGGTGGGGGGGGGGGCATTTAATACAATTTTAAGAGAAAGGTATTTTTAGAGTCGTGTGCACCGAAAGAGCAATAAAAGAAGGAGCTGAAAATGAATCATATTTTAGATTTAATTCTAAATTTACTTCTATGTTGCAGTGTCATTTCAGACAGTAATATATATTGCTGCTTTTTTTGTTATTTATCTTTTTTCTTGTGCAGCAGTCATTAGACACTCAAAGAATTTTATTGTACACATGATGAATCTTGAATCCATTCATCTTCGCAGCATATTAAATTAATTAGTGAACATTGAGTCTTAATTATCATTAATTATTTTAGGTCGAGTAATAAAAATATGGATTTGAAAAATATTTTATTGCATGTTAGCAAAGAACATGACTCATTATCATTATTATGAATTACTTCACTAATCGTTTGTGATATCTTATTGTAGATTCTGATGTATATCGGAGATCCATTTAGCTCCATTTAAAATGCATTGAAAACTTTGTGCACTGGATTTTGCTTTCATTGCAAAAAGGCTTTGTATTTGAATAAGCAAAATAACCAACCTGTTCTATTTCCAGGAAAGCTCCAAGATCTGTACAGTAAAGGACATGCGTACTCTGGTTATCCAAGTTACATCATGATGACCAACATGAACAATGAACCCTACATGAACAACGGCTCACTCTCGCCTCCCATGCCCAGAACGGTGGGTTTTGTCTAGTCTTTTTTTTTCTTTTGCTCCAGGACAAATCAGCATTTGATGCTGCCAGTGTCCTTGAAAATTTATTATGATGATGATGATGATGATGATGATGATGATTTTAACTGTTGGGATGGGAGTAATGCTGAGTTGGATAAACTTGGACAATTTGCTTCATGTTGTGACTGAGAACCTGGCAACCATGTGGTGATGTTTATAAGAGAAATGCTCATCCTACCACTCTGGCTTCTAGCATGCTGCATAACATTCCCTAATCAAATTGGTACATAGTTAATGCATTCAGTTTACAGATATGTGGACAGTAAGAGTAGCTTGATGCAATACGTAATCTATACCTCGTCTTTCTTTCTTTGGTGCTACTCGCTCACCGTCTGCTCAGCCTCATTGCAAATCTTCAGTGCCTGCAAAAAAAAAGATGCAGGACATGCAAGCAGCTGTCCACTCTAATCCTGTTTGGAGGTTTTTGTATGGAGAACAGTCTGGCAGTGGCCCCGTGTCGGGGACAGGCACCCGCCGCAGGCTAACATACGAGCTCATCTCTGGCATTGTTCACCCAGCTCCAGCCTGCGTGTGCTGATACTGAGCACATGCACAGATGCTGCTGAGTGTTGAAGGGTAAAGTCAGTGTAGGAGTTCAGCTGTGATGAAAGGTTGCTTGAGAGGGCACCTGTACATCTCAAGGTGTTTGGGTTTGTTTGCTTTAGATAAACATGATGTAGGAAGCATGGAGCACACACTGCACACAACTGGGTCTGGTGTCACATGATTAGTGTTGTTTAATTATTAGTGGGATGTCTAATTGTCTATTTATTTCATCAGACATGCATCTCCGTGTCCCAGAAGCTGAGCAACGTAAATGACCGTTTGCATTTTCCTCCTTCTCTCACATTCTCTTTTGGCTCAAATACATCGACACAGTATCTCAAGCCTGGGATCAGTTTTCTCCGAGATCAAAGGCACTAGTCCACCCCCCACCTCCTCCCCTCTTCTTTCATTCCCTGAAGTTTGGATAAATTTCCATTGGCCATGACATTCCAGGGCTTGACACACACCCAGTCAAGGGTCGGCGGCTTTTCTGCCGCTCAGCAGATTTGCTCCGCTGCTACCTGACTGTGGGAAGGTATGAGGCTGAGTTTGGTGAGGGGAAAATAAGTTGTGAGATTTAAATGCTCCCTCAGGCTGGCTTCACTGACCCGTGCTGCTATTAGCTTACCAGTGGCAGTGGCCCATGGTGTCTGTGCATGTTGCTCTGATGTAGAGCTTCTCCAATATCCTGAAATCTGGAAATGATATCAGGGATCTACCTAAAAGTCATTAGTAAATATTTATCCATCACTGTGTATATCAGGATTCAAGTTACAACCTTGAACGTTTCGATAGGCCTTCTTCACTTAATTACCGTTCCTTGTCCCCATGAATGGGGAAGTTTCATCAAGTTTGATCTCCAGAAAGGAAAGGATGAAGATAAAAAGAGAGAAGGCTGTTGAGAGGTTTGGTTTTGTTTGGCAGCGTGCAGAGTTCCTGTTCCTTTCGTGGCATGTTTGGGAGCGATCAGCAGGAGGTCGCATGAGGTTTTGCTGTTCCGTTTTGGGTTATTTAAAGTGACTGCATGTGCAATGGTTCACGTTTCTTCACAAGTCACTCGCCAAAAGGCGGTGGTGGAAGAACACGAAGGCAGGGGGAAGAAATCTGGTGCTTCATTTCATCATCTTCCTGCATCGGCGGGCCGGCTCAGAGAAATACTTACAAGTCTGTTCTGTAATCCATCAATTAGCTAACACCTTACTACGAGAATGCTGCCAGAAACTGCGTCTCAGCTTAAAAGTGACATTTTTATTTTAAGACTTGCAACATTTTGTAAGTTGATGCCATTTTGAATCCTGTTGCTGATAATAGAATCTAAAGGATATCTGAAATGTGACCAGCACTAGAAAAGGGAATATGGGTAATTATTAAGCTGAGTTTGTACCGTTAAAAAATTTGGTATTAGGATGTATCCGGAGCTACATAATACAGAAGTGTAGGGACATCACAGCAAATTGAGGAAAGTATATACTATTGTTTTGGGGTTTTTTTTTTTTGTATGAATTGGCACATCATCCAAAATAATACACCCTGGTTGGTCTTTTAAGGGTTGGTTTTTCAGTACTCATTTCATACCAACCCAAACCTGGTGGATAAATTCTGTAAGCTTTCTTGTAATTGCTAATTTGCTGTTTGAATGTAAGCTTATGTAGGATGTTGATGGTAGTTCAAAGGTCATGCTCGTCCCACCCACCCCTAATAGGGCTGGAAGCTGGCGATAGATCACACACGCTCACACGCTCTCTCCTTTGATGTGGGACATGACGGATTTCTTCCTCAGGGTGGACGTGCTGTGGAATGACAGCCTCCCCTAACCCTGGCTTACCTAACGCGATTTAACACTGCCGTTAACCGAGCTTCCTTTCTTCACAGGCTCTGCTGCGTCAATGTCAGCAAACCACATTTCCCAGCAAGACATGCTTCCTGAGTATGGGTTGGTCTCACTAATGCCTTTTCATTAGGGTTGCCAACCCTTCAAGGACTGGTTTTGAAACTCAAGGAGTTGGTTGTGGCCTTGTGGAATTATTAAAAAAATCAGTCATTTAGGGTTGCTGGGAATAAGATCCGTGAATGACCGTGAGTTACTACTGTAAATAGTAAAAACAACCCTTACTGGAGGTCCAGGTTAACAGCCATGTACAGAATGCCTTTAGATGGAGTAGGCAACCCTATTGATTACTGGGTTGTTGTTTTTTTGCTAATTCACGTATTGTGCTATTCAGGCAGCTGATTTGTCTTAAAGCTGCAGCAGATGGCATGGTTGTCTAACTGATCTAATACTTTTTGACAACAACCACTTATTGTGTATGATCTCTTCCACTAAATCTAACATTTTACATGGCCTGACCTTCTGTACACTTGCAGATGCTCTGTCATGAAAAAGCAAAGTCTTTGTATCAGTTCATTCAGTGAAGGAAGTAAAACACTTCAGAACTTGCTGTTCTTCTGTTACCACCATGAATTTGATTATTTTCCAATAACAGCATGTTTCATGGTGATTTATTTCCACTTGTACAAGAAGTCAACAATTAGTTTTAATTTAATACTGCCTGATGGGCTTTTGAACCGTTTCCTGTTACTTTACCTCTACATTACATTTAATGATGTGGAACCTCCACAAAACAAACAAGGTCCTCTTATCACTTGCGTTAAAAGATATAAACAGTGGTTCACTCACCAGCTCTTAAAGTTATTACGGCAGAAAAAAACCATGAAGCTTTGTTATCTTTAAAAGAAAGTGAAGGGCTTAAAGTTCTCTGTCCTGAAGACTTTCTGATCGAGGGAAACTTTCTACAGAGCACCGACACTGGAGACTTCTTCCTTAAACGTTAAACATGCAACATTTATATATAATATAACGCTATAGAAATTATATTGAAGTTAAACTTTAGAATTAAAATAGTCATTAGTTGGTTTACAGCCAGCTTTACTTAAAACATTCTTAGAGATTCTTAACACACCTTGCACCCAGACAGATCAAATCATATTCGTACACGACATGCACATAGACTGTAAACATGCTGAAGCATTTTATAGCCCCGAGATGCTCATTTCATTTCTGTCTTACTTTACAGTAGCAATAAAGCCTCCACACATGCAGTGAGTCAGTGAGGAGGGTCACAGAGACGGCCATGTCATCTGCAGAGCAGGTCTGAACGCACAGACCTCACAGTGTGTGTGTGTGTGGCAGCCCGCAGGCCTTTGAAGTGCTGATGCACATTCAGGCTTTATAAACAAAGCCATCGATACTCCATCTCCATCCAGCACTAAACACTGCTCTATTGAATCCATGTGGCTGAGGGCTTTTTATTTTTGAAAAAGAGACAGAACGGGTTGGGGGGGTGAGAAAATAAAGTATGTTTTTCTCTCTTTTTTTTTTTTTTTTTTTTTTTTTTTTTTTTTTTTTAATGAAGCAGTTTGAAATGGTTCTGTTAAACCTTTCACCTGAGTGTCAGAGTTGTAATTTGTATGTGGTTAGTCTGGCGGTGTTAAGAGAGAAAACATTCTAGCAGCAAAGCCCTGCTGTATTTAACTCCATCCAAATTTTTCTAATCAGCAATGGTAATGCACAAATCTTGCACAAAGCTGATTCACTTACGACTGTCAGTATTGGCTGGTGATCAGAGTTATTGGTAGTGGATTGGAAATGTGGGATTGGTAAATCCTGGAGCTCAACAACATTAGACTGCATTTTATTTAATTTTGTATTTTCATCTCGCTCCAATTTTGCGATCGAGATCTTGGATGCTGTGCTTTTCAGGTGGGCTGACCGATATGTTACATCTGATATTGTGATAAATTATGTTATAGTACACTTTTCTGGTGTGTCATGGGTATCAGCACTTATATCTGTCCGTCTATTTAGCCTAGCAAGTACCTTTTATGCACACATTTTACATTTTGTATTTTTTGACGTGTTGCTACTTCCGCTCTGGGTCTTTGTTAGCAAGCCTAAATAGTGAGACGCACATTGTTTATCATTTAGCTTAGATGTTTGGAAAAAGTAATGAAACTGTGCAGTCAATATGGGCTAGCAGAAACTAGCATGTTAACTATTGCTACCTCTCTCTCTTCAGCTCTGTAGTGATTTTTTCACACTTCAGGGCTTGAGTCTGAAAGTCATAAAGTTGCTCAGTGTTTGCATTCACAACGCTTGTTGTTGTGACTTAACGTCTACATGTGACCTTGTGTAAGCGCCTGACGAGGCGTCTGCTCAGCCCTGCGCTGTTTTCACTCATTTGTCAGACAGGCTCAAGTGTTTGCGTTGCATGTTTTTCCCTTTGTCTCTTTCGTTCTGATTGCTTGTTCTGATTTCCTCAGATGACCGAAAATTCTGTGCTGTTCATGCTGAACATTTGTCTAGTGCAAAGCGACATCCACTTTGACGTTAATCCCATGTTTGGGCGGTGATTGGTAAATTGGGACAGATTCGGCTTGTTTTTTAGTGATTTTGTATATTGTGGAATGACAGAAACGAATGCTTGACATGCATGATGTCGGATGCAGCAGTGATAAAGGAGATGCTTGAGCTGTGGACTTGTACGTTGACAGATATGGGACTCAGTGGGAGGTGTGTGTGTGTGTGTGTTTTAATTCCCAGTTCTTCTCTGAACTTCAGACGCTGGAATAAGCAGCCCCATGTCCCCTCAGTGGCACAGATGATCAATGGCGACTGCAGCACAAAGTTACAGTTCTTTCTTTTTTAACTTCTTGCTTTTTTGCAGAAGCTCATTATTTTTTTGCCCGTCTCTGTGGGTGTGTGAGAGTTAAAGAGGCCCGCGTGCTCCGAGGAGCCGACAACACTGAAGTATTCATGCTCTGTGCAGCAAGAGTTCGATTCTGGCCTCGACTGAATTGCAGTACAAAGGGACGGCTGCTACCAGGCTTTATTAGCCTGCCGCTTTAATGGATGTATGGATACAGCTGCCTTTTTTCCCTTTCTCGCTCTCTTGCTTTTTTCTGACTCTACCAGCACATTCAAGACTTTTTTCCCCTTCTTTTCCTCTCTCTTGCGGTTTGCTATCAGTTAATTTTTGTGTGGTCTCCATCATGAAGGGGGGGAAAAAAACAGCCTGTTCTTTTGAATGTGAAAAAAACAAAAACCTGTCTTTAATTTTTGGGAAACTCATAAAAGTTTGTCGCTCCTTTCATATTGGCCACAGAATTGAAAACAAATGCTCCCCTTCACCCCTCCCCCCCAACCCCCCCCCCCTCCATTCCCTTTGAACTGCCCAATTATGGAGTTGTGAAAATATAAATCATACTGTCGATCTCTCCCCCTCCCCTTGTACACTAGTGCATGCTTCTCACATTCTCTTTATTCTGCACGTTTTTTTTTCTCTTTTTTTTTGCTTTTGCCTTTCTTTCAGTTTTTTGTCTTTTATACCTCACCCCCCCCCCCCCCCCTTACTGTCTCACTCTTGTTTTGAAGAAGTAGGATGGGGGGGTTCACTGATGTCAAAGTCAAAACCAAGAGCATTAAGAAAACCGGCGGAATGCAATCCAGCTGCAATCCGACATGACTCTGGAAAATGGGGCTGAGGAGCAGAGAGGCTCACTGTATTCCCAGAGTGCCGCACTGCTCGCGGCCTTGCCTTTGATCTCTTCAAAGCCTCCTGCCTCCGACTAGATGGAGAGTCTTGGCTGCTGTTCGTGAGCGCAAGAGGGAGAGAAGGGGGTGGAGGGGGGAATTAGAAAAGGGGGAGGAGGAGAGTTGTGTGTGTGTGTGTGTGTGTGTATGTTGGAAGGAGAATGAAGATGAGGGAAGAGAAAATGAGAGGGAGCTCAAGACCGTCTTTTTTCTGTTCCAGGATGAAATCCATCAGAGCAATTACGCGTGCTTCTTGATTAGTGTCTCGGTTACCTGAGCACTCGTGTCTCAGACAGCACAGCGGCTGACACTCGCGACTCACTTGCTAATGCTGCGAGAGGTTCAGGGCAGGGGCAGTTTGCCTCGCTGTTGTCTAGCAGAGCAGAAAACGGAGATACAATGGGTGCATGCAGATGTCCCCAAATTTATCTTCGCTGATGTTTTGGAGGTGCAATTGCTGTGGAGCTCCTGAGGCTCATCCAAGCCCCCATTGTCTACATATTGCCCTGGCATCCCACTCCACTGACCCTTAACTGACCCCAATGTGCAAATCCAAAGCATATCTGAAGGACTTGAGGTTTTGATAAAGACACATGAATGAAGCACACTTTCACACAACTGATTAAGGTCGAACGTGAACAAAAGTAAAAATCCTGTTATGTTTGACACAGCATTCAGCCAGAACAAAAAGCGAGCACAATTCCCAGGAAATCATCTGGAGTGTGAACAGAAGCCAGTACATTACCAGGAAAAAAAGAATGCTGGATGATTTTATTTATCCTTTGATGTGCTGACACATTTTGCAGCAGGTGACTTGAAATATTTCATTAGTACAGTGACATGACTACAGAGAGGAAGGCTCTAGATGCATCATATATATATATATATATATATATATATATATATATACACAAATCAGAGGATGAATCAGAAAACTCAAGTGATTGCACTGATTTTAGAAGGAAGGAAGCAGGCATTGGCTATAAAAGTCTTGTTTAAACAGGAAGTGATGTAGAGGCAGGTGAGATGACAAATGCATCATAATTCACATACGTACATGATGCGTGTCATGATATATAGCTTTGCTCTCAAATTGCCAGTAGTGCTCCTCCGGAAAAGGAATTTATTTATTTTTTTTAATTATTTATATCTACAAAAATATTTATTTTCTACCAAAAAAAAAATTTCACTATTGCAAAAACTACGTATTAGATGTCGGATCAGTTTGTAAAATTAATCAAGCAAGATCATCATAATAATATCTTGCCCATGAAGACACATCAGTATAGAAGTTGCTTTCGGCTGCTCCCTGTTCGGGGTCACCACAGCGGACCAACTGGTCCGCACAACAACTTGGCAAATGTTTTACGCCGGATGCCCTTCCTGACGCAACCCTCCCATTTATTTTTTTTTTCTTCCTCCTTTTTTTTTTTCCCCCCCGGGCTTGGGACCGGCACTGCATCCAGTGGATGGGGTTGAGGCATTGGCTGGGAATCGAACCCGGGCCTTGCGCATGATAGGCGAGAAACCTACCACTGAGCCACCAATGCCCCCTGAAGACAGATCAGTATGACGTCCGTATTTCCTTTCCAAGCACCTTAAACTGTTGTATACAATTTTTCATTTCAAAAATCAGTCAGTGCGTCTACATGTAGGTGAGTTGTTGTTAAGGTTCATCAAGCAAATGGATGTCCTCTTTCATCTCTGAATCCATGTTTTTTAGCTTATTTGCTAATTGATTTGGACTTGCATAAATGGATTTGGTCTGGCCTGCAAGCTCTCGAGTGTTTGGTCACAGGTTCATTGAGTGCTCAAGTGCCCTTCCGGGGTGCTTAGTGCTTTTACAATATGAGACTGATGAGCTTGAGGTGGACTATTATAGCAGGACAAATATGATTAAATAATCTCAATTTCATTATTGTCATAAAGGATTATAATGAATAACACTTTTTTTTTAAATCAGACGCTGGTGATTTGATGTTAAATTTGAAACCAGTAAAATTTAATGACATCACATTTTTGTAGATATTAAGTTCAATATTTTTGCAGATTTGTAATCAAACTCATCATTGCTGTTGCTCTTAGATCATTCATTCATTCATTCATTCATTCATTGTCTACCGCTTATCCGAACTACACTCGGGTCACGGGGAGCCTGTGCCTATCTCAGGCGTCATTGGGCATCAAGGCAGGATACACCCTGGACGGAGTGCCAACCCATCACAGGGCACACACACACTCTCATTCACTCACGCAATCACACACTACGGACAATTTAGAGATGCCAATCAACCTACCATGCATGTCTTTGGACTGGGGGAGGAAACCGGAGCACCCGGAGGAAACCCCCGAGGCACAGGGAGAACATGCAAACTCCACACACACATGGCGGAGGCGGGAATCGAACCCCCAACCCTGGAGGTGTGAGGCAAACGTTGCTCTTAGATCATCAAATCTATATATTGTTGATCGCAAAAATGTTGTCGGGTATCATGATCTAATATTTTGTCATATCGCTCACCTCTACTCCTAGCATCATTCTGGCTTTTAGCTAATGGAAGTATGTTCATAGACCCAGACTTTCTCTCTCTCTCATGCACTTTGGCTCTCCTTCTTGTACTGTTTCTGTCATTTGCTCTTATTTCTCTTTTTGTACTTTTTTTTTTTTCTTTCTTTTTCTGTCGTCTCACTTTTATCTCCTCCTCTGTTACTTTTTTTTGTTCCTCTGCTTCTTGTTACTATACACTTGTTTCGCATCTCCTCTCTCTGCTGATTTCAGAGTTAGTAAAGTTAGTCAGAGTTAGTTTCTTTGTTTATCTTTTCTGTCCTTGGATGCAGGATGATGAAACGCTCAAACGTTTTCAGCAAGAGCGTTCGTGTGAGCATTCGTCTGTGATCGCATGAGCGGGCGTGTCTGATCAGGGTACTTTTGTGCCGCCCAGTGCCTTGATCCCCGTTATGGCAGTTGTTAGCAGAATTTCTGTTTTTCTGTCAAAATGTACATGCAGCGAGGAAATTATTTGACTTTTATTTAAGAGCAGTGTGGAGGGTGATGGTGAAAACAGTCTTTCTGTTTTCAACACAAAACAATTCAACAGAAGTTGAGATTTGTATATAATTAGTAAGGCAGTTTTATATTGCAGATATCTGTGGCTTATAAATGTTATCCATGTACTGATTTTCATGTTCATGTTAGACAAGCAAGTGGCATTTTAAGGTATTTGCCAACACACACACACTGCATCAATCTGACCTGGCCTGGGAAATTGAGACAAAACTGAAATACATGTAGTGTGAGGTGAGAGCATTGTGTAGTAGTATTATTATTATTATTATTATTATTATTATTATTATAGTTGCATTAAAGTCCAATAAGTCCAATGCTCACTGCTTCTCTTAAAAAAAATAAATAAAAAATACAAACCTACATTGACTGTTACATGATATTAGACTTGTAGTTGTTATATTCCCCTGAAAACCCCCAAAATATAATACCCATCACTAACAATTTGCTCATCTGTTGGACAGAGAACATTCTTCTTCTTCTATTACTTTACCACCTGCTTTGCTTGTCATTCTCTCCAATAGGGACAAAAACACATTTTCTTTTTTCAATGGGAAAGGGTATGATTCCTATTGCTCGGTCTCCAATGGTTTTTTTTTTTTTTTTTTTTTTTTTTTTTTCCCCCCTCTTTCACCAACCAGCCCTTTCTTTATCTCCTTTTAAAATCGGATATTGGCAAAAGAAAACAAAGGCCTTGCGCACATCCTTCAGTCGTTGTGATTGGCCTTGTTACACACAGGGCCGTGTTTCGTTTGCTTTGGCCCCTGACAAGTCACCGAGGCGCTTCTTCAAAAGTATCGACTGGGGGATGTGCTCACCGACTCTCGAGAGCTTGTTGAAGTGCTTCGTCGTCATGCAAGGGTGGGGAAAAGGCATTTGTTTAAAGTAAGTGTGTGTGTTTTTCATTGGATAATCCCAGCCTGAAAAGCAGTTGTGCTGGGGCTAACTAGCTAATCCTACACAATGCGGCCTGTTAGTAGTGCAACATTGTCCTGCCTACTAAAGCCGCCTCCAGAGAAGGGAGCAGGGGTGTGAGTTTTTAGGACAATGTCCTTTTTGCTTTTTTTGTCCTTGTTGTGCCAAACAATGCCAGAAGAGTAATTTGATGAAGAATGCCTAGTCATTAAGTAAGTCTAAAAAATTTTGTACCAAGTACACATTACACACCTGGACATAAAGGCTTTGTGGTTGCAGGTCTGTGCGGGTGCTGATCGTGGGCAGTGACCAAAAGGGGGAGGTCTTTACTCAGGTGGCTCAGGGCCACAAGTTCAAATGGATAGAGCTTTTCAATGCCTTTCCCTTTTTGTAATAAACAAGAGGCCTTGTTTCAAAGCTTCATAATATCTTTTGATGAGCTGAGTAGCATTGCAGACATGTGAATGCAGGATTTGTTTTGCCCTTGGTGCTTTACTTTGTTCATTATCCTGTCTGTCACACTGGCCCCTTTCACACATGCACTTTAATGTCAGAATTAAAATGGCAATTAATCAGGAAGGGGTCAAGTGTGAATACAAGTCAAAAAACCTGTCAAGATGGGCGATTTAGTGCTTGGGAAATGATCCGGAAGCTTATGTGAATAGAACTGATGCGTTCCTGGAGAGGATGGCATCTTGACGACTTTATCTTATGACATGTTGACATGATTTTGAGGTAAATTAAAACAGCAGGATGAAATGCACAGGGCAAAAAATAATTTAAATGTCTGGAAAATCTGATCAATTTATACATATAGGCTAGCGGCTGTTGATGATCTGTGCCATTGAAATGATTAGGTGATAAACAAGCTGAAGTGTATAAATCATTCGTCACACCCTGTCTTTTATGATGAATACTTGGAAAATTGCAAACCTGTCGAAATAGTGTTTTTTCTGGGGTTTTTTTTTTTTTTAAATGAGGTCTACCCATGAATTTATATGTTGAGAAAACAAGTTACATTTCCCACAGACTCATTTTGTGTCTAAGAAGTACATATATGTGGTATCATTTTGTATTTTTTATATGAGCGAGACCAAGAGGTTAGTGAATTAGAACACTCTGAAAACTGTAACTGTGTAGATTGATTATATTACACTTTACAATGTTTTAATGTCACATATTTACTTAAGTCATTAGTGTTGCCACATGGATATACCGTTAGCCGTAAACGCATTTTCAAAGTGAATACACTTCTCCACTCTTACTCATACTTTATTGGATAGTCTCACCTAGATACTGTTGATGTGTACCTATGAAGTGCTGCTGTAATCATATAGACTCTTATTCACATCTGCTCATACTGTACAGCTTCCACTCAGCACACTATACTGTCTAAATTTATACACCTGTAGAAGCTACATTATCTATAATCTATAATTTCACTTTCTGGTGTAAAGAGGATGGAGGAGTCTGGTTCCCCTTAAGGTTTCCTATTCCTATCTCAGGGAGTTATTCCTTGCTACTGCCTTCACTGGTTTGTTCATAAAGGATCTAAATCTACATTTGGATTTCTGTAAAGCTGCTTTGGGATATTATTAATTGTTACAAGTGTTATACAAATATAATTCATTCTTAAAAGATGATTAATCGAAGTTTGTGTATCAAGTATTACATTTCACATCATATTCAGCCCTGGGCTGAAATACATTAGTCATTCGTGACCACAGGACTTTTGTGGCTTCGAAATATTAAATTGTGACCTTGATGGATATTTTGTGGTTATATCTCAGCAAAGCTGTAGAAAAGACTGTTTGGATAGTCCACGTTTGAATACCTTAACCTGAATCTTTCAAGCTGTGACGATAACATCCTGGGATTTGAGACCGAAAACGTGATCAGCCAAACATTAACCTGAATTCAGCCCTGCTGCTCAGAGAGACAGAATGAGAGGATCGAGCATTAAAGAAAGAGAAAGGCCGCCATACTGGTAGGGGTATAAAGCCATCTGCAGGCTCCATTCTCCTCTCACTGTCGGTTTCCTCAAATCCAGACTGACAGGCATTCACATGCAGGCTGCTGAGTACCTGTGTGAACGAGAGTGCAGCACTATCAACACAGCAGGCACGTCCCTCCCTCTTCCTCAGCGCCATCACCTCAGTGTCTGCCAAAAGGTGTTTAACACCTCTTCCTCCTCACTCCATCCTCTCTCCGTCTCGGTCACTGCCGTTTTACCCTCTCGTATTCATACTTAATATTTTTTTAAATTCATGGATGCTAGGAACTAGTGTAACACATCTACTAGGAAGCAATTTTTACCACAGATTTATTTTTTTTCATATATATTGAATGAATATATACACAATCATAGTAGCGTGTTTAGCACTAAACCCCAGCTAAACAGATGAAATGCAATGTGTTACAGCTGCTGGAGAGTGGTGGCTATAAATAGCTCGGATAGAAAGCTGGCACCGGCCAAGAAGAGGGAGCAACCACTCGTTCATTCATTTGTGCTTCATCGAGGTCACAAAGGCTATAGAGATCAGTAGAGTTGATCGCTCTTGTTTCTCAGATCTGCTTGTGTGGCTTTTTGAGAGGGGTTGGTTCAACCATGCTGGGTTTTTATTAATTAATTGTGTGTGTGTGTGTGTGTGTGTGTGTGTGTGTGTGTGTGTGTGTGTGTGTGTGCGCGTATGCATGCACGCGTTTGTTCAGTAGTAGCAGCCGGGCCTGCTGACTGGGTTGCTCCAGTGGAATGTTTGACCTTTCGGCAGTGCTTTGATGTGACCAGGCCCTGCTGTGCTAATGAGCCTCAGGCTGCAGGGGGGCCGAGAACGTGGCCAAACCCTCTCAAAACCTCACACAACCAATCAGACACTCGCCCAACCATAATACACCAATAAACATCTACACAGAGTCCACAAGGCCTCTATTCAGCCACTGGAAAACCACAACAACCAAAGAGCCCCACGTGACCCAAATGACTAAGCAGAGTTTTTAAATAGATTAAAAACCAGCATAGTTTTGCAATGTAGCATGATTAGCTTTAAAGTACTGCACTGTGTTGCATGCCAGTCACACACACATACACACACAAAACATTTGAACTGATACCTTTGGTCAGGTATCAAGCTGTCTTGCAATATATTTGTTAGTCATTGTTGCAGTATTGGCTTTTCAATGCTGATATCACAGAAGCCGTCTAGATGCAGAGCAGGCTGAAAAATCACAGATCTTCCCGATAAAATTTCAGTGTTGGGATCTTGGTTCTGGCCAAGCTTTTAAACCTGATGGCACAGATTTGTGTGGGTTAGTAGCCATATTATCCAAATGTAATAGTTTGGTCTATATATGAATCTTATTCAGTTCAGTTAAACAGTTTTATTAAAAAAAAAAAATCTTGCTTTTGATCTAGATCCCTAATGAGTGAGCCAGAGACGACTCTGAGATGGAATAAAGAATGTCTGAAGTTGAATATTAGTCTCAACACAAACACAAGACTAATCTTAAAGCCTTAAAGTTCATCCCTTCAAAGTATTTTGGTTCATATTGGAACATGCACAATGATGGGGCCATTGAGCAATTTCTGTTCATTTAGCAGTCACGTTTTGGGAAGATGAGAAACAGTAGCTGTGTTGTGCTTTGATTTTGGCAGTACGCCACTAAAACGTGTCTGAATCTCTTTCTGATTTATTGTTAATGTCTGTCAGTGCAGTAGTGCCTGCGCTGGTCATGTGACCTGGTCCTGTGTTGGGTTGATGGAGCACAGATGGGCTGTGTTTTGAAACGACATATTAACAAACGCCTCCAAAAGCAGTATTTTTTGTGCAGTGTGTAAACATATTTCCTGTTAGCAAAAAGATGCCGAGATGAAGTCATACTCGGAACAAATTTCCTAATTCAGGGCTGTTTTTATGTACTGCCTATGTACTGCCTATTTACTGCCTAATGTGTGCAGTGGATAGATAGCTTGTTGGTCTGTTGCTGTTACTTTTAGTTGCCTTATTGTTTTGTTTTGTTTTTTCTCAACAGCTCTTTTGATTCTTAGCTGTATGTCACTTAATACATGAAATTATTTCTTTTATGATAGCTGTGCCTTAAAGCCTTGAACTTTTTAATATAACTGATTTATATTTGATATTAACCACCAAGTTAAAACAGTAACTGAGCAAAAATATTAATAGTAGTCATATGATTGTGTGGTCCTTCTGAGGCATTGCTTAAAACACTTATCATGTTTTCCAGATTTATTTATTTATTTATTTTTTAAATGACGCTCACCTTTGCAGAACGTTTGCCCGGTTCACTTAATTCATACTCTTAATATTTTGTTAGTATATCGGTAATATTTTCTGATGAACTTTCTATTTCTGTCCTCAAATCAGGGAAGTGAAATGGTTTTTAACCACAAAAGGATAAATCACTTACTGAAGATGAATGAAAGCACAAGAACACCGTGTATGCCCTCATGTAAATGAATGATTCTTTGTCCTTAGAGCTTCATATCTGAGCGCCCGCATGAAAGTAAAAGCCACCCACTCCGGCGACTCTTTTGTTAGGTCCCGGCGCACACCTGTAGGACTCTTAATTATCCACTGAACCTTTTTTCTGAGATTGTATGTATTAACTTTGCAATTTATTGGCAAATATTATCTAATTAATAGCTAGAACTTGTCAAGGTGTTTAAAATTCAGCTTAATCGGTTGGGCAGATGGGTTCATCAAAGAGTTTATTGCTTAATTATTGCTTAAGTTGTCTTGGCCTCCAAAAATGGTTCTACTCCAAACCCGGTCAGATAGAGAAGTCTGCTGTTTTGCATAAAACCTATGAGATCCCCAGAGGGACAACCGAAACCTGTGTGTACAGCTTTCACTCATGCTGCATAAAAGTGTGACATTTTGAAGACAGTTAGTGATGTTTGGCTTCCAACTGGCACCTGAGTTCACATCCAGCAGCCAAGTGATTCAGTAACACAAGTTCAGTATGATGGATGCTGTAATCACTATACAACATTTTAATGTTGAACATGTGTCAGTTTTGTGACAATATATGGCTAGGTTTCTTTTTAGATTTTATTATGAGCATTCATCAGCAATGTGAAATGAAACATAAATGGGCTTTTTAAAGAAGCATCTCATATGGATGGCATGCTAAGCTTTCTGGTCATCTGAGGACAGTGTGAGCATGGAGGAAAAGATGAACTGCTCGTAGCGAAGACGGACTGAGAAAACCTTCATTGATGTGAATATTTTTTCACGCTCCAGGGTAGGCTTTCCAACGTTTATTTTTCCTCTTACTCGACCTCTTTTTTTTTTTTTTTTTTTTTTTTTTTTTTTTTTTTTTTTTTTTTATAACTCCCCTCAGTCTGTCTTACTCACTCTGTCTGTCTCTCTCTGTCTGAACTCGCTCACTTTTTCTCTGTCTCATTACCCAAGGCACGTGGCATGTGCCTCAAGTCGTCCTTTCTTCTCCATTAATTGGGTTTGGTTACATTTAAGGCCTTTGGCCAAAGGGCTGTCCTGCCAATAACGCATTCCATTTTCAACACTCCAGTGAAGATGGCAGGCTTTGCTTGTTTTCTCTAATGCTAATTGGTTATTTATTTAAGCATCTAATTTTATGGTTGTATCCCAAACAAGTGCATTGGTGCTCTGTGGCTTGTTGAGAGGCTTTGAAGGTTCCAGGGCAGTAGAATGGTGTGTGCTCACCTTTTGTTGTGTAAAGGTCATGCATTCCTGCTGATCTGAGCGGGAACACCTGGCCCAGCCCCGCTGTGTAGGCAGTGCTGGGTGTGTTCCATCTTTGGCCTTTTAACATCTTTTTGTTTAAGCGGCTAAACAGACGAAAGCCTACAGCTAGATCATCCCAACTATCAAAAAGAAAATCTGTTGTTCCTTCTGTTATTGCTTGTCTGTCATATGAAACTCTTGTAGTTGTATTGTTTAGCGATTAATTCTCAATTGTTCATTGTTCTTTTTTGCTGATTCTTTTTATTATCCGTCTGTGTGTCTGTCTCGTCTGTCTAAACCACTAATCAGACTGAGCTAAAATTCCTCCTCAGAAGGTTAATGGTGCAAAAAATAAAAAATCACTTCAAACGATAGTTTTGCTTCTCGCAGAGTTCATTGGGGTGAACTTTGCTCCTGGAAATCTGCAATCCTCAGAAATGAATGAATAGTAAACAAAAGAGCTGGTTGTTCTTTAAAAGGTTAAATGGACAAACTGCAAATTATTTAATGCTACTGCCACAACCTCTGCCTCCTTATTTTCATATTGCTTGACGCACAAATCTACAAATCCACACATCAGTTATCTAGTGTTCTAGGTGTGTGTTACCACTGAAATCACATGACCCCAGGACTGCCTATAGTCATGATTTTTGCATCATCCTAGTGATGATCGCTGCTTAAGCTCCTGTTGGTGGAATTCAGGAGACCTGAGTGCAGGTATGCCGGCAAGCTTTGCTGACTTTTACACAGTTTTATTAGGCTGAGAATCCGGCTTCAACATTTCATTTCCCTGACTGAGTGAATCGTTTCGCTCGTACTCGACTGTAGCCGTGAGCATCACGAGTCCTCATTGCATATAAATTACAGAAGTGGGAAGCGATTATCATAAAAGTCCTGCTTCCTCTTTTTTCCCCAAATGTCGCAGAAGTGGGATAATTGAGTTGAGTACAAAATGTAGTAAGGGGGAGGGGGGGCATTTGGAGAATTACCGCGAGAGCAGTTTAAACATCGCCGGTTAGGAGAATGTTGACTAGCCTATTCTACAGACACCCTTGAGCGCTATGGCAGGATTTTTACACCATTCTGTTTTCTGTCTTTGTCTTTCACCCTCTCTTTCTCCCTCCATCTCTCTACCTCAGTTTCTGTAGGACTTTGGCCAGCTCAAGTTCCGCACAATGAAATTTCTCTTAAAACCACATCTGAGGTTCTTGTGAAGCCAAGCCTGGTTATAAAACTCCAAAAGCAATAGCTTCTTTCCAGTCCGTGGCCACCTCTCCCCAAATATGAAAAGACAGGCTTAAGCCTATTATTTTTCCTCACAATAAAGAATGAAATGGCGACAGGGACTTCCAGCATGGCTGCCTTACACTACACTCTATGCCATCCCACCCAGTCTGTGTAAATGTAGCATCCACATGATCTGGGGCAGAGTTGCCATGACACCGACGACTTCAGTTCCTGTGGTCACCACATCCTGGGCTGCATCAGTAAAAGTGTTTGAACAGTCCTCGATAAATGTGTCAAACCCTACGTTTTATTAAAGGCTGCGGCTTTGCAAATTAGACTGCGTGCTATGTAGAAGGACTATATTTTGCCAGATTTATTTGATTGAACCTTCTGCTCAAGGGCTCTTATTTCAGACAACGTAAATATTGTGATTTTCTTGCTCCTGAGGCCGTGCGTGTGTGTCACATTAGCCTAGCTGTTGAAGTGATGCACAGTGCCGGGAGTTTATTAAGAAGTTGAGTAAAATGCACTTTGACAGCTGTGACCGGGTGAGTACAAAGATCCAATATGCCATCGAAGGAAACGCAAGAGCTCTCCACTCTTCTGATTTACTGCAAGTCAACAGCCTTATACTAGCTGGATAAGAAGCTGCGTGTGTGTGTGTGTGTGTGTGTGTGTGTGTGTGTGTGTGACTGAGAGAACAGCTCATTTTCATGAGCATTTTTGATGACAGCCCCCCTCTCAGCACTTCCCCATTCTCTTCTCTACTACTCGTCTTTCTTTTCTTTTTCACCCTACTGCGAGGCAGGGATGGGGGGCTTAAAGTAAAATCCGCCCGCTTCTTATCTCCTTCCCACAGGAAAAGCCAATAGGAGCTGAAAGGCGTAAAATAAAGGAAGAAGCATGCATGCTGTCTTTCAGGCCTCAAGTTCGGACCTGCCTCAGACTACAGGCCTCGGGTCGCACGTTATAAGTAGAGGCTGGGACGTGGTTAGACTTCCTATGCTAGGATACCGTTGGTTAGAGCTACTCTTCCACCAGGATTAGTCCTGACCTTTTAACCTTAGTCATAAACAGGCTTACCATGGCACATGCACAACCACAGACCCTAGTTCTTATTTTTCTCATGTAACAAGCATGCTTTCTGGAAACATAATGTTTTATTTATACCATCAGCGGTGATGATTAAATGAAGCAGAAATGTTAAATTGCTAACAATGATATAAACCTAATGAGTGCAGCTATTAAGTGCCTGCTGCTAACTGATGGCCTATTAGCCTTCGTTTCTCATTTCTTTTCTATTATTTTGCCATGCTAGGACAAGAACAAAGTGCTCCTTTGGGCAATGTGGTGCCAGCCGCGAGAGACTCCCACACACAAACTCCCACGCCCTACGGCTTGAAACCAGGCCGCCTCATGAACCAATAATGCTACCATCCACCGCCCACTTGGCCTTTCTTACCAATTAGCGGGTCGAGAATGTTGAGCTCTGCTCACAAATTAGGACAAACTAGTCATTTGAACCCAGCCCTACCTCCAGGACCACATGGCCGTTTCAGGCTCACCCGGCCTGCACTGGCTGGTCAGGAGCATAATTTACTGGATAGGAGAACATCAGCCTCAGGACTCTAAAATAAAATAAAGCTTATTGGCCTTCACTGACTGTGTGAATTCTAGGGACTTATTTTTATATATATATATATATATATTTTTCCTGTCAATCTTCCAAAGCTGACAATGAAATTTGGTCATAAGTGGTTCATTTGGGTTACATGAAACGAATAATCATTATGGTAACATACATCCTGACAATGTTGGGGTTGCTGTGTGTATGTGTGGGTGTGTATTAGTGTGTGCTGTTTAGTGTCAAGACGTTGGTTTTGTGAGTCAGCCTGCAATCCTGTGTGTGAGAGAGTTGAGGCCGCTGCTGACGTGATTAACCCTGCTTAGTTCCACCGCAGACGGCCAGAGCTCTGTAATGAACTCCCTTATTCACCGGCTAATGATTCCCTTTGATCTCCAGCCCCGAGACCTCTGCTCTGCCTCTGCCCTGTGGCGCTCTCTTCCTCCAGCTCTCCCTCCTCCCTCCTCTTTTCCTCCCTCCTAAGTATTGCACTGGAATATTTGATTGAGAGAATGTTGGTGATAAAGCATGGCATGTTAGGTCACCACTTTCTAGTCTTTTAACCAGGGCATACTACAGATAAGGGCTAAGCAGTGATCATAACAAACATGAATGTTCTCATTTTCTTTAAATGGAAATAAGAAGCAAAAGAAAGGATTTGATTTGTTTCATTTCACTGAGTGAAGTTAAAGGCGAGAGTTAGCGCTCTGAAATGAGCCAATAAGAAACAAACCAATTTTACCCCTTGGAAATGCTGTGGCATGTTATGGTTGTTACATCAACATGACCTTTATTTCTTAAAAAATAATAATAATTAAAAAAAAAAACATGAGGAAAAGACAATTAAGTGGAGCTCTGATCAGAATTTGATTTGCTATTTTCTTAAGGTTGCACGTTGCTTACCAAAATCACATCACACAAGCATCATGCATATCCATCTCATTTTTATTTGCAAGAAAAGAGTGACGTGGCGATCCAGTGTGATCATTGCTTTAGTATTGTAATGTTTTAGAAAGTATTCTAAAATCCTAATGTGTCCCCTCCTTTGTGTGTGTCCCTGCAGTCAAATAAGGTTCCTGTGGTGCAGCCGTCCCATGCAGTTCACCCCCTCACACCTCTGATCACCTATAGCGATGAGCACTTCGCCCCTGGCCCTCACTCCGGGCACCACCCACAGGACTCCAAAGGTATACACATTCTCATATATATATATATATATATATATATATATATATATATATATATATATATATATATATATATATATATATATATATATATATATATATATATATATATATATATATATATATATATATATATATATATATATATATATACATACATACATATATATATACACACACACTTGCATCTAAAATTAATACATTTGATTAAGACTCATCCTAGAACAGCAGTGAGTTGAGATCCACATTGTCCTCCTTCAGTTTAACAGCTTCGAGCAGCTGGAGGAACTGGGTCTGTGGGGGTGGCAGGGGGTCTGGCAGAAAACTGCACACAAGCTCAATTCCATATGTGCTCCTTCCGGCAGACGTTTGTCTCTGCAGCAACTCAATATGAGGGAGGAAAAAGATCGAAGGAATGAGAGAGAGAGGGAGGATGTGGTGATGTCGTGGAGGTCTAGTGAGCTATAAATATCCTCAATGAAGTCGCACACCATATGAAAACATACACACACACACACACACTTTTTGCCTGATTCTCAGAAGCAGCGAGCCATTCATTGTGCTTTTTCAGTGGATATGATGGAAAGGTACTGAGAATCAGGAACTGTTTGTCAGGTCAAGTTTTCCTCGTCAATGTATTGACGCAACAAGTTAACGAATGTAGACAGTTTCCTGGAGGCTACTGAAAATGCAATATTGGTGTAAACATTCATTCATTGTCTGCCGCTTACCCGAACTACACTCGGGTCACGGGGAGCCTGTGCCTACATCAAACCCCCAACCCTGGAGGTGTGAGGCAAACGTGCTAACCACTAAGCCACCGTGCTCACCTGTTAATTAATTGTAATTTTGTTAATTAATGTTTACACCAGGGGGGCACGGTGGCTTAGTGGTTAGCACTTTTGCCTCACACCTCCAGGGTTGGGGGTTTGATTCCCGCCTCCGCCGTGTGTGTGGAGTTTGCATGTTCTCCCCGTGCCTCGGGGGTTTCCTCCGGGTGCTCCGGTTTCCTCCCCCGGTCCAAAGACATGCATCGTAGGTTGATTTTGGCATCTCTAAATTGTCCGTAGTGTGTGATTGCATGTGAGTGAGTGAATGAGAGTGTGTGTGCCCTGCGATGTGTTGGCACTCCGTCCAGGGTGTATCCTGCCTTGATGCCCAATGACGCCTGAGATAGGCACAGGCTCCCCGTGACCCGAGAGTAGATCGGATAAGCGGTAGACAATGAATGAATGACAATTAATTAACAAAACAAACAATTAACAGTATCTATCTACAACAGAATGGAACAGAGATCTGAGGTGAGCGTTTCTGAAAATCCTTAAAGCAGCCAAACAGAACTTTATGGGTTTAACTAGGATGATATCAGACTCTACTAAAGACTGCTACATGGTCCAATAGAAAAGTTTAAAGTGTTTACCTAGGATGCACCCTGCCATACTAAATCATAAGCCACTGCATAAAGAAGCAAATTGTGGCAAGCTAATTCATCATATTATTTAGTGGAATAGTATTTGGTCTTAGATACAGCTGTTGCGTTTTTTTTAATGAGTCATCAATGATTCGTGATTATGTCCGTACTGAAGAACTTCCCATGGTGGAAAACATATTGACTTCTACAAAGTGCTTACGCTGGAGACTTTTGGCATGAATGTTAAATAAATGTCTCCTTTACAGAAAACGTCACCATATTAACTGTTTTGCTTTGTTAAATAATATTTTTAAAACATTTATCATCAAGCTTGGATTATTTGGAGCATTTGCCATACAAGTCATAATTAAGACTACAAATCCTACAAAACAGTCTTTCAAGTCAGGTAAAGAGGCTTTTATTGTCATTTCGACCAAATATAGCTGATGCAGTACAAAGTGAGATGAAACAACATTCCTCCAGGATGTCCTGGTACTACATAAAGACACTGAACTGCGTAAGGCAACACAGAACTAAGGGCAAAAGAGTTCAACTCGGTAACTCTTTAGCAAGTCTGCTACAGGATATTAATAAGTATACTAAAAGCATACTCCAACACTGTAAATGGTTAACGCCCCAAACCACATGAAGTAAAGTAACAAATATCACGTACTATAGTATTTAGTCTGTGGTTGTCCAGTTTTAAATGAGTCATTGACTTGTGATAATTCAGAGATGACTGCATTTGATTAATCAGTAGCCTGCACCACTACCTCCACCCTTATGTCCCAGTTTGGTACACTTAGTATCCTGGCAGGAAGGGGAACCAAAGTCAGTGCAAAAACATAGTTTGGGCCAGTTAGCAATGGAAATGTATGATCATAGGTTTGTTACCATAGCACACTGTACTACACTGTAACCAGGTGGAAAAGGTCTGTTAGAGCTTAAGGTCTGTAATTCCTTTTCCTGGAGTTGGAAGCATCCAGAACTGATCAGGATTTGAGTTGCTTCAAAGTGTGTGTGTGTGTGTGTGTGTAGATTTGTTAAACACTTCAGAACAAATGGAGACAGGCACTTTTTGTACAAACCTGTCACATCATACACCATTTATCATAAGGGATGGGGCTGGTCTTTGGTGGCACATTTGTCTAACAGTGTTGACTGTATTTATAAAAACATGACAAGATGTGCTGTTTGCAGTAGGAAAGTAATCAGTGACTCGGTTTTGTGTGTGTGTGTGTGTGTGTGTGTGTGTGTGTGTATAAATACTTACTGTGTGTCAGCATAGTGAAACGATGAAATGTTGAAGCAAATACTATGCACTTCTCTCCTGTGTATACAGGAATGCCTAGGCATCATCATGGTCCAGATATTCCTAACTTTTACTCACTTTCCCCTGGAGGAGTTGGACAGATCACCCCACCACTAGGCTGGTGAGTGTACTCACACACACTCACAATACACAGCTCATCAGGCAGCCTAAATCAGCAAATGGCATCAAGATGGTGCGTGTGTGTGTGTGTGTCTACTGCTGTTCCCATCTTGAGATTTCTCCTGACTCAATCCTGGCCGTGCGCCTCCTTGGCTCATCCAGGCCACATGCAGCTGCTCCTCAGCTCGCCCTGGCTCCCGTGAGCTGAGCATGAGAATCATACGAGACAGCAGGAGAAATGAACTTGCCTAAGCAAGGGTTGAGGACTCTGTGTGCAAACACACTGAAACTGGATCAGACCACAGGCAGGCGCTGAGGTCAACCGTTCCCGCTGCAGATCAAATGGGAAAGTAACTAAAGACGATATGGAAGACTGGAAACCAGTCAAATGGGCAGCCTGTCAGATTAACTTTTATTCGTGCTTTCTGTTTCTGACGAAAAACCAAATTACTGCTACAGAATGCAAATGTGAAATGACACACTTAATAAATAGCACAAAAAGGTAAAGAGTTTCAAGAATAAAGATTTTATTGTTTGCTGATTAAGTTACAAAGCTTCCCTGAATGTTGTTTGCTCAAAATGGGGCTCAATAGGTAATAATGGTACTTGTTGCACATGCTGTATAATATGAGGCACATGAAAACCTTACTATTTTATTTGTTTTTATGCGTTGTGTATTGCAAATTAGTGTCACAATGTAAAAGAGCATTTTAGAAAACTACATTTTGTTTGGTTCTTTGAAAATGAAGCCATTAAGATTTAACAAGGGCACAATAAGTGACTTGCATGGAACTTACTTGGTCAGGAAGTCTTTATGACGGTACATGGTGTACGGTGGTAAAACACTTGCATAAGCATTGCGTACTGCTGAAATAACGGAGCACCTGCAACAGCCAAGAACCTGAAGAAGAAAATCAGATTTAGCTTCCTTAACGGAGTTCACCAGACTGTACTAAAGACACCTCTAATCCTGGGACTTTGCTCTGCTCACAGAGCAGAAAATGACTTGATGCTTCTGTTAACAGTAGAGCTATCTGATGGTTAAATGTGACATTTAACATTAAACTTGCAACAAAGGATAATGGTGATGAGATTTATGTTAAGCAGTTATTATGATTGATTCACTGCATTACTCATCTCTGCCGTGCCATGTTTTTCCTCCTTCTATCACACACACATGTTCACTCTCCTTTGTGGTACGGTTCTGTTTTCAGGTTCCCACATCACATGGTTCCAGGACCTCCCGGACCTCACGCCACGGGAATCCCCCACCCTGCCATCGTCAACCCACAAGTCAAACATGAGCCTCCACATGAGACAGACTTAATGCACATGTGAGTGGTCCCAGTCCTCCTCCTCTTCCTCCTCATTATCATCCTCTTCCTTCTACACAGTCTGTTGCCTGAGTCCAGCAAATGACCTTTAATTAGTATTAAAGGTATTTTGGGAATAGGGAAAACTTTGGTTACCAGTTTACTTTAAAATATTATCTTGTGGATGTTTTTATCATGAAATAGGCAAACAATGAACTAAAAATGAGTAGACGCTGAAGGGTGGCACTGTCGTGACCAGATTTATAAAAGAGACCTTTCATTTCAGTTGGAACAATTAGGAGAAAGAGCTGGACAAAAACAATGATGATTTCTACAATGTTTGACTAAACAATGGTGTAAACACACCACATGCTGTGATGTCCCTGGTGCCGAATCGATGTAGTCACTCTTACTGCAATCACTAGGACTGATTCATTTTTAGTGGAAAATAAACTAAGACCAGATGCCAAGTTGGAAGGTGCTTCTAGATTGAACTAGACAGATGAAACAAACAAGAAATGGATGAATTTGACAGTGGCAAGTAATAAATCTAACCAGATTTAGTTCACTGCTTCAAAACAGCACTAGACCTCATTTTTTTAGCTGAGCAATTAACCATAATCCAATTGCATCAATCTGGATCTTTTTTGCTTTGATTGCCAGCCAGAGAAAAAAAATCCGCTCTGTATATCTGAAGCCACACCCTATTGACACTGGTTTTACACTGGTTTTAGAGGGTTTGCCGTTTTGTAGCGACGTATGAAAGCATAGTGGAGAATACAGAGTAGAAGAAGTTGCTTTCGGCTGCTCCCTGTTCGGGGTCGCCACAGCGGACCGACTAGTCCGCACAACAACTTGGCAAATGTTTATGCCGGATGCCCTTCCTGCCGCAACCCTCCCATTTTTCCGAGCTTGGGACCGGCACTGCATCCAGTGGCTGGGGTTGAGGCATTGGCTGGGATCGAACCCGGGCCTTCCGCATGATAGGCGAGCAACCTACCACTGAGCCACCAATGCCTCCAGTGGAGAATACAGAGTGTACTGCATTAAGTGTGGATCGTGAAACCACACTGCTTCATATTTTGTATCTGTACCTCAAGCAATGGTGTCCGTTAGTAGTTTTATTGCTGCTGCATTACTGGTGGAAAAAAGGGAACCATGGTACCCTTATCTTTTTGTAGCTTTAATATGTATAGTCCACCTGGAACATATAGATCGCCTTTAAAAATAATTCCATGGTACTGTAGTTACCTTACAGAGAAAAGCTTTAAAGATACACTGCTGGAAGCTTAATAGGTAAATGATGTATATTAAAGGTACAGTTTAGTACCATTTTTCCTCAGAGTATTGGTATGAGCATTATGACAATATAGTATCTATATAATGATTTTATATAACTCTGAGATTTCAACTTTCCTGATATCTATTTAACATGGTCATTGTATTTTAATTAAAATTTAAAAAAAAAACCTCTATAAATCTGATCAAAGGCAGAAAACTGTTTTCCATATAGAAGTATCCTGATGCATGATACATATTCTGTATCATGGAAATGTCCCTGTGTATCATGTATCAGGCTTGAAAAGAGTCATATGACTCATGATCTTGATTACATCAAATAAAATGGTGATTATGACAGAAAGGGTAATGCACTGTTCTACCTGTTCCTTTTTTTACCTTCACTTACGAGTGTATAAGGTAGTTCTGTGATGAGGTCAGATTTTTTTTGTGGTTTGAGTTCTACATGGCATGAACTCATACACAAACGTACACACATTTTTTTGACCCCTTTTTGATTCGTCTGTCCCAGACACAGGACTCAACGGTTCCCATTAGCAGCAGATCAAGACCTGCCTGTAGAATCACAGCCTCTAATTAACCTCGATTGGCTGTGGATAAGCAGTAGTGAACAGATAAGACTCTGTGCTCCATTTGGCCCCAGGTAGCAGATCCAGTGCTGAGATAGACGTGTGCAGTTAAAAGGCATTGGAGAGGGACGACTCTTTTCCTCCATTGGCAAGAGGAGTGAGGAGCAGGGTTTGGTTGCCATTACTGGTGAAGTAATCTCTCTTTGCATGAAAGCACCCAACTGGACATGATTAAAGGCACTCTGCTAGTGAGTCGTGCAGCTATGCTTTGGGTGACCAAAGCAATCGCTTGCTATTCTATTCTCACACGAGCTGCCGTCTCTGTGGCGTCGGCCCCGATGACGCCTCTGCCGCCCCCAAACACCCCCCTTTTTTATTGTTTCTTTATTGATTCCAAACGTACTTTAAATGCTTGTGTGTTCTTTCTTGCAGGAAGCCTCAGCACGAGCAGCGAAAGGAACAGGAGCCCAAGAAACCTCACATCAAGAAGCCTCTCAATGCCTTCATGCTTTACATGAAAGAAATGCGTGCCAACGTGGTGGCTGAGTGCACGTTGAAGGAAAGCGCCGCCATCAACCAGATTCTAGGCAGAAGGGTATGTATAGAAGTTTCAATCCACCATATGCCCTTCATCACCAGCATGCTCTAGTCTCTCTTAATTTAACAGATATTTGGATATAAGAGCTGTCACTTTGTGAAATTTAGTGTTTTTTGCACAGGGCTTGGCACAGTCAAGCCGAGCAGTGCTAAGGTTTGCCAGGACGTGTTCCTCTTTTCGGAAAGAGAGGAACCACTGAGCATGTTTAATGCCTTAACCAAAGCCTGAGCGGTTTGAGGCAGTCAGCCACAGCAAAGCACCGTTCTGCGGTTGTGTGGGGTAATTGCCCACTGACATAGTTTGAAGTAAAGCGCCGCTAAATTGGAACCAGTGTTTTGATATGAAATCAAAGTTTTTTTTCCGCCCCCTTTTTCCCTCACTTTGCAAGTTAATCTCTTCATCGTGTTTCCCCCTTGCCACCAGCCCCCCCCCCCTTTTTTTTTCCCCGCCACCCCCCTCCAAAATACAAATCATTTGGCAAAGGATTTAGTAGCAAAACACTAGCATGCGTCCCTTTGCTGGGAACTTGAAAGCGTATAAGTAATAGACTGACTCTGATTTTCTTTCTCTAATCTTCCCTTTGCACCCAACAGTGGCACGCTTTATCTCGGGAAGAGCAAGCAAAGTATTATGAATTAGCCCGCAAGGAACGGCAGCTCCACATGCAGTTATACCCAGGCTGGTCTGCCAGAGACAATTACGTAAGTATCCATACATGCTGGGAAATGTGGCGTGTGTTTTTGTGTTTTGAGCTTCTGTCTGCATATGTGTGTTACTGCTCAGAGATGGCATGGACTTCTGTTACTAGGCCAGTCTGGCTTTTATATAGGCCATTAAAAAGGCAGTTTTTGTTTAGTTGACCTTGTTTCTTTTACAGTCATTTTGATTTCGGACTAATTATCACTAATCACAGTAGTCATCTGTTTCTACACCTTTAAAACGACAGGTTAGAAAGTGTAGTGAAATCTAACCTCATTTTAGGTTTTATGCTCACTCCACAAATAATATATCTTTTGTTGTCATTTGTTTTTTGGTTATTTTGTTTAATCTCTCTTTGGAGCACAACCATCATATGCCTCTCATCATTAAAGGCTCGGCAGGGATAAGCATTCTGCGTACAATCGGTTCATTTGCACTTTTCAGGAACAACTTCTTTGAGGAATTATACTATACTAATCTTAAGTCTAGACTAAAGTCTATTGTTCATTATACCAGTAGACTGTAATAAAATACTTTCTCATTGGTCCCACAGGTGACCATGCAATAGAAAATACAGATGATGCAGCAGATGCAATCCTAAAGTGCTAAACAATTCAGACGGTGAACAGAGCAGGACTGAATAGTGTAGTATTGAAAGCACAAGATAATATTTACTTACATTTCCAATAACGGCATATCCTGTAGTGTTTTATTGCTCTTATACCAAAAGCAATCTACCTGTGAGAATGTCTTTATGAACCGAAGAACACTTCGGTTGCGCTAGTTGTGTCTTTCTAGCTGCTTTTATTGTTGCTGAATATCTCTGAGACAAGTTACAAGTTCCTCTAATTCAATAATACTGAGTGTTATTGTACATAGAATTCTAAATCTTTCTTCAAAGCATGCCTTATGCTTCTCACATTGCAGTACATTTGACTCCTTTGACTCTCAAGACACTTTATTCAAGCAGTGAAACAATTCAGGAAATGATGGACAAGAACATTTTAAGTTGAACCAGTCACCAAGCTAGTAGGAGCAAACAAGGCTAAGAAACACTTCAAAGAGGGATGAACCTTCCACTCAGCTGGTTGCATTAGCAGCGGCCATACAGCTGTATTTAACTACGCTAAGCACTATGAGCCTATCCCTGCTCTGTCATGCACGCTCGTTCACTGCTCAGAGTTTCATGGCTCTGTCAGCCACAGCTAGAATACACAGATTAGCTGCTGAATAAGTGGATTATCAGACTTTTACAGCAGGCAACCAAAGCACGCCTGATATTGGACCGCAAAATGACGGCACAGAGCGATCTATACCTATAGTCACCCTGCTAGGGGATTTAGGGTAAGCTACAAATCCTCAACCAATCCCGACTTCTGGCTCAAGAGCGGTGATCTTCATGGAATTAGAGCAGACTAGAGTTTTTATTCCAATGTGTGACTTTTGGATTGATCATTATTTCCTAATGTCTTGTAGAAGGATTAGTGAGATGTGTTTGAATTGTAACGCTTTCACAGACATAGAAGATTGAATAAGGTAAAGTAAAGAAAGATAAATGGGTCAAAGGGAAAGTGTACATTCAGTGTTTGGAGAAGAGTGAGCATGAAATCTCGAGTGGTCAGGAGGGTTTGAGCTGTATTTTAAGCCTTATTCTGGATATATTTTCTAGGGAAAGAAGAAGAAAAGAAAGAGGGAGAAGCTCCAGGAAACAGCCTCAGGTAGAAACCTTCCACTCGCCTACTTTGCTATATTTTCCTTTTCCACTCCTCTGCATTTGGCTCCCTTCTTTCAGCAAATGTACTGTACAACTTCTGGTTTGTGACTATGCTGCCAGTGCTGCATGCTCTACTCACATATCTAACCATAAACCATGCTTTATCTGAGTTTTATAACTTCAGTGCATTTTCAGGACACCTTCTCAATCTTCAAGGTAGAATTTAGACTAGCACAGGTTTAGAAAGGTTGTACTGAGATTGTGCTAGCACTGCAGCAGCATACTTCCTGTCGTCACTCATGCTTTCCATTCCTCCATCCATCTGTCACTTCCTCCACATGACTCACAGTCTTTGGGATTAGTCTGTCCATTCTTTGATAAGACTCAACTCCCTCAGGCTTTAACTCTCTTTCTCTGCCCTGTCCTTTTGACTTCTACAAAGCAATACTAGTGACTTTGATTCTTATTTATTTTTTCTGTGTATTTGTATAGCAGTCAATGTGTGTTGTTGTTGTTTTTTTTTTTTTTTTTGTCTAATTAAAAGGCCTGTAAGATAGCATTAGTGTAATAAGCTAGTGGTGAAGACATGTACTGAATGTGTTTTTGATGCAGATAATTGATTAGTCTGTCTGTGCTTATCAAATTATTCTTTATGACTACACACTGAAGGTACAATGTTAAACAACCATCCCCTCTTTTGGTTAAAGACTTCCATTTTCTGCAGGTACAGCCCAGAGAATGAAAACGGCATACATCTGAGCAATGGTAAGAGGCCCTCCCGTGTCCGTATATTAACCGTCTCTTAATACAGACTAATCCTAAAGCTTCGCCAGTGTGTTTGCGTACACTCATATTCTACCAACCACACTTAACATATTCACTATATAGTCAAAGGTATTAGTATTATGACCATCACCCCCATATGTGCTTGCTGAACATCCCATTCCAAAATTATAGGTAATGATGGAGTTGCCCCAACCCCTCTTTTTTTTTTCTTTTGCTATAACACCATCCACTCTTCTGGGAAGACTATCCACCAGATTTTGGAGTGGCTGTGGGGATTTGTGTACATCTAGCCATAAAGTAGTAATAGTGATATGAGGCACTGATGTCATGTGAGAAGGACTGAAGTGTACTGCGGTGCATACCAAAGGTGGTCACTGGGGTTGAGGTATGAAGGCCACTCGATTTCTTCCACATTAACCTTGCATACAATGCCTTTATGGAGCTTGCTTTTGTGTGCAGCAGTGTTGTCCTACTGGAACAGGTTTGGCCCATTAGTTCCAGTGAAGGCAATTTTTAATGCTACAGCATACAAAGACATTCGGTACAAGTTGAGAGCTTCCAATTGGGTGGCGAGACTTTGGGGAAGAACCACATATGCAAGTGATGGTCAGGGGTTCACATACTTTTGGCCATATAGTGTAGATATAGTGCATCATCCAGTCAACTGTATCTATTCATCCTTTTTTTAATGGTATTTATGTGTAACACATACAGGTATTCACAGTAATTTCTGAAAGTTTTTAAATACCTGTAATAACCATTTGAAAATACCTTTTTAATACTAATATATCTTGCTTGCTTCTGTTTACACCTTTTCTGGTCTTGAAATTAACTCAGTTCTGTTCTTGTCTCGTTCTTTAAACTACTTATGCCCTGAAGGTTTTCGACCTTTTCTTCTTCACTTGTTGGACAGCCTAGTATTACACTATTGCCTGAACCGATAGATTACACTTTGGATAAAAATATTTTTGATTTTGTTAAAGAACATCTGAGCAAAATAATCAGTGCAATACGATCCATATTTGTGTTGTACATGTAATCCTTATTGTACACAGACAGATACAGAGTTGCCATAGTCCTTCTCATTCTTATTTTTTGTATTTAAAATCTTGAGTACAGATCTAGAGCCAGCCTTGCTGTGTGTGTGTGTGTGTGTGTGTGTGTGTGTGTGTGTGTGTGTGTGTGTGTGTGTGTGTGTGTGTGTGTGTGTGTGTGTGTGTGTGTGTGTGTGTGTGTGTGTGTGTGTGTGTGTGTGTGTGTGTGTGTGTGTGTGTGTGTGTGTGTGTGTGTGTGTGTGTGTGTGTGTGTGTGTGTGTGTGTGTGTGTGTGTGTGTGTGTGTGTGTGTGTGTGTGTGTGTAAGAGGCCGGCTTTAAAAGAGCAGACCCAGATGTGATCTTTCCTTATCCTCCCATCCACCCACATGGCCCGCATGCGTAATGCAGCAAGCATCATGAATGACGAGAGGTTTTGCCCGTAGTTTCTGTGTATGATGGACTTTTTGGCTGTGTGGAATTTTAGAAACAAGCCGGTGATCCTCTTTCAATTAGGCAAAAGTCCACAGAAGTAAACCCAACCCCTGGTTATATCAAGCAAGAGGGCCTTCTTTCTGTCTTTTTCATAAAAAGTGCCACTGTATCCTGTTATTCCGCTCCCTCTGTCTGCAGCAGAAAGTACGCAGATGTGACAAATCTGCTCTGCGAATGAGATGAAAGCCACCAGACAAAGGTTTTATGGTCGATCGATTCGCGACCCTGTGGCTCACTCTGAACCCAAAATCGGAACGCTTTTCTTCTTCGTGGGCTCGGGGGCCACTGGCGAGAAAGCCGTCTATCCCTGATCCAATAATTAGCAGTGCCGAGCAGACGGGGGATGGACACCCTCGCTGATTCATTGTGACAGCCTTAAACTAATATGCATAATACCAAGAATACTGCTGCTACCCTGAAAGCCCTCAATTTATGCAGATCTCAAGAGCTGGATTGAGGTTAGCTCAGGGAAGGATCCCCAAAACCATTTTTTAACGGAAATTATTTGTATATTTTTTGTCTATTTTTGTTATCTGCCTTCCTCTTCTCATCCAAAGAAAGTAACATGACTGTCTCTAACCGCGTATATTAAGTTACAGTTAATGTAAACTTTATACTTTTTTTTTTTTTTTTTTTTTTTTAATCTTTTTACTTGGACAAGTTAATGACTTTTTGTATTAGAGAAACATTATTATATTTGGAGCTATTTTGAAATGAAATGTTTCTGTATAATCCTTTGAAGTTGGATATAAAGCATTTTGTTGCTGTTTTTATTTATTTTTCCATCATGGCCCAAAAATGACAGGCCACTTAAACAGACTGTGTGTGTGTGTGTGTAAACTCATATTAGGCTATTTGAGAGTTCTAATAATAATAGTAATTTTGCTTTGCCTGTGTTCTCAATTATCCATCCTCCTCAGCCTGTCTTTGGCCATGCTGCTTTTAATGACCCTCTGATTTCCTTTGAGCTTTCAGATTATTATCTGTGCGGGGACACACATGGCCTCCAGGCTCTTTCTTTTTTCCCCCATGTGTGCGTTCGAGAAGTGGGGAAATGTTATGTAAGGAATAAAACACAACAGGGCTTGGTGTTACAGGAAAAATAATCGAGGACAGTGTAGTGTGTTGTGGCTCAACACAAAGACGATTACTTACATATTACAGCATATACCGAGATGTTTTATTCCACTTATACCAGACTTTTAAACCATACTATTAACTAAAAACTGATAGATTTTATTATCAACCATTTATAGTTGTATTTATTGCAATAGAATGTCCAAGAAATAAGTTTGTTCCTGCTATGACGGTTGTTTCCTCAACAACATCCGTGCCGATCTCATCTGACATGGAGAAAAAATTCCGGGACACTGGAAACTCCTTCCAAAAGTGTGAAATGGACATCACACTATATCAACCATTGCATATGTTCCTTGTTAACTACCATCACATTTAAAATCCATTAATTATGATACCTATGCTATATTACATTACTTTACATTGCATTACTTTAAATTACAAGGGTCCGCCATACAAAGCCCTGCGAATTGGCTGTTACTTAAATCAATAAAATGAGCACAATAATATGAAACATCTAACTATAAATTAATATATAACAGCAACGCTGACAGCATATATACAGAGACGGCCAGCAGGTGCCTACTGGCCAATCAGATTTCAGAATACAACACTGCTGTGATATAAATAGTATTAATGAGCAGTTTACTTGGGCTGTGCTTAAGGCATTAGTATGAGTCCCCATAATGCATTTGAATACACTCCTTTTGTAGCCACCTGGAATCTGCCCATGTCTTGGTCGCAGGTACCAGAATCAGTACATGAAGATCGACACTTTGGAGAGCTTTGTGAAAATGCATAGCTCCAGAGTTTGTTGTTGCTACTGGCAGGCTGCTGGATAAGGTTTGCCCTGAATCTAGGTGCGGCTGTGGAGGGATTTCAAAGCTGTGTGTGTGTGTTTCGGAGCATGTCTGAGGGAAGTGTGGGAAAGTTATAGAGGTAGGGGTGCTGTGGAGTACAGGGCCAGCTCTGAGGAATGAAAAGAAGAGCTGTTTCAGAGCAAGCCTCAGTCTCGCTCTCGCTCTCGCTCTCATGCTCTCTGCTCTCGCTCTCGCTCTCGCTCTCGCTCTCTCTCTCCTCTCTCTCTCTCTCTCTCTCTCTCTCTCTCTCTCTCTCTCTCTCTGATGTGAGGGCAAGAGTCAGCTGTCAGCCTTTGATGAGAAAGAGGGAGAGAGTGAGGGAGAATAGCGGAAGATGAAAATCCCCCATGCACTTAAATGATAGAGACTGTGTTCTTTCGTTTTCCTTTTCACACTCTGTGAAGCAGTGAGCTTGTCCTTCTCTCTCTCTCTGTGTCTCCCCCTCGTACATCTTTTACACTCTGTCTATCAGTTGTTCGTTGTCAGGTGTTTAGCATGCCCCCTTCTCTCATAGTGGAATACAAAATTAAACTGTGACTCTTTCCCTGTCTATACCCTGTCCTGTCTTCCACACTGCGGAGTCTGTGCTCTGTCCAGCCTCCTCAGACCATGCCATTTTCAAGCTCCAGTATAGCTGAAATGAAATATTTTCCCAGTTGGATTGAAGTGTCCCAGTGGAGGAAAAATTGCTCCTGCTTTGAAAAAAGTTGCTCAGGCACTCCTGATTTAGAGACTGCTTTCTACGCCCAAGCCTTTATCACATTTACTAACTGAAAGTGGGAATTCTGTATGAGAAGCCAGTAGTATTGCCCATGTTGCTGTCAGGGATGCATCAGTCAATGACCTCATCAACAATCTCATGATTGAGAGATAACGATTAAAAATGTGCTGCAGAGTGAATGCAGTTTTCTGTTCTATTACTGTAGCTAATAAACTTAAAGGAGTAATTTGTCATTGTTGGAGACCTCTACTGCTCACACAAAGAAATCCACCTACAGTGAAATTAGGATCTTCCCCGTAGCCCGCTGTTAAAGCAACTGCATGTCATGCTGTATTTAATGAAAAGGGGATGATCCTGTGTAGTTGTTTTTTTTTCTTGGAGGTAGACCTGAATTCCAGGCCAGAAAAACACCTTAGCATGAAATGAAGCTGCTTGATTGTGAATTGGGTTTTTTTTCCCCCACTAAAATACTCTATTAGGAAAATGGCATTTTTGTCCCTTCCGTTTTTAAGTTCAACTGTTTTAGTATTCTAGCTTTTTTTTAAAAAGAAACCATTTGTTGTCAGGTTTCTGTATAGCGCCTTTAACGCAGAGACAGACTGTAGAATCGTTAGCTGACCTTTTCATTGAAACTGATACAAGTCATGCTTTGGAAAAAAATTGTTTAAGGATTCTTTGTAGATTCTGTAGGGGCGTCCCCAAAAATCTTCTGTGAAAAATCTGCATATTTTCATTACTGCATGCAAAAGCAGCATTGCCAGTCAACACACATAAAACGCATCAGATTTCGCAAATCCAAACCGATAACGATCCTGATGTTTGGTCCCGTGTAAGTGCATGACTCAACAGCAACAGCTGCATTGTAAACAGAAGTGGAGGCCAGAGACCTTTCTTCAGACGCTGAGTCTGCTATCGGCACATCAGAGGTTTGAGACATCCCTGTGTGTTGTGATGTCTTCTCCATTTCCTCTCACTCTCATTCTTGCTGTCTCTCTTTCTCACACGCACACACACACACACACACACCAGCGATGGAGTGATGGAGTTTCTCTAAATCTGGCTCCTATTGTGAATGCAGGCGGAACCTCCCCCCCTTTTCCTCCCCACTATGAGCGGCTCTTTGAAGCCCGCCGCCGGTGGAGGCGAGCAGTCATTGTGCCGCTCTTTGATAGTGCCGCTCTGGCCCTCAGTTCTGGCAGCGCAGGGCCACGTCGGCCCTGGGGCCCCTAGCCACCACATCTTCAGATGTGGGCAGATCCTCCATACCACCCCCCACCAGCACCACAAACACATATCAATCCTCATTCCTGCTGACCTCCGCCTTCCCCCACCAGCACATGCTTGAGGTTTGGGGAAGTAATAGTTTTCCTGCCTCACCCCAGTGCATATAGGATCTACCTTCATTCACATGTGTCTTATCTGTTTCCTTTTTCAACTGAATCCTCATCGTACAAGTGTAAGAGGGAGACCCTTGCCTCACGCATGTACGCCTGCATCACACACACACACATGTACACTTCTAGTTTTGGTGGTTGCATTGGAGTTATAAAGGCATAATTGTGCTGAGGCTTTTCCTTTTAATGTTACTGTCTCTGCGCCAGATGAACTGCTGACAGAACAAAGTACTTTATTCAAAAATCTCGTTTTTTCCCAGGTGCCGTTTTATTACTGGGCCCCAGTGTTTAGCGGCTTCCCCTGAGCACTGGCCCACTCGCAGCGGCCGTTTGATTTTATGGACTCGCTGCTTCGCAGGGCATTGCCAAACCAAACGCCTAGCCGAGCATTGCAAGGCCAGGCCACTGGCACAGCGTCAGGAGAGAAGGAGAGAGACAGGAAGAGGGAGGGAAAGAAAGAGAGGGGGGCTTTCCAGTTGGCTGGACTTAACACAACCCAGATTATGCTCACGCACACACTCTCATACACATAGTCCGTAGTACTTTATTCGGGCCGCTCTTGCCTGCCTGCCAGCATTGGACAGTGATGTCATGCACACTTTGATCTGTTTTATTTCCTCTCTCCATTTCACAGATTTTTTTTCTTTTGTGCACGAGTATGTAAGTAGCACTTGTGAGCAGGTTTGTGCACTCAACTCCACAGGTTACTCCACTCTCTGCTGTAGCCTCGTGACCTCAACAGGTCTTCCCTGTCTTCAACAAAAAAAAAAAAGTCCAGCGCACTGCATGTTTGGATTCTTTTGGTCAGCTTATTTTCAGAGTCTTTTTTTCGGGGAGAAACCCAAACCGCCAGTGTGGGAGAACAGAGCGGAGAGGGAGGTGTCTCGGCTCCAGCTGCAGGCTCTTTGATTTGGCCCGGGAGGTGAACGGGCCGATTGAGGGACCCAAGGCCGTGCCAGTTATCTTAACCTCCCACACTTCAAAGCCTGCCTTACTTTGCCTTGCCTTTCCTCACTGCCAAGAAAAGGGAGAGCAGATGAGAGAGAGTGAGGGAGTGAGAGTGGCTGGCTCTTGAAAACAGAGGAGCATTTCAGTTCCTGCAACTTGGTACTGGGTATTCTGCAGCGCTAAAGCTCGTGAATCCTAGCACTTGTATTAAGGTGGGCAGTGCGAAGCTGTCTCGACCTCCCTCATTCCCTCCTTCACTCCCTCTGCCCTTGGCAGGAAGGGCAGCCAGACCTTTTCATGTGTGGCCTGGAAGGAAAGTGCACTCCAGGAAGGGGACATGCAGGGATGAAAAGAGG
>JAUCMX010000002.1:26308248-26320748 GCA_033459395.1 Hemibagrus guttatus
TCTCAAGACTATTTCGTATTTCAACCAGTGGGTGCAGAATAAAAAAAAACAAAGCAAAAAGGATCAAAGTTTTGATTTATGGGTTCAAGATCAATTTTGAATGCTTTTTTTTTTTGTATTTTAAAAATATTCATTTCATCTCTTGGTGTATATTTTAAATCATTTTGTTTTTTATCTTTATTTTTTATATATATACTATTGTGTGTATATATATAAATATATATATATATAAAAGAGAATAAGCTTTGCGATCAGAAAGCTGTTCTGTTTTTCTTGCAGAAACGACCTTCTTTCATTTGAGAACTCTAACTATTGATGACCTCCCAGGGCTCAGATGTAAAATAATGCTCAGTATGTGTACTCTTTAATGAAAAATGTCCGGATATGTCTCTCTTGTTGGTATTTTTGCAGGCAGCGTTAGGACATGTGTGTTCGAGTGGGTACTCAGAGGCCTATATTTTATTGTTCTAAACAGACAAATGAAGCAGATCTATATATTTACCCCAGCACTTGCCGGTTTCTTTTATTGCGATGTTCCTCTGTTTCCTCTCTATCTGCTAGATAATAGTGTGGTCTTTTTGCCATGTTGTTTATTACATGCAAGCATTTCTGTAACATTTTGATTTTACATTCTATTTTTTAGTATTATCGGATACGTTTTCTTTCCTTTTTTTTTTTTCTTTCTTTTTTTTTTTTATTCGTCGTCATTTCGAATCACTGTCATCTTGGTTTAGCACTTTGCTTCCAAGTGGTCACATTTGAACTGTGTTTCTACATGCCTTTTTTAAAAAACAAAAAAAAGACAAAAAAATAAATCAGCATCTTTGACTGACTCTTTTCTCTTCAGTACATTTCGATTCTTACACCTGCAAATTTCTCCGTCCACAAGGAAATTCATATTTTCCATCTTGAATATGGAGAATGCGGTCTTCTATAGGAGACGAGGAAATCCTGCAAAGGTGCATTACGAAGTGCTGAATATAAAAATTTCAGAAAATGAACCGGTGGCTGGATAAAGTATATGATTATTTAACTATTAAAATCTAGAATTAGATAATAGCTTGACCTTAAATCCAGCTTGATGAGAATAATCATTTTGTTTTACTTCATTATGGTAACGAAGTCAAGTTTCCAGTTTTATTATTGCAAATAGTTTAGCAGAATGAAGATTTTCACTAAAATAGGCTGCTGTTTGAGTAATTCTATGATTTGGGGTCCAGCTGGTATTACATTTCCTACTTATGTGTACTTGTGTTAAGTGCTCTTAAACAGCATACAGTATATGCATGTTTCAGATTAAAAAAAAACTTAAATAAAAAGAAATCTAACACACAAAAAACAATAATTTTCTCTCCCAGCCCACTATAACTAGACTTTAGCATGAAATATATATTTGTTTTGCATTATTGTGTGAATCCAACTCTAATCTCATGCTTTAAAAATGCTGTTCCACAAGTCATCCTTTACAGATGACGAAAAAAATTTGCATTTTAAATTAGCATCCTACAATGTTCATGCTCAATGTTGCATCATCTGAATTTCCTGAAGATCACAGGAAGTAGAAAAGTACTCTTTTGTTCTTGTTTCTTTATTTTCAATCTGATTGTAATATTGGGGGTGGCTTGGTGGTTAGCACATTTGCCTCACACCTCCAGGGCTGGGGGTTCGATTCCCGCCTCTGTGTGTGTGGAGTTTGCATGTTCTCCCCGTGCCTCGGGGGTTTCGTCCGGGTACTCTGGTTTCCTCCCCCAGTCCAAAGACATGCATGGTAGGTTGATTGGCATCTCTAAATTGTCCGTAGTGTGTGATTGCGTGAGTGAATGTGTGTGCCCTGTGATGGGTTGGCACTCCCTCCAGGGTGTATCCTGCCTTGATGCCCAATGACGCCTGAGACAGGCACAGGCTCCCCGTGACCCGAGAATAGATCGGATAAGCGGTAGACAATGAATGAATGGTTGTAATATTAAGTGACCTTTTGAAAATACAACCCTCAACAACAAATCATAGACTGAAAAAAGTCTGCATTCTCTTAGGTTTATTTGATTTTCTGACCGATGAGGTCTTTTTGAAAATTTGGACACTTTTACCCAATTTGGACCCTGTTTCCCAAATGATAGTTCGAGAGTAAATTATTAATTTAAATAAAGAAAAAAAAAAACTTTCTTATAATGAAAATATCAAACTGAGTCCTTATAATGTCATGCTTATAATGTCTATTAGTAAGGATCCTAGGTAACCACACGTTGTGTATTTGGGTACAGTATATAACATTAAACTGTAAATTCTGTACAAAAAATCTGTTGCTTTTAACTTTTACTTATTTTCTTAGACTTAGTGTTCAATTTTTTCCATATGTTTGTTTTATTTTGTTTTTACAAGGGCTAAATGGCACCACAATAATGAATTAATCCATATGCCTTAATTCCAAAAAATTCTGCAAGGAGGAAATAAAATCAGTGATTTGTAGTGTAGCTCCATCTTGTGTTCCTAGTCGTGTTTCCGTGTCTGCAGACACTGGAAAAAGGAAGAACGTTCATAACGTAAAGTTTATTTGTCTGTAGATATATTTATTATTAATGCATTTATGTTCCCTTATTGATTTTTGACCTTTTGTTATGGTGATATGGGAGATTCCTGCTAAATTCAGTATTCACTAGTAAAAGAGTTACCCAGGAGAAAAGCAGCTCACTGAAGAGGGAAGGATGTGGGACATGGGATGTGCAAGACGTGCGTTTATCTCTGGTATGGTAGCAGTTTGAAGTTACAAACCTTAGCCTTCTGAGCCAACAAAAAACAAATGTGTAGAACTGCCGTCTCTTTGGTCAGAAAAAATAAAAATAAGCTGCTTATTATTACAAAGAATTCATACCAGACGTTTGCCTGGCTGTTTTCATATTATTTGCTTGGGACATATCTTGTGGTAAAATTCTGTTTTCTTTCTCTCTGTCTGCTAGGATTTACTTGTTAGCAGTGTTGGCACTTCTGTGTTAGTATATTAAATGATGCATTTCTCCTATGGCTTCTCTGCTTTAAAAAAAATGGCCACATTTATATGATTAGGATTATTTTCTGTACCAGCCATGTTTGTTCATCAGCATTATTTAACTGAATAAGCTTTAATTGCTGCAGACTTTTCAAGACAGATGACCTTTCACGGAAGTGAAATAAATCCGTCAATGGGATCGGATTTGGCACAAGAGCCGTTTGGACAAATGGAAAACCAAAATAAGAGGACTTCATAATCAGGGCTGTCATGCGGCGATTTTATTTAAGCTGGAGTGAAATGTTGCAGATGGGTAGAAAGACTTTGAATGTAGGATAATGACTACTGTAAACTGATGGCCTGGCAGAACTGCACTGTTCATTGTTATCAACTGTCTTGTCAGCTGGTGAGAGATTTGGAACCAGCAAGCAAATTTTGGTGCTCGCTTTCAACAACTCAACTTCTATGTGTTGTAGAATCTTCCGTTGTACCAAGTTCTCATACTTTTTAATTTATTTTCAATAATAGTATGATAACGAATGATGATTGATAGATTACTATAAAAAAACATAGTCATAAAAACATTTAACACATGATTAGAATGCCCTGTAATGTCCTCGTGCTATTAGCACGAATGCCAATTATCCACATATTGTCTAATTTAATAAAATAACCTCAACTCTGTTACTTATATAACAGTAAACTTGAATGTTTGTCAGTAGACGCCTTCTAATTCAAAATCATTCAATGGCATCATTTCAGTCAAAAATAACACACAATTAAATGGTTTGTTTTTGAAAGCTTTTTAATGGAGCAACGATGCTAATGTGGCTAATTCCCAGTATGTCTAATTCACATTTTTTATCTAAATGGACAGACATAAAGGCTATTAATAAGACAAACATACAAGAAAAAAGCTCATTGTTATCATCAGGCATGCTTTCACTGGCCAGCTACAATGGGGAGCTACAATTTCATTTTGTCCAAGTGATATAGAGTCAATGCTAGTTTTTGCCTAATAAGTTAAGTTGCTTTCGGCTGCTCCCTATTCCGGGTCGCCACAGCGGACCAACTGGTCCGCACAACAATTTGGCACAGGTTTTAGAGCCGGATGCCCTTCCTGTTGCAACCCTCCCATTTTTCCGGGCTTGGGAGCGGTACTACATCCAATGGCTGCGGTTTCGGCATTGGCTGGGAATTAAACCTGGGCCTTCCGCATGATAGGCGAGAAACCTACCACTGAGCCTCCAATGCCCTAATTAGTTTTTGCCTAATGAAGGAAGATGACTGAAATCTTGTTTCAAACAACTCAGATGCTACTGAGAGTCATTTGACACCCTGTTTGTGAGATTAACACCTTTAGCGAATCATTCATTCATTGTCTACCGCTTATCTGATCTATTCTCAGGTCACGGGGAGCCTGTGCCTATCTCAGGCATCACTGGGCATCAACCACCCTGGACAGAGTGCCAACCCATCACAGGGCACACACACACTCTCATTCACTCACGCAATCACACACTACGGACAATTTAAAAATGCCAATCAACCGACAATGCATGTCTTTGGACTGGGGGAGGAAACCAGAGTACCTGGAGAAAACCCCTGAGGCACGGGGAGAACATGCAAACTCCACACACGGCGAAGGCAGGACTCGAACCCTCAACCTTGGAGTTGTGAGGCAAACATGCTAGCCACCATGCCATCGCTATTGAAAATAATAATAATAATAATGATAATCTAAAAAAAAATTTAAATAGTGCAGAATGTCCAATAAAGGCATCTTACGCCTCATAAATTCCACGAATCGGCTCCTGATTCGGCTCCACTTAAAAGCGTTGGTTCAAAGAGTTGACTCTTTCGCGAATGATTCATCACTAGAGCTGGAAATTGGGGTTCATGTACGATGAACTAATTTGCATATTAAGAGGATTTCAGTCAGTTTGATATGAGACACGAGTGTAAATAAATATGGTTAAAAACGTATCAGGATAAAATCCTAGAAATTTCCACGTGTAACAGAATTGCTTAAAGAGGATATTATTGCTGGGATAATTGATTCAATTATTGATATATTTTGACATCTCACATTCAGCAGTGTCCTGACACTACACATTTACACCATTTATATACACACAAAACACACACACACACACACGTTAAGGCTTTATTTGTAAAGAAAGGCTTATAAAGACAATGCCATGCTGTCATCTAGTGGAGAAGCTAGCTCAGTACGCCTCTAAGCCTTACATGGTTGATGAAAAATAAACTGCAGAAAACGAAGCTCAGTGTAATGTGTAATTGCTGCATTTCACAAACTAGTCCAAATGTAGAATTTAGGAGAAGCTGTTCGGCCTCTGCCTAGTTGCTGATTAAACCTAGTTGATAAGATTCCATGAGTGTACAAGGCTTCATCAGAAATATAGCTGAAATTTATAATTATTAAAAAACAAATTGTTGTTACTTTTTTAAGTCAGTGCATAATTCCAAGTTTGTTTTTGATTAGAAAGCACTTGGGGGGGAAAAAAAGGCGTCTGACAGATTCTGTAAATTTCACCATCCATCGGACGACTTAGACTTTTAAATTAAGCCCAATTCTTCTAAACCACTGGATTAACCAGTGAGTAAATTGCTACTGAGATGTTTGTCAGACCATCACATGAAGCTTAGGAAGTCTAAACTTCTTTTAAACTAAGCAGAATGTAATGTTTTGCAGACAGCAAACATGCCAAGGTTATGTTTGTGGTATGCAGATGATTATCTGCCCAGCATGGCCTATATTGGGTTCCTTTAGCCGATTAATATTTAATCAAGGCCAGACCGGTAGGTTTTAGGTCGTTGTCCTCATGTATGGAAAACAACCAAGGTATTCTGAAGAGTTTGCTGGGGCTGCAGAGAATCCCATCAGTAACCGTGTAACGTCCAAAGAGAAGTGACAGGCCACAATCACACAGCATGCTCGCTTTCTACAGCTCCGGTAGAGGTGATCATTTCATATTCATCCCAATGAGACAAATCTTTTGATTCAGTTCACCAAGAAGATTTGTTCAGTGACCCTTTCTATAAAAGATATCATTCCACATGCCAGCGAGTGTCTTTTCGTATGAGATATTATGAGTAATTCATTGTTTCATTCACTAAATACATTCATTTTAAAAACTTCTCAAGAAACAAGGTTTAGTGTAATGATTTATTTAATTTGAATCCACAAATGATGTGTCTTTCGTTCAGTTTGATAATGACTGGTACGATCAAATTAGTTCCTTTAGTTTCTTATAATGGTTAGCACGTTCGCCTCACACCTCCAGCGTCCTGGGTTCGAGTCTCGCTCCTGCTCACTGTGTGTGTGTGTGTGGAGTTTTCATGTTCTCCCCATGCTAGGCTAGACATGCTTCTAGGCTGATTGGAGTCTCTAAATTGCCCGTAGTGTGTGATTGCGTGAGTGAATGAGTGTGTGTGCCCTGCAATTGGTTGGCACTCCGTCCAGGGTGTATCCTGCCTTGAGGCCCGATGACGCCTGAGATAGGCACAGGCTCCCCGTGACCCGAGAATAGATCGGATAAGCGGATAAAATTTTCTATTTCAATTTTTCACCACATTCCACTATGTTCCCTATGTATTCAATTTTTATCGTATCTTATTTGTACTTGTTTTTTTTACCTTAGTGTTATCCCATTTTTAGCATTTTATTACATATCTATGTAGAAATGAGTCAGTACATGCTAATGAACAATAAGGATTTGTTCACTTAAAAGATTGATTCAAAACACTGATTTCTTCTGACATGAAACACCACTGATCATCTGAGGAGCTTTGGTCTTGCAGGACACTTACTGAGTGTTTTATTTCTCCTAAATGACACAAGCACTTTAATGTTTAAAATGATACGCAATCTGGTATCTCCGAGTACTTAAAAAAGAAGAGCACTGAAAGACTTTAGAAGAAATCACATCTTTAATTGTAGCACTGACATGCAAAACTGACAAAGTATGAAGTGCACATGAATTCATGATAATCTTCTCTGAACATGTCTTTACAAAACAGCAAGGCACCTAGTGTTTATTCTGTTTTTTTCTTGTATTATTGCATAACTGCTGTTTAATGATCCATTAATTCTGTATCAGCTCTCTGGATTTTCTACATTTTTTTTTTTTTTAGACCAAGAATTCAAAGTTCAGGTTCATCCCTGTTCTGTTTATTTGTACTTGTAGAAACCCTCTCTGGTTTTCTTGCCCAGCTTGCCCTCGGACACGAGCTTGTTGAGAAGCGGGCTCGGAGAAAACAGCGGGTTTTCTGGCTCCATCTGATACCAACCTAAAACAATGCATTTGAAATGAATTAGGAAAGGATAATACAGTTGTGTTCAATGTTAAAATAAAACAACAACCTAGTTGTGTGTATGCTCACCGTCGATGATGAATTTAGATGTGTCTAATCCAACGTAGTCCAAAAGCTCAAAAGGACCCATGGGATAACCGGCTCCGAGCTTCATGGCCACGTCGATGTCCTCTTTGGAACCGTGACCTGAAGAGAAAGAGAAATGAACACAACCTGTTTTGAACTAATGTACACAGATGGAAGTGTAAATCATCTTGAGCATGGGTAGTAAGTGTACCTCGTTCATGCAGACGCACTGCCTCCATTAGGTAAGGCACGAGCAGCCGGTTTACAATAAAGCCTGGAGTGTCCTTACACAAGAACAATTCTGCATTACAGGTGGAACGGCATCTCCGATTTAAATAGCAAGTATGTCTAGCAAAATCCTAGCTCCAACTGACCCAATATACAGGTTTCTGTACTGGCTTGTAAGATACAGTGGTGTGAAAAAGTGTTGGCCCCCTTCCTGATTTCTTATTTTTTTGCATGTTTGTCACACCTTAATGTTTCAGATAATCAAACACATTTAAATATTAGTCAAAGATAACACAAGTAAACACATCATGCAGTTTTTAAATGAAGGTTTTTATTGTTAAGGGAAAACAAAATCCAAAATTACATGACCCTGTGTGAAAAAGTGTTTGACCCCTAAGCCTAATAACTGGTTGGTCCACCCTTAGCAGCAACAACTGCAATCAAGCGTTTTCCATAACTTGCAATGAGTCTGTTACAGCGCTGTGGAGGAATTTTGGCCCACTCATCTTTGCAGAATTGTTGTAATTCAGCCACATTGGAGGGTTTGAGCATGAACCACCTTTTTAAGGTCATGCCACAGCATCTCAATGGGATTGAGGTCAGGACTTTGACTAGGCCACTCCAAAGTCTTCATTTTGTTTTTCTTCAGCCATTCAGAGGTGGACTTGCTGGTGTGTTTTGGATCATTGTCCTGCTGCAGAACCCAAGTTCGCTTCAGCTTGAGGTCACAAACAGATGGCCGGACATTCTCCTTCAGGATTTTTTGGTAGACAGCAGAATTCATGGTTCCATTTATCACAGCAAGTCTTCCAGGTCCTGAAGCAGCAAAACAGCCCCAGACCATCACACTACCACCACCATATTTTACTGTTGGTATGATGTTCTTTTTCTGAAATTTTCTGATCTTCCAAAAAGTTACATTTTTGTCTCATCAGTCCACAGAGTATTTTCCCAAAAGTCTTGGGGATCATCAAGATGTTTTCTGGCAAAGCTGAGATGAGCCTCATGTGCTTTTTGCTCAGCAGCAGTTTTCGTCTTGGAACTCTGCCATGCAAACCATTTTTGCCCAGTCTCTTTCTTATGGTGGAGTCATGAACACTCACCTTAACTGAGGCAAGTGAGGCCTGCAGTTCTTTAGATGTTGTTGTGGGGTCTTTTGTGACCTCCTGGATGAGTTGTCGCTGTGCTCTTGGGGTAATTTTGGTCGGCCGGCCACTCCTGGGAAGGTTCTCCACTGTTCCATGTTTTTGACCATTTGTAGATAATGGCTCTCACTGTGGTTCGTGGCAGTCCCAAAGCTTTAGAAATGGCTTTATAACCTTTTCCAGACTGATAGATTGGTAGGATTGTGACCTCAAGCTGACGCGAACTTTGGTTCTGCAGCAGGACAATGATCCAAAACACACCTGCAAGTCCACCTCTGAATGGCTGAAGAAAAACAAAATGAAGACTTTGGAGTGGCCTAGTCAAAGTCCTGACCTCAATCCGATTGAGATGCTGTGGCATGACCTTAAAAAGGTGGTTCATGCTCGAAAACCCTCCAATGTGGCTGAATTACAACAATTCTGCAAAGATGAGTGGGCCAAAATTCCTCCACAGCGCTGTAACAGACTCATTGCAAGTTATAGAAAACACTTGATTGCAGTTGTTGCTGCTAAGGGTGGACCAACCAGTTATTAGGCTTAGGGGTCAAACACTTTTTCACACAGGGCCATGTAGTTTTGGATTTTGTTTTCCCTTAATAATAAAAACCTTCATTTAAAAACTACATGATGTGTTTACTTGTGTTATCTTTGACTAATATTTAAATGTGTTTGATTATCTGAAACATTAAAGTGTGACAAACATGCAAAAAAATAAGAAATCAGCACTTTTTCACACCACTGTACATTCTATATAAACAAATATTCTCAGTAATATATTGCATCACAATATGTTGCATCTAATTAAACCACATCAGCTATAAATTGCATCATAAATGTAGCTTTCAAACGTACTTTGCATGACACTGGATGCTTTCCTAATGCTTTGGTGAAATCGAGGAGTGCGTTAAATGTTTCTTGGCTTGTTCCGGGAGCCTGGATGACCTACAAGCAGAATACAGACATTTTAGAAAAGTAAAGCTCTTTAACATGCAGTTTCACTTCTAATCTAACATACTGTATGTTCCAGGTAATGAGCAAAAGCTGCAAATGAATCAGTGTGGCCCACATTTCTTAGAAATTGAGTGGAAGACTCCAGTGTTCTATGTAAACAGTGTTAGAGGTTTCAGATCTGTTTTCTCTTAAAAACATAAAGTTCACACATCTTCGCATTATGCTTGACGAGCAACAGCAAGCCCTGGTGACAAGATGTGTTCAGAGACACAACAAATTTGAGTAACTTTACGTATTTGAGTAACTTTATGCAAATATGGAGCAAATCTGTACAGAGACTACCAATGGGAATTAAGACAGTTGAGGTCACGTGATCCACGGCGGAGAGCTCACACTGCTTCTCCTTCATCTGGTATGATATAATTATATATCATTATAACATTATTACAACGTCAACTAGTAGTAGGAACTCATACTGACGACTTCATAGTGAGCATTTCAGAGACAAAACTACAGATAAGACAGCAGCGATAACAAAACATTAACAAAACCTAGGGATTTTACAAGAGGAGGAGTTTTTTGGAATTGTAGCAGCAGAGAAATGGTCTCTATAACATCTCATCGCACTTACAGTACATGTCGTCGTGCAGAAACATCTGTCAAACAGGGAGTTATCTGCTAGACATGAGATTTTCACTACACTTTCACCACTATGGACTTTGTACAATGCTCCAGTGCTATAAAAGTGTGGTTTCATATATCAATAACCATAATAACCCTTTCAAGCACCACTAAAGTAGAAACAGGAATTGTGTGATTTGTTTTGAGTGTTGTGATTTGAACCCCTGACCAGCTTTAATGTGTCACCCGTCTACATGTTAGACGTGTCTGATAAGACAGTCTATCATTTCTTACCAAAATAAAATGTTGACTCAGTGTGTTTAATGTATAGACACAGCATCATTAAATAACGATACCTCCACAAGCTTCATCATAGGGACAGGGTTGAAGAAGTGGATCCCTCCAAACCGGTCTAAACGAGTTGTAGACACAGCGATGTCCGCTATAGGAAGAGAGGATGTGTTGCTGGCAAAGATGGTGTGTCTGATGCGGAACACAAGCGCGCATCACTGTTTCATTATATGAAATATACACTTTAATAATAGCAAGATTGTAGGGTATTTAAATGAAGGATAACAATGCACTATGAGAGATTGAAGCTCTCACTCTGGTGCCACTTTATCCAGTGTAGAGAAGAGGTTCTGTTTCACTTGGAGGTTCTCCACGATGGCCTCCACCACCAGATCAGTGCTCTGCACCACTGACGCAGCATCTGTGCTCGTGGAAACGTTCTTCAGCACCTTCTGTACAAACTCCTCTCCAGCCTGTGGAGAAAAGACACAGAGTAGACTGATTCGTCAGGCTTCACGTTTTAAAGCTTCAGGTCATTTTTTTTATCCACACACAGAAGACTTCAGCTGGTGACTATGACACAACCTGACCTCGGGTTTATCTGCAAACTTCTTCTTCACTACTCTCCTCAGACTGCCCTCAATGCCCTTGGTGGATTTCTTCAGGATGTCCTCAGACATGTCCACCAGCACAACTGAATGTCCAGTCACTGCAGCAACCTGGGGGATGAACAACGGGATAAGATAGATTTCCCTTTTAAACTCAGTGTTTCTGAGATTTAGTTCAAGTACACTGGAATGTACAAGTAAAAACCAGCAATAAACTGGTTCGAAAAATGGTAATAAATATATGTCTAATATATTGTATGTCTAATAAATACATGTCTAAATATATGTCTGTACATGTGGCTTCAAAAATATGCATATTTGAAGTAGTGGGAAAAATCATTTTAAGTGAGTTTTCAGGAATTTAAAAATACATTGCTTATACATTAGCCTATACATTTATGGAGCCCCAAAAAGATTTAAGAAAATTTACAGTATTACCCCCCCAAAGAGGCATTGGTGGCTCAGTGGTAGGTTTCTCGCCTATCATGCGGAAGGCCCGGGTTCGATTCCCAGCCAATGCCTCAACCCCAGCCACTGGATGCAGTGCCAAAGCCCGGAAAAATGGGAGGGTTGCGGAAAATCCGGCGTAAAACCTGTGCCAAGTTTTTGGCAATTGGTGGGGCGACCCCGAACAGGGAGCAGCCGAAAGCAACTTCTACAGTATACCCCCAAATGAAGTAACATACTAATTGTAATTGAAAATATGTGATGTAATATAAAATATGCTGCTCCTGATATAAAGAGTCAGATATGGAGGAAAATTGCAGGTAAATGTACACAAGGAACATACCTATGTATACCTATATATATAAAATTTTTTCATCATATTTAACGCAGATGTTTGATGGCTGAATCCCAAACGCCTCCGTAATCAGTACACAGTCTATAATATGGTCTTCTACACCCTATCTAGTGCACTACATGGGAAAAAGAGAGCTATTTAGGATTCAGCCATAAAAACTTATATATAACTATATGCGTCACCCTTTCCATGGCTTATTATATATACTTATTGCAATCCTATGCAAAAGTGTGCATCAACCTGCATGAAACGTATTTGCACAAGATTTTGATGGAAATCTATTGCATATGAAACTTGAATGGACTTACAGAGGACAGGTGACCTACTACTGCAAGGCTAGTGAAATGTTAGCTAGCTAGCTAGGCTGCTTGCTAGTTATCCGTTAGCTTGTTCGCTAGTTAGCCTACCTGCGCGATTCCCGAGCCCATTAATCCTCCTCCGATAACAGTAACATGTTTAATGGCAGC
>JAUCMX010000002.1:26325748-26385748 GCA_033459395.1 Hemibagrus guttatus
TGATGTGATAATGTTTGTGTTTCAGGTTAGCGTGGCGTTACACACACTTTGAAGCGACAGGGAGCCAGCGTGAGCCCGAAGCGTCCGTGCATGGACAGAGGCTGATGTCCCTCGGGGAGGTGAAATGTGAAAGCCTGCATCAGGCTGGTGAACATCAGGAAGAGCTCCATCTTTGCCAGCTGTTCTCCCATGCACACTCTCCGACCTGTGGACACGAGGATGACATTTCACCTTACACAGGTGACAAAACCCCAACAAAAATGGAAATTTGGCTGTGATCGTTGCTGTTCTTTAGCTAGTATATTTCCACATTTCTCCTCAATAAAGTCCATCCATCCTTCCATATCCATCCATCCATCACCAGTATACCAACCCTCATGATTTTTAAAGGTTAATTAAGAATTCTACTACATAGCTCTTCTGACATCTTTGACTATAGATATGTCCCATATAACATACACACTATGCACTTCCACTATGCACTATGAACACTAGCATGTAGTATATGAATTTTAGAAGGGTCATAATGTCTCAGATAGAACAGCAACTTTTTTTCTAACCGCAAGAATAAACCATTTCCCAGTTAATGGCAAATGATGTCAAAAGCTTGTAACATGATGTCACTAGCTTTAGAAATCAGAAATCAGAACAGTTTTTATTGCCAGGTACAGCAAAGGGTTCGCAAAGAGCACTTTACAGTATTAGGAATTTGTCTTGGTGTCAGGTGCAAACATATACACAGATAAAATTTTAAAATAATAAACTATAGTTTCCTCCGGGTACTCCGGTTTCCTCCCCCAGTCCAAAGACATGCATGGTAGGTTGATTGGCATCTCTAAATTGTCCGTAGTGTGTGATTGCGTGAGTGAATGAGAGTGTGTGTGTGCCCTGCGATGGGTTGGCACTCCGTCCAGGGTGTATCCTGCCTTGATGCCCAATGATGCCTGAGATAGGCACAGGCTCCCCGTGACCCGAGAATAGATCGGATAAGCGGTAGACAATGAATGAATGAATGAAAATAAACTATAATAAATTAGCAGAATACAGTGAATTTTTAAACCGCTGAAATATGAATTAAATAAAAAGATGTCTTGTCCACTGGAGTTATCAGCCATCTAGAAATTTTTCCTCAACTGAAAGCCCATCCCGTCTTCTGCTACATAATTGAGAGAAATGAGGGCTTCACTTTACTTGTCTGTTTGAATAAGGGCATCATCCCGGTATCTGAAGTGCACTTCTTCTTTGTCAGTAAACACGCTACTCACACTATTCATTCTACAAAATGGTGTACAATAGTGTATAAGTATGCTATTTATAAGTACTGGCTTTAGCTGACAGCATTTGGCATCTTCCAAGTAAAATAAAAGCATAAACCATACCTATTCCAAATGGAATAAAATATTCCTTCCTGAGGAGCTGGCCTTCTTCATCCAAAAACCGTGAAGGATTGAAGTCATCTGGATTCTCCCATACAGTGGGATCTCTATGGACTGACCAGAGGTTGGGAAGGATGACTGTCCCCTTAGGAATAGTGTACCCATGTAATTCTGGGGGAGAGGGGAATAAAAAAATTATAAGACAAACCAACATTATTTTCTGTTCTCTCGTAACACATCTATATTTTTTAACCATAGCATGCCTTTTGCTGACATGTAAGAAGTGATTTAGAGAACTCGGGATTTTGTTGCAGCTAGAGAAACTTGTTTAGTTTTACTTCTTAATCTGTGGTTCAGATCACACGACGATCACGCGTGAGGACTGATTTAAAGAATTCGGGATTTTGTTGCAGCTAGAGAAACATGTACATTTGTTTTTCTTCCTAACCTGTAGTTTTGGAAGCCATGTGAGGAATAGCCAGAGGCACCACCACAGCCATTCTCTGCACCTCCATGATAGTCGCCTCGGTGTAGGGCAGCGTGCCTTTATCAGTCAGCGAAGGCAGCCTTCCATGTCCCACTACTGCATCGATCTCTCGCTGGACAGTCTCTGCAACATCAAAAGAAAGCTGTTTCTTCTTAGCATTTTTACTTTAATATGTGCTGTGAAAAAGTATTTCCTGATTTCCTTTATTATCTCACTTCTACCATGGCTATAAGAAACCATTTAAAACGTATACATTTTACTAACTTGTAACTATACTAACTAAAAACCTAAGCTAACCACTGACAACTCAAAAAGCTAGTATTATGCAGGTGTTGCTATGGTATCATCGCAGCAGGCATTCACACTATGACCATGTCACTCTTAATTAAAACAGTGACATGCACTACAGCTATATATATATTTTTAGTTCTACATTATAACGGTAAAGGTGACGTTGTTGCACAAATATAGCTAAACCCAAATGATCAATAAGGCTTGTTGTCATGGTAACAGGACAACATAGTGAGTCTATATTAGGAGTATTTATTTAGACCTGCAGTGTTTAACCCAATTTATGTTTGAAAGTGTCCAGGCATAAAAGAAGAAAAATAGTTCCAGCCAATCAGAAGCGAGTATTTCCACACCTGTGGTATAATGCGATAATACTACTAAAAACTGTTCCCATAACAGACAAAATATAGGAAATATAATATAAGAAAATGTAGTAAATCAATTCCAAATGTAAGTGGAATCATAGAAAATTGCATCGCTACATTCATATTAGAGAATGTTTGCGGTTAAAGGTGTGTTTACCTTGGACGTTAGGATGCAAACACATGTACAGTACCATCCACAGGATACTATTAGTGGTCGTATCTGTTCCTGCAATAAACAGATCCCCTATTATGTAGAACAGGTAATCCTCAGAGAATCCGTCCTCTGATCTTCCTGATTTTTGCTGTGTCAGCATCTCCACCAGATACATATCGATGAAATCCCTGGGGTTCTCCGGATCCAGCGTGGCCCTGTGCCTGGCTATAATCTTCTTCAGGAATGCCGTGATGTCCCTCTCCACCTGGCGGAGCTGCCCGAAGACGCCGCAGGGGATGTAGTAGAGCCAGGGGAAGATGTTGATGAGCACTGCGGCACTGTTCATGCTGATCTCCAGCCCGTGAGCCATGAGGTTCAGCTGCGTACGGAACTCCTCGTCCTGGTGGTGGAAACGCTGACCCAGGCTGATCGAAGAGATCACGTTAGACACAGCATTGCTGATCAAAGGCGTCAGGTCGACCCCCTGTCCTGCTGCCTCCTGGTTTAGCTTCAGCAGCTCAGCCTTGACCATTTCGAATCCCTCGTGGATGCAGGGCTCCAGACTCAGCTTGCCAAGGCCAAAGTTTCGAAGAGTCATGTGGCAAAACTTGCGCTGTTTTCTCCAAATTGGACCATATGGTGCAAACACAATGCCTGCACGTGAGAAGCATTAGATAGAAAACGTTAGATATTGCTTTGAAATGTTTTATAACCTATACCACCTGAGGCTCATCTGAGATGCTTATCCCATCCCTGGAGGTTTAGCTTCAGAACAACCTGCTCTAATATATTATCTATGGATAACGTATTAGATTAAACAAAAACTCATTTGTTTATGTTGATGCTGACACATTAAAACAAAAACCAGCAGCTTTGTTATGCTGCAAGAGTGAGAACTTATTTTGCAGAATGGTTGTTTTCGCTTGTCCTCTTCAAGGGAAAACCAATCAAATCAACCATTCAAATTCTTCTGTCTGAACTCTTTATCCATTTCTATCCAGACTCAACCAAGAGTTCATTAACCTAGGATATTTATTCAATTTAGAGCTACTTTAGAATTCTCATTCATCTTCAGTAAGCTCTTTTTCTTCGTCACGGATCCTGGATCCAGAGCTAATCCTAGGGAGACTTAGCATGAAGTGGAACTACACCTTGGACAGCTTGGACAGGACACTAGTCTATTGCAGTCTACACACATTCATATGTAGGGGCAATTTAGTGGAACCAGACCACCTACCAGAATGATTTGGTGAGTTGGGAGGAAAGCTGAAGATCTGGAAAATTGTATCGAGTATTAGATGTAGGGATTTAACTAAATATGAACACATAATTTGGAAAGAATTAATTGTTCTAAATAGACATGAATACAGATATGATTTTTATTTTTTTGCCCTCGCAGGGCTTGAGACTAGAGTTGTACATCAGGACTTGGATCCTGCAAGACACAACTAAAAAGTCGTATGAGTGGGAGATTTTTTGATTCTTTACTGTAATGTAGGCGTCAGTAAGCGGTCAGATATGAATGTGTGGTGCTGTGTGATTCATTTACACCATTAGTACATGCCTGGTCAGGGTTGTAGTGGTTCAAATTAGGTATCTAGTGTGTTTATACACTACATGCTCAAAGGTTTGTGAACACCTGAACATAGCACTCAAGTGCTTGTTGAACATCCTATTCAAGATGTAGTCCCCCTTTGCTGTTATGTTAACCTCCTAACCGTCTTCTAGCAAGGTTTTCCACCTGATTAAGGAGCGTGGCTGTGTGGATTTGTGATCATTCAGTCTCTCTCTCTCAGCGGGGTTGAAGTGCAGGACACCTTAGTTCTTCCAGACCAATGTTGGCGATGTGGTAGCTAAGTGGTTAAGGTGTTAGATTGGAAGGTTGTGAGTTCAAATCCCAGCTCCACAAAGTTACCACTGCTGTACCATTGAGCAAGGCCCTTAACCCTTAAGTGCTCGGTTGTGTGAAATGAGATAAAATGTAAATCGCTCTGGATAAGGATATCTGCCAAATGCCAGAAATGTAAACCTTGTGTTTGCTTTGTGCACAGATGCACTGTCATGCTGGAACAGGTTTGGATCCCTTAGTTCAAGCAAAGGGAAAATGATGACTTTCTAAACTATCGTGAGCTTACAAATTGCACCAGTTTGGGGAAGAACCACACATGGGTGTGATGGTTAGACGTCCACAAAGTTTTGGACATAAAGTGTATTTTGCGACTAAATATAAGACAGCAGGTAGAAACAAATTAACTGAGTTTGTGCGATACTAAAATGAGTGGAAGAAAGTTCACTCTTGATGGTGGAATGAATGGTAGATGAGCTGCTCTCACCTTTCCGCTTGGTCAGCATGGTGACCAGAGGGATGTCGGGTCTGTCAGAGAAAACCTCGGCCTGGTTGGACAGCGCATCTCTGACCAGCTCGTATCCGTTCAGCACCACGACCAGCTGACTGCCCACAAACAGGCTGTACATGTTACCGTAAACCTTCGACAACTCCGTTAAACCGACCTGCGGGGAAATTGGGCTTGCTGTCTTCTTCTCGTAGTCTTCAGTTTTCCACACGAACAGCTTCAGAATAAACGGCGGTACGAACAAGCTGCCGAAGTTCCCGACAATCGGCAGTGGTTTCGGACCCGGGGGGATGTTTACAAACAAGTGTTTACTTAGTCGATACCGCCTCAGCAGATAGAAAACAATAATGATGAAAAGAGAGAAAAATACAAAAGACACCGAGGGGAATTCGACTTCATGCCACATTTTACTAAAGACAGCCTCCATGATAATAATTGAAAAAAAAAAAAAAAAATATATATATATATATATATATATATATAATATATATATAATATATATATATATATATATATATATATATATATATATATATATAATAAAAAAAAATCATTTCCGGTGAGTCAGATTCTGATACATCTTAATGATGTAGTCTGTTAGAAATATTATACATTTCACATTATAACAGCTTTACCTATGTTTGATACCAGGATGGACGATGCCGAAGACTGCTAGCTAATATAAACAAATCCTAACACCTTTAAACAGCACCGCGATGCACAACGACGCTCCGAAAGCTCACTTAAAACATCTTAAACTCAATTGTCTTTTCCAAACAAACCCTTTTACATTCTCCCTCGAAGCTATCGCGCATCTGTGACTCGAGTTTCTACTGTCGCTTGTGTTTTGGACGTTGCGTGATGGGGGCTTGGTCAAAATTAATGCTTTTCATTGGTTCATGTGCTAAACATGGGCGGGTCTTTTCGTAACCCTAGTCCAATCAGATGCCACCATAGATTTGACGCGTCAGGTGCGTCGCCATTTTGAAGAGGGCTTTCAAGTTAAGAGAACGCTAGACTTGACTTGAATTTGCAGTGTTACATAGGATTGTGTACAGCATCGAGCAAGATCATAATGGAATCACTTTTCACAGATGAATGTTTCATTATTATTAACGTGATGATTATGATGATGATGGTGGTGATGATGATGATGATGTTGAATATCTAGATTCACTAGAATGTGAATAGAGTTTAATAATAAAACTATGAAATGAAAGAGATTACATCATTTATACCTGTCATTTTAGGAGGGCCAAATTGTGTCTAATGTGTCATCATTTTAAAACAATACAAAAAAAAAAAAAAACATGGTGTCTTACGCAAGAAATTACATTTATTTACATGAAATGTAGCCATGATTACAATAAGGTTTATAATGCATATTTTTGCATGCACAAGCTTTTAGAAGACTAAATGGCTTTCCATAATAAACAAAAATGCTATTTTCATCAATTTGTCTTAAATAAAAAAAGGTCTTACAAATGGACACTACTAAAATAAATGACCAAAAAATTCTGGGCCTTCCAAATGGTACTTAAGAAACTTCTGTGTTCTGTTTTATGGGAGACTTCATGTAGGATGTGTGAGAGGATGCTGCGAATGAATTGGCCTCTCATCAGTTGCTTTTGTTATCATTTTGTTACAGTTTTTAAACACTGTGATTAGTATAGTAACATCAGTAAATCACATTAAAAAACATTATATTACAAATGTTGTCTGAATAGATGGGCTGTGTGATTTCTTCAGTTTCATATTAATTAAATATGGAGTGATTTAGACAGTGGGATTTATTGTTAGTTCTGATTTGTATCAGTAAATACACTCCACTCTCTGATTCATCAGCTTTTTAATGCAATCCTTTGTTTAAAAAACCCCATATATTTAAAAAAAAAAAGAAAGAAAGAAAGAAAGAAAAAAAAGAGAAATATTTAACAAACAGTTAACACCAAGTAATACAATTCAACAATACATGGTTTAAAAGGCACAATTGTGACCAGTTCATTGAGTTAAAAAAAAATAACCAAGCTGAATACCATATCTTGTTAACGAATTTTTCCTAGAATGCTATTCATACAATTTATTTAGGGAAAAAAAATCAGTTAAAATTTTTAGTTATTGAATTGTGCATGAATTCAAACTGAAAAAGTGGTTTTCTTTCCTATTTATTTATTTATGTATTTATTTATTTATTTACTTACTTATTTATTTATTTATTATCATGATTAAACCTGAGTCATTGATTTCTCCCAACCCCTTCACAAAGTCTTTGGTATTACTGATATGCAAGATTTCAGATGTTCATAAATAAAGGAAATACATTATTGAAGTAATTGTAAAAAAAAAAAAAGTAACAGTGTGGAGGTGAACATGTGGCAGTCACTCCTCACGAACACTCTGCACCATGGAGTATTTCTTACACGGGTTCTTCAGGCAGGCTGGAGGCCACGTCGGCGGCCAGCAGAATGAACAAGGCACTTGCGACTGCACGTTACGCTCCATTAAGTTGAAGATGGGGTTCCACCACGTGTGGGTGAGGTAGTTGTTTGGCGAACACTTTAGAGCCTGGAGGAAGAGCACATGCAGGATAGTTTACATTGGAGAAAGAAGGTTCTGGTAGCTTAAAGGCTTTGTGTAGTAAAGGAAAAGAAAATTTAGAAAAAAGTTTTCATGGAGAACTCATTTAGAAAGCTAGTTCCAGAGAATCTTTGTGGAGATGTTGTTTTTATAAGTGTGTGGTATGACAATTAAGGTGTTTCCACTAATGGGTCACAGCGAAATACACTGGAAGCTGAGTGAAGGAGGGAAAATGGGAGACAAAGAGTTTTAGAGAGAAAAGAAGAAGATTTAAATCTGTCTGTCTGTCTGTCTGTCTGTCTGTCTGTTTTTTTTTTTTTTAACAGAGGGAAGGCTCTGAGGAATATGGGCATTGGGATAGAGATAAAGGGACAGAAGAGAAAGACAGAAGAGACAGACAGTATTAAGTAACATAAGAAATCTATATTTTTCTTATCCATAATTTATCATGTTGTGCATTTCTATGGTTCATTGGAAGTGCAGTTATGAAGTGACGTGAGGTAACAGGCTGCTAACATGATGACTCACTCTGGATGTAATGCTTAATATTTCATTTGGGAGCTTTTTACATAAAAAAAATCAATTTAACTTAATTAAGGGGTCTCCATTTCACTTCAAAGGTGGAGATACACTTTCATCGGTCTGGTTATGTCGCAGCTTCATTTTGTTTCTTAACATAAATACTTCTTCACACTAAAACTGTGTTTCACGTGATGGTGTGATGATGTGAGATTTGTTTATCTGTCTGTTTCTCAGAGGGGTCAGAGAAGAATGGTTTAAGTTGACAGGTTCTAGTTGACAGGAGGCCCAGAGTAAATCAAATAACCACTCTTTACAAACATGCTGAGCAGAAAAGTACCTCAGTGAGTGTATTTCCTAGTTTTTTGTTGCTGAGACGTTGTTACATGGCTACTACATACTAATACATGCAAAACTGTATAATGTGTAGTACTGTATATAGTGTATAGTGTATAACAGACCATTCAAAGCATTTCTTTTATATTTTACCCTGTAACATAATCACAATGACAATCATTTCTGTTTTTGGTGTTGTTTCTTTTCTGTCTGGCTCTAAAGGATTTGTATTGGCATCCTGTACTCAGGGAGCACTTAGAAGCCATCAGAGAGTCGTATCTAATAAGCTGTGTACTGTCTAATGGATTAGAGTGTTTCTCCAAGTCATGTAAACACTTTCAGCAGGAGCTCAGTGCCATTTTAATGTCCTGTAATTCATCAGGCTTTCTTCGCGTTAAAACCACACAGAACGAGCCTTGAGCATAAAAAGGTGTGTGTTCATGTTTCCATTTGGATTTGAGCTCACAGTGTGTCGTATCTTTAAAGAGCACTTGAGCTCTATTAGAACGACCAAACATCAACAATTATATTCTAATGTGAGTCTCGTAATAGTGTGTGTGTGTGTGTGTGTGTGTGTGTGTGTGTGTGTGTGTGTGTGTGTTTGGGTGTGTATTTCATTGTTGAGGACTGATCTCTCCTTCCTTTGGCCTGGTTGGCCTACCTGTACATTGGCCATGGTGTGGTACCAGTAGAAGAGACGGGAGGTGATGAAATACGCCACCACCACATCCACACTGTAGTGCTCATGAGCCACAAGGATACACACCGCACCTACCACAGCCAAGAGCCAGCAGAGCAGGTGATACCACCAGAATGAGCGTGGGGAGTCTGTAGGAAAGGAGATTACGTCATTATTCCAAGAGGTTGATGCTGATGGTTAAAACATGTCACCTTTCACTCTCAGAACTAAAGAATAAAAAGAAGGTACCGAATTATACTTCTTGCTGTCACTAAGGTGGTAGCATTAAGGAAACTGATAAGCTGGACCATATCTTCATACCTTTAAAACATTTTAAGGCACTTAATAAGATGTAACCATGATGGTCTCACCATAGCAACAAACAAAAGTATAACTTGGAACCTTGATTTCTGAGAGTTTTAGCTATAGTCTAATAATTCTAGTGGTCTAGAACCAGCAAAAACACCTGTCACATTTGACATGTCCCCTTGTCTTCGTAGGTCAAAACCCCACCAGTGTCTTAAGATGGCTGTCTGGTTTTAATTAAAGTTTATGGTCTTTCATCTGAATCATAACTCCAAGTCATTCCTGAGTAAGCTGTCCCTGAGTGGTAATATGCTTTGTTTTGTTTTGGGTCCTCATGCTTGCTGCATAAATTCATAGAAAGGTCTGTTATTGCTCACTGATTTGGTGAAACTAGTGTTTGTAGTGTTTCACCTTCTATTCATCCATTTTATTTACCACTTTATCCTACACAGGGTCACAAGCAGCCTCAAATCTATCCCCGCGGATCCAGGGGATAAGGTGGGGGACACAATGGAAGGGGTGCCAACACATTTCAGGGCACTTGTCTTTTCATGTCTTTGGACTGGGGAGGAAACCCCCAAAGCACAGAGAGAACATAGGGTGGAGGCAGGAATCTTACTCCCAACCCCAGAGGTGCAAACATGCGATTCTCTGTGCTTTCAGTGTTTCAACTAATGTCTCAAATATGTTTCAAATGTATGTTTCTAATGGAGGTCAGGTGATATTGGAGGCCAGTGTTCCACCAGCCTGGTTTGATTTGGTCCTGTGGACCATACGGTTCTTATCCTGTAATGTTGGAGTGTCTGCGTTGGACATCAAGCACAAAAGGCAAACCAACAAACTGACCATCTTCTCTTAGGCTAGATTATATTTGTCTAAGGTGCACAAACTACTGATATTATATTCTATGGCACTCTTATTGGTGTATGTGTCAGTTTTCTTTGTCTGAGGAGCTTTAAATATGCTAATATTTAAAATAAATAAATATTCAGTCCTAAACACCAATTTCTATTCTATAGAATTCCAAAGAAGGTTCTGTGCCTAGAGTAATGTCTCTAAATTGGAGAAATTAGATTTGCAAATTGAAATGTTGAGACAAAATCTTCCCGGGAATTACTCTATGTCAGACATCACTTTGCAACATGGATAAGAAACACCTTAGTACCTAGTATTGTTAAAGACAAGGTAATGTTAACTAATCATGTATCTTTAATGCCTTTAAAGTGTAGCATTGCCACCTCACCACTCCAGTGTCCCAGGGTCAATCCTGAGCTTGGGCTTTTGTTGAATTTCTATACATGTTGTGTGTGTGTGTTTCTTCCAAGTTTCCTCCTGAACCTACTGATTGGTCAACTGACTAGTATAAATTGGCCCCCAGTGTAAATGTGTTTGTGTATGGTGACTGGTGTCCTGTCCAGGGAAGGGTCATTCCTCTGGATCCACAGCAACCCTGATTATGGTGAAGCAAATACTGGAAAGTTGAATGAATGAATGAATGAATGAATGAATGAATGAATGAATGAATGAATGAAATATGTGCGAAAAAGTCTAGTGCATACTTTGTGTACTGCATCTACAAGTGAATTTGACTGTACAGTTTCCTAACCATAATGCTCATCTAGTGCACACTACATTCTACTTTAAATGGTAGTTAAAATGGCTTGGAGGTGATCTCAGAAAAGGCCATAAAGAAAGCCGCAGAGAAATACCAGAGAGGTGGTGTGGATCCATGCAGCAACAAAATTAGCAAGTACCATGTCTTTAACTAAAATAACTCCCAGAGCCAGCCAGAGGACAATGAGCTTCTCATGCTGAGTCCTTGTTTCTTCATGGAAATATTTCCTTGCCTTGTTTCTAGAAACTACAGCTACATTCTTAATAAGTCTGTCTTAACTAAGCTGTGTATGATAATATATCCTGGTCTAGTATTAAATCCTCAAAAAAAGGGCCTAGGTAAAGAAAGTAATGATTTTATGAGAAAGTTAGTGATTTAGAGACTCACACTCCTTGATGAACAGGTAGGTGAGGGTGAGCATGACCGTGTGGCCGCTGTACAGGAAGTCACCACACATGATGTGGGAACCAGTGATGGATAGACCAGCTCCAGAGATCAGCTGTAGAACACGCTGGAGCTTTGCCTGTGAGTCTCCATAAAGCTGGGGGGAGAGAGAGAGAGAGAGAGAGAGAGAGAGAGAGAGAGAGAGAGAGAGACAGAGAGTGAATGGAAATGAATGGGAAGATAGAAAGAGAGATATGAAGTAACCCAGATAAGAAGAGAGAGGGAGAAAGAGAGAGAGAGAGAGAGAGAGAGAGAGAGAGAGAGAGAGAGAGAGAGAGAGAATGAATGGCAATGAATCGGAAGACAGAAAGAGAGATATGAAGTGACCCAGATAAGAAGAGAGAGAAAGGGAAAGAAAAAACAGGAAAGAAAGAAAGAAAGGAATAAAAAGGTTACAGATGCAGAGAGTTTAAAGGAACATATCAGTTAAGTAATGAGGAAAATAGAAAAAGGTCGAGGGAAAGATATGCAGATAATGCAAAGATTAAGAGGGAGAAAAAGATAAAGGGGGAAAAAGAGTAGAGGATAACGAGTAGTGGGAGAAAGTATAAAAGTGGTTGAATGAAGAAGAAGGAAAGGTAAAGACAGGTGTGAGTGAAAGTGGAAGACATATTGGAAGAGATATTGGATAGAGGAAGTGATAGATCAAGGAAAGGAATGTTACAGCCTCCTGCAGTATGTTGGATTTATTTATTATTCCATGATATTCCCTGAGGTGTAGTGCAGACTTGATATGATGAAGAGAGAGAGAAAGAGTTCTCATGCTATGTGTTTACCTTTGGGGCACAGGACATGTGTATGCCAGGCACGGGCAGAGTGGTGATGTACATGGTGACGCAGCGATACAGATACAAAGTGCCCAATAGAAAGAAGAACCTCCTACCCAAGATGGCCCTGCAAACACAGGAGAGCAAATCTGATGACATGAACTGTAATGCTGTTGGGTGGAAATCATGTAAGTGGGCGTTTAATCTAATACAAGTGATGTGGACCACAACTGGCCATCTCCGACAGGACACAGAGATCAGTATCTGAGTGCTGGTGAGATCAGGCTACTCTGGGAGAATAATGCTCCAGTTACACTGTGTTATTTTGTTTCAGCACCTTAAATAAAAATATATACAGTGGGGCAAAAAAGTATTTAGTCAGCCACCAATTGTGCAAGTTCTCCCACTTAAAGAGATGAGAGAGGCCTGTAATTTTCATCATAGGTACACTTCAACTATGAGAGACAGAATGAGAAAAAAAAAAATCCAGAAAATCACATTGTCTGATTTTTAAAGAATTTATTTGCAAGTTATGGTGGAAAATAAGTATTTGGTCAATAACAAAAGTTCATCTTAATACTTTGTTATATACCCTTTGTTGGCAATGACAGAGGTCAAACGTTTTCTGTAAGTCACCACAAGGTTTTTACACACTGTTGCTGGTAGTTTGGCCCATTCCTCCATGCAGATCTCCTCTAGAGCAGTGATGTTTTGGGGCTGTCGCTGGGCAACACGGATTTTCAACTCCCTCCAAAGATTTTCTATGGGGTTGAGATCTGGAGACTGGCTAGGCCACTCCAGGACCTTGAAATGCTTCTTACGAAGCCACTCCTTTGTTGCCCGGGCGGTGTGTTTGGGATCATTGTCATGCTGAAAGACCCAGCCACGTTTCATCTTCAATGCCCTTGCTGATGGAAAGAGGTTTTTACTCAAAATCTCACTATACATGGCCCCATTCATTCTTTCCTTTACACGGATCAGTCGTCCTGGTCCCTTTGCAGAAAAACAGCCCCAAAGCATGATGTTTCCACCCCCATGCTTCACAGTAGGTATGGTGTTCTTTGGATGCAACTCAGCATTCTTTCTCCTCCAAACACGACAAGTTGAGTTTTTACCAAAAAGTTCTATTTTGGTTTCATCTGACCATATGACATTCTCCCAATCCTCTTCTGGATCATCCAAATGCTCTCTAGCAAACTTCAGACGGGCCCGGACATGTACTGGCTTAAGCAGGGGGACACGTCTGGCACTGCAGGATTTGAGTCCCTGGCGGCGTAGTGTGTTACTGATGGTAGCCTTTGTTACTTTGGTCCCAGCTCTCTGCAGGTCATTCACTAGGTCCCCCCGTGTGGTTCTGGGATTTTTGCTCACCGTTCTTGTGATCATTTTGACCCCACGGGGTGAGATCTTGCGTGGAGCCCCAGATCGAGGGAGATTATCAGTGGTCTTGTATGTCTTCCATTTTCTAATAATTGCTCCCACAGTTGATTTCTTCACACCAAGCTGCTTACCTATTGCAGATTCAGTCTTCCCAGCCTGGTGCAGGTCTACAATTTTGTTTCTGGTGTCCTTTGACAGCTCTTTGGTCTTGGCCATAGTGAAGTTTGGAGTCTGACTGTTTGAGGTTGTGGACAGGTGTCTTTTATACTGATAACGAGTTCAAACAGGTGCCATTAATACAGGTAACGAGTGGAGGACAGAGGAGCCGCTTAAAGAAGAAGTTACAGGTCTGTGAGAGCCAGAAATCTTGCTTTTTTGTAGGTGACCAAATACTTATTTTCCACCATAATTTGCAAATAAATTCTTTAAAAATCAGACAATGTGATTTTCTGGATTTTTTTTTCTCATTCTGTCTCTCATAGTTGAAGTGTACCTATGATGAAAATTACAGGCCTCTCTCATCTTTTTAAGTGGGAGAACTTGCACAATTGGTGGCTGACTAAATACTTTTTTGCCCCACTGTATGTAGTGGAGTGATATATATATATAGGAGAAGTGTTGCAGGAGGAGTTGTTAATTCTCCATTCAGGCCTTTTTTGTGATCAATTTTATTAGCTCCTAGCTGATAGCATAAGTCATCCAGGATCTGTAATTTGACATTACTCATTCACAACACAAATACACAAATGACAGGAACAGAACAACAGAAAATATCATACTAAGTGGGAAAAAAATCTTGACAGAATTGCAACATATCAACAGAATGGATTATTTGTTAGAGATAGCATTAAAAGACTTTGCTATTCCTGACCGTGTCAATATCATATCTGGCTTAGCTTTAGTAATTTGTGTAGCAGTACTTGTATGCTGGACTTTTTTGGATGTGAAAACACCAAATGTATTTATTATAAACTTTATTTTTGTAGAATATTTCATAAAAGGACGGGGGGCACGGTGGCTTAGAGGTTAGCATGTTTGCCTCACACCTCCAGGGTTGGGGGTTCGATTCCTGCCTCTGCCATGCGTGTGTGGAGTTTGCATGTTCTCCCCATGCCTTGGGGGTTTCCTCCGGGTGCTCCGGTTTCCTCCCCCAGTCCAAAGACATGCATGGTAGGTTGATTGGCATCTCTAAATTGTCCGTAGTGTGTGTGTGTGTGTGTGTGCCCTGCGATGGGTTGGCACTCCGTCCAAGGTGTATCCTGCCTCGATGCCCAATGACGCCTGTGATAGGCACAGGCTCCCCGTGACCCGAGAATAGTTCGGATAAGCGGTAGACAATGAATGAATTTCATAAAAGGGTCTGAGGAGATATGATGGTACAACAGGTAGCATTACTGCCTCACAGCTCCAGGGTCCCCAGTTTAATCCTTAGTTTAGGTGGGTGTTGCCTAATCCAGATGTTACGGGGGCAAGTGCCCCCGATGGACCACTAGGGGGCCTTCAGCAGGGGTTTTGTTTATTTAGCCATGTGTTTGTCTAGCCACGCCTTCCTAATGTGTCTCCGCCTTTGTTCACCTGTTCCTAATGTGTCTATGATTATGTGTCTTATTTATAGTGGCCGTCTGTCTCCTTTAGTTTGCTAGTCATCGTCTTTGTGTTACGTCTGTGTGCTGCATGTTCTTTTATTTAATAAACCCCTGTCCGCCGTCTAACTCCGCGTTGGGTCTGATATTTCTACACTGGCACGACCAGCGTGCTTCCGTCTCCTCACATCACCAGTTCTGTGACACCAGAAAGGTTTTTTTTTTTGTAAAACTTTTTTTTTAATAAACCTCCTAAAAACATTGGAAAAACCTGAAAACCCTCCAGAAAGAATCACACTGTTAGCATTGTCTGTGAATTCTGGTGTCAGCTAGAGACATGGCCTGATTTAAACCACTGCAGTCCTGATCAGGCATTTACCAATGATGCTATAAATGTATCACACAACAAGATTTCTAAACAAACCAACCAACAAACAAACTAGTCAGCCTACTATTCTGGTCTATTTTTGTGTTCACCATATCTGTTTAATACATATAATGTGTTTATATTTCAATACATCCCCAGAGTTCATGTCTCCCCATGTCTGTGTGGGTTTCCTCCAGGTTTTCTGGTTTCCTCCCAACTCCAAAAACTCTTGCTAGTAGGTGCATTGGCTATGCTAATAAATTCAGCCTATTGTGAGTTCAAATCCCAGGATTCCCATCTGCCACTGCAGAATCCCTGAGCAAGGTCCCTGACCCTCAACTGCTCAGTTGTGTAAATGAAATAAATGTAAGTCACTTTGGAATTCCTTTGGATAGATTCCAGATCTAACCCAAAACTGACCAGGATAAAATACTTGACAATGATGAATGAAAGAATTCCTTTAATGTTGTTTCCTATTCATGATTTATCCCAAATCCTACAGCCTATAGTGCTACCTCATTGCATTTAGTATTTATTTGAAGAAAGCATCATTTCAGCAAAGTAAAGCAACCTAGCAAGTGCCTTTATAACGTTTGGCATTTAATGTTATGTCTCCATATGAATCGGCTCTGGTGACGAAAATGACTCTCATTTTTATATGACGCAGTATTGCAATCATGACTTCAGTGTGAGCGGGCCAAGTAGTCTGTAAAATAAGTGCAAATGTGATGCGACAGCCACAAATCTTGCAGCATGCTGTAATTACATCATGAATGAATTTCAAGACAAATAAGATTCTATACATGGCTAAATGAAAAATGAAGACTCCCAAGAGTAGTGCTTGTGTTACGAAGCTCTTGTTCATTTTGTCTGAAAAAGCTATAAATCTGGACTAAAATGACTTAGCACTAACAGAACCAGAGCAGACAGAGAAACATAATTAGGAAATCATGAGACCATTTGAAGAGAATGGCTTCCTAGAGTGCTTACTCGTAAGTAATCAAATTAACTTGTACATACAGTTATATATTAAAGTGGTTGCTTTCTATGTACATGTATAAAGTAAGACAAAAAAAATTGACTTTAATTTAGTTTTCAATTTCTGTGCATGTATTTTGCTAGAAGGTCTCCCTTATCAATATAATGTTAACATGATCGGTGCTAATTTTGAGTAAAGCTTTCATAAGCTTCATCTGAAACAATCACAATGTTGATGTCACTTGTCCTGCCTACAGAGCTTTTATTAACAAGACCACTAATCTCCCATTACTTAATAAGCTTATCTAATATAATAAAATGGCAACTTAGGTCCTGATATATTGTGAGCACATTTAGTGAGCAGTTGATGGACAGATAATAACTGTGTTAATGATGCAAGGAACGAAGTGTGGGTAGGAAGCGGCATTGAAATTGTTGTCATGGACCGTTTGTTCTCCACAGCTAGGAATTACAAAATAATGGTGATTAAATGTATGCATGTAAAAAATAAAGAGTATAGAAATGTTTTGTTAATCAAGTAAATGTGAATTAGCCCTTTTCAAAGACTTCTTGGAATTATAGGTGTAACATGCAGCAATAATAATAAAGTCCTTAATTTAAGAAGCTTTCTGATTATTTTACTAAGGAACAGCTTTGGTAAGTTTACTTGTACATATATTTAGTAGATTTTTTTTTGTCTGCAATTAGTGGAAAAAGGGGTTTTTGCTAATTTAATGCCTGTCCTTCAACCAATAAATTGGCCTTCCTGATGTGATTTTTAGTGCAGCAGTAAAACACATTAATCTTTTAGGCTGAAACACCTCAGATTTATTGACTATCAAGAACAACAAACATCTCACTCAATTCTTGTAGATCCCCATAGTAAATCAGCATTTTACACACACACACTAACCTGTAGTAAATCCAGGCCCCAATATAGATTTCGATATAGATTTAAGGAAGCTGACAAATTAATGAAGAATTACACTTGTAAATTTAATACTAGGTTCTGGGTTTGATCCTTAGATCAGTTTGTGTGGAATTTCAAATGTTCTAGCTTTGCTAATTTGGAAACTCAGAGCTCAAAGAAAATCCAGAGTGAATTACAAGTTTGTGCTTGCGTTCAACTTGCAAATACGGTTTTTCTGACATGACTTGAAGGCACCAATTAAACAAATTAGCTTGTGTTTTAGAAGTGGTTCTATTAGAGTGTTGAGACTATATATTATCTGATGTTAAGGTCAATTTGGCTGAAAAAGTTTCATTTTTGTCACACAAGACCCTCACCATATGAACAAGCTGAGAAGGAAGTGTTGTGCATTTCCTTACCGATATCTATGAAAGAGCCATTGTATAGACCAAATCCCCACCAGCAACATCCCATTCACTTCCGTCACCGTGAAAGCCCACTTCACACGGTCCACATAGTCGAAGAACTTATCCGGCAATGGCGGGCTGGTCTCTTTCGCTGGGACTCTCTCATGCACCACTGTGATCATCACCGTTGTCAGCACCAGGTTGAACGCTGCGTATATGAACGCAAGCACTGTCTTCCACCACTCCATAGGCGGAGGCTTGCCCTTCCCATCAGGTACAGAGATCTTCACATAGTCTCGGTGTCTGCTTAAGCCCTTGCGTAGGCCACTGTTCTTCACTTCCTCTGCTGCAGGGCTGTGGACTGGGCATTGCGGGTGGATGTGTTGGTGGGCACCTGTGGGGTGTCGCTCGCACTGGTGGTCTGCCAAAGCCATGAAAGCCCCCACACGCTACCCACAAATTACGCACACTCTGTGATCCACCAGGCTTGGCTTCTTCTCTGAGACCCGCCCAGGTTACTGCTGCAAATGAAAGGCTTCTGGGTTCGAGGTTTCAGGTGTGGCGCTCCAGCTGTAATGAAAGAAAAAAGCAGGAAATCTGATCTCATCATCCCCTAGAAAGCATTCAGTCATTTTTAGTAGGTAATAATAATCAATACAGGCTTTTTGCTGCCACAAATAAACAAGGCTCTCATACTGACAGGACAGCTTACAGATGTGCCTGATAGTTATTGGGAATTGCTTATAGATGTGTGTAATCTAATCCCAGAACATTACCCTGCCCTCTCTTTGGTTTGTTTCTACATGAAACAAGGTCACCAGGATTCTGGAGGCTGAATAGTAAAAATCTATATCTATATAAAGATAGTATAACTCTGCTATTTGAATACACCGGCGTCCTGATTTGTGGTTAGCAGCGAGTCAGTCTCAACATACTAATCAGACTAAATAGCCTTTAATTACAAACAAGACAGTTCTAATTTCTGGATTATTTTGCATTTTACCACACACTCTTGAAGATCTGAAGGAAATCTGACCTCTGTTGAGTGCTTTGTTTTAAAATGCTTTGTGGAGCAGAAACCCTGGACACAATAACCCTGCTGTTTATTATTAGATTTAATCTGCTTCTATGAATCACTGTATCTTCTTAGGCTTAGAGCAAAAGAAAGAAAGAAAGAAAGAAAGAAAGAAAGAAAGAAAGAAAGAAAGAAAGAAAGAAAGAAAGAAAGAAAGAAAAGGAACTTAAGATAAGATAAGAGGAATGAATGGGATGAAATAGGAGTAGGGGTAATAGACAAAAATGAGAAAGGGTAAATAAAAAGTAAAGCAAGAGAGAGTGAGAAAAGGTAAAGGAAAGTTCTAAACGGAAATAATGAATGGGATAGAGAAAATGAGATTGGGGAAAGAAAGAAAGAAAGGACGGAAGGAAGGAAGGAAGGAAGGAAGGAAGGAAGGAAGGAAGAAAGAAAGAAAGAAAGAAAGAAAGAAAGAAAGAAAGAAAGAAAGAAAGAAAGGAAGGAAGGAAGGAAGGAAGGAAGGAAGGAAGGAAGGAAGGAAGAAAGAAAGAAAGAAAGAAAGAAAGAAAGAAAGAAAGAAAGAAAGAAAGAAAGAAAGAAAGAAAGAAAGAATGAAGTTCCTCCAGGATACAATTAAAAATATTAACCACTTTAAGCAATACATCATATTTCACACCTTTTGCAAATACTGACCACTATCACACACTTTGGAACTCTTTTAAAAGGTGAAACCTCAAATAGACAGGATTAAAGTTTCTAAAAACAAATATCACTCAATTAAAGCTATTACTCAAGCATCTAGTAATAAGATGTTGAGGTTCTCTTCGGGAGTGACGAGGTTGGACAGGATCAGGAACGAGTACATCAGAGGGACAGCTCAAAGTTAGGGAGGCCAGATTAAGATGGTTTGGACATGTTCAGAGGAGGGAGAGTGAGTATATTGGTAGGAGAATGTTGGACATGGAGCTGCCAGGCAGGAGGCAAAGAGGAAGGCCAAAGAGGAGGTATAAGGATGTAATTAATGAGGATATGAAGCTAGTGGGTGCAAGTGTTGAAGATGCAGAAGATAGGGATAGGTGGAGAGAGATGATTCGCTGTGGCGACCCCTGAAGGGGAAAGCCAAAAGATGAAGAAGAAGAGTAAAGCATCTAGGAACACTGGTATTATTTACTAATTAGTTTCTCTGACCCAGATTTTTGAAAAAAAAGGAGGTCTTTGGTCTAGCGTCAGTAGTATCTTAATTCAAGAACCATTCTTCAGTTTGTCCATGTGGGGCAAGCCTTAATGGTTATATGTATAGCTGAGCATTTCACTGTTGAACAAACCAACACTCTCTGAAGAACTCTATAATCCTTGTGGCTTTACACACAATGTGAAGCTAGACACTCTGTCTTAACACCCTTTTCCAGTTTAACAATGTTCCTTTCTAAACTCATATTTACTTAAGCTATTTGGGAATCAGCCTTTAAACTCTAAGTTGCCATGTATCCTCCCAAAACTCATGACAACACGGTTAGATGTCCTTCAAGGGTTCTAATTGTTAAAGTTCGTCCTAGAAGAACTGTTAGAGGAGTCCTTGTAGATCTTTTAATAGTTTTAGAGTCCTGAATGAAACCTGAGGCTACAGATCTGAAAGATGATGTTGGCCTAAAACACTGGATCGTTATTGGATCTGATTTGCCAAATGTTTCCAATCTGATCCATTGCTTTGTTTTATCCCATACACATGACTTGCACATGCAATGCAAATCTTGCTTGCTTGCAGATAATATAGAAAATGATCTAAAAGCATGCTCCCATCACACATTTGGTGTTCTATAACAAAAACTGAACCTTAGCTAGACTTACTATTACTACCATGTAGCTAAAAAGGATGTCAGGATCAGATCAGAGTCAGATATCAGCTTACACTCAGAGCTATGGTCCCGAAACAGAAAAAATATGATTGGTCCATTCATACTTAACAGCAAAATTAATCATCACAGAATTAAGGTTACTGCCAAGGTTTGATTCGTCCGAGGTTGTGACGGAATACCTTGCCAAATCAGTTTGATAGAAATCTTAATATAATTTGGTATATCCTTAACAAGAAAGCCAGTGGCAAGAAAAAACTCCCTGAGACAATATGAGGAAGAAACCTTCAGAGGAACTGAACTCAAAATGAAACCTGTTCTGATCTTCTGGCTGGATTATAAATCATACAGTAAAGATGTGCAGAAGATTAAAGACAAACGGTACGAAGTTGTTACGGGGGCAAGTGCCCCCGATGGACCACTAGGGGGCCTTCAGCAGGGGTTTTGTTCATTTAGTCATGTGTTTGTTCTAGCCACGCCTTTCCCTAATGTGTTCATGCCTGTCACCTGTTCCTAATGTGTGTGTGTAATCATGTTCCTTATTTATAGTGGCCGTCTGTCTTCGTTACTTTGCCAGTCCTCGTCTTTGTGTTATGTCTGTGTACTGTATGTTCTTTTGTTTAATAAAACCCCTGTCCGCCGTCTAACTCCGCGTTGGGTCTGATTCCTTTACACCGGCTCCATCACCTCCGCTCATCATCAGCAGCGCTTTGTGACAGAAGTGTGTTGAAAGGCAAAAATTCAGTATGAGCAGATTGCTGTATGATGAGCACAGGACAGTCTTTATGATTACAGCAGCAGCTCTTATAGCATTTTGAATCTATAGTATCCAGGTGAGATGATATCTGTAAACGCCTCAATCCTTATAGCCATTACTACTAGATTAAGTGTGAGTGCTATTACTTCACATGTTTGTTTGGACTAACTTTCAGTTAAAGACACAGTGAAGACACAATACAAGACCAATACAAGACAAAACAGGTGTGATGATCAAAGATGACCACAGTTACACTCATACAACTGTAAACTGAGAGTAATCAGAAATCATTTGATTTTTATTCTAATTATCTTTCTTCTTCATCATCTTCTTCTTCTTCTTCTGCTGTTTCACATTAATTAGGCTGCCTAGCTAGATTAGCTAGCTAGTTAGATAGCAAACAAATGATTAGCAAGATTATTAGCAACATCTTCTGTCAGCGTAAGATATTTACTGCTAATATTAGCTTTGAAATGGGTTTTCAAATCAGTTAAATGGCATTGTCTTGACTTAAAAATAAATATTTAAATAAAACTATACCCACCAAATTCTCTTTTTCAACAATTCAGTTGCTAGTTACTGCATATGCAGTATATGGAACTTGATCAATATTAGATTCAAAGGCACATCAAGATCCACATCCAGTGTAAACAACTTTCTGTTCAATAGAATTGCAGCAGCTGTGTGAGCAAACTAATAAAGCCTAGCATAAAGTGGCAAGCATTTCTGATCTGTTATTACTCATATGAAAGCTGCATTTATCATAACCTTTGAAATGACTTGAGGTTTCATTTATTTGGATTTATTTAAATCACACTTATCCAACAATCTCTTCCTGCCTCAATATCAATAGCAGATGTAATTAATGAGACTTCTCTTCGGCTGAAAACACGAGAGCGTATCAGAATCAGAAATGGCTTTTTCCCATAGAGCGCCACTTAAAAGCTCCATTAAGAGATCAGAGCCCAACACTTTTCCCAAAATGCATCTCAATAGCCAGCAGCAACAAACACTGGAAAAACAATGGATATGCTGAAAGATGGATGAGAGTAGAGTGATGGAGGGATACAAGGCATAAGGGGAACCGTTTCCCCTAAATGTTACTCCTTTTCAGAAAGACTTGTTGCATGCATAATGACACTCCATACAGTGCTTGAAAACAAGAAGATTTATTGATTGGAATGCTACACACACACACACACACTCACACACACACACACACACACACATATTTACCTATATTTTAAACAATCAACCAAAAAAGAGAGAATTTTACTCTACCTTCTAGATGATGACATCTGAATGCAATTCTGAAGATGAGTCCTGGAGTCATATGCAATCACAGCTGTAACTTATGTCCCTGTTGTGTGTTCTCCTCCAGTCCTCTCCTTCTCTCTCTCTCAAACTCAGAGTGGCACGTTTCCCCAGCCTCCACCCTTCTGCCCTGATGGGGACATGTGTGGTGGAAAACTGGCAGGGGAAAATGTCTTCCACATGCACACAGACGGTAATGGATGGGTTGTCTGCTTGCAATCGCTCTACCCTGCCTGCTATTTACAGAAACGTCAACCCAGGGCTGTGTTTTACTTTCCTGACCTACACGTTAACACAAGCAGCTAATGACATGCTATGGCTCGTTCTTTTTTTTTTTTTTTGCTTTTAAATACAGGATCAAAAACGAGGATTAAAAAAAGATCTGGCCACACCATGGATCTGGGTCGAGCACAGCATACAAGAGTAGAAAAAGTTGCAGTTAAGCAGCTATATGATATGTTTAAAGTTCTTAGGTCCTGTATTTTGTCCATGTAAATATGGGGTGAATTAGAAAACTCAGGAAAAGTTGATTAAGGATGTGGCCTGAATTTATTTCTACTCATGTGGATTCATAGGTAGAATGCAGATTCAGTTCAAACTTATAGCTATATATTATGTATCTTTCTTGATATTTGATTCTAATGATGTATGTATGGAATAAAACATGCAGGCCATGCTGTTATAGGAAAATAATCAATGACGGTGTGGTGTGATGCAATGTTTTATTAACTCTTTATGAAAAAAATTGGAATTTGTGCCTGGTTTTGGGGTGGCCATGTTCAGTTTTAAATGTATTTGTCATGTCCCACTCCACAGTGATGGTTAATATGAAGCTCATATGACAGTAGACACTCAGGGCTTTAAGAATTTGTAGTTTTTCATAAGTATTTCGGTTTTTCCTAGCCTACTAGAGGCAATATATTCATAGAAAAGATTAAAAAATCTCTGAGATGCCAAGTGCTTGGCTATACGCATCTAAAATTTGAAGGTGTTATCTTCACCACTAAAATTCTGTGTAAGGTTATCCAACAGAGGGAAAAACACACATCTTACACTGAAAGCCAACAGACTTGCAGTCATAAAATAATTCATGTGTTTATACTGATGGAAAATGTCCAGTAAGTTGAGTTCCAGTGTACTGGTAAAAAAGTGTCCACACAGCAATGTGCCAATGCTTACAATTTATTTTTTGATTAAAGCATGACATACTGTGTATCCATTTATAGTTGTTTTAATGTTGTGGAATATTCATGAAACAAGCTTCTCTTGTCACTTACACTATAGCAGCTATAAACAGTCCTTCTATTTACAGTCTCTCATTTTTTCTCTCTATTGAAATGAATAAGCTAAATACTGCAGCTTTTTACAGTACCAGGAAATTGCAAAGCACTCATCACCTAACTGCTCTGACAATGAAGACCCCTTTCATTCATTCACTGTCTACCGCTTATCTGATCTATTCTCGGGTCACGGGGAGCCTGTGCCTATCTCAGGCGTCACTGGGCATCAAGGCAGGATACACCCTGGACAGAGTGCCAACCCATCACAGGGCACACACACTATGGACAATTTAGAGATGCCAATCAAACCAAAAAAAATGTGTTTGGATTGGGGGAGGAAACTCCCAAGGCACAGGGAGAACATGCAAACTTGACACACATGGCAGACATGGCAGACATGGGAATTGAACCCCCAACCCTGGAGGTGTGAGGCAAACATGCTAACCACTAAGCCACCGTGCCCCCAGACCCCTTCAAGAGTAAATAAATCTAATAATAAACAAATCTAAGGCTGTTGTACAAGTCTATATCAATTTAAGGGGATTAGTTTCTTATTAGCTCATGGGTATTGGTAGCTCAGTGGTAGGTTTCTCGCCTACCATGAGGAAGGCCTGGGTTCAATTCCCAGCCAAAGGATGCAGTGCTGGTCCCAAGCCTGGAAAAATGGGAGGGTTGTGCCAGGAAGGGCATCCGGTTTAAAACCTGTGCCAAGTGTAGCGACCCTGAACAGGGAGCAGCCGAAAGCAACTTCATCTAGTTTCTTCTTAGATCATGCCGTGATGTGTTTTATTCCTTACAATCATACCCATTTTTACTTCCAGCGCCTTGTTAAGAACTAAAGAAACGCAGGACAAGAGTTCCAGAGCTCTCCACAGTTTCTGAATGACTTTCCTGGTTTGGGATCATAAAAAAAAATAAGACACAGGCTGTGTGATGGTTATGCAATTTTAACGCAGCACAGAAGGATAGCAGCACAGCGACACTGTAACACAAATACAGAAGTTAAAACAACTGCCATGTTTTTCTTTGTTGTTTTGCTTTTCCTTTCTGAATGTGTGGTTACATTTATCTAGCTTTTTAAAACAAACGGCACATGGTGCAAAGCAGAGCTCTAGTTACATTTGCACAAAGCACTACAAGCTCTGCAAGCAACCCTGGCACTGGTAGTGGAAACAAGCACAAAAAAGGTTCCTCTGCTGGAAAATACATCAGTTTTGTATTTAAAAAAAAAAGTGTCACATGAACATTCCTGTGTTTGTTAAATGGCAGGGTCACTTTTACTTTTGGAAAATAACCAACAGTTGGAATAGCAAGCCCCACCCCAGTACCCCTGGACTAGAAACTAAAAAAAAAGTGCTGGAAATCCTCCAAAACAATTTCCTGAGGTCCTGAAAAAGTTTTAGAAATGCATATTTTCTGCTAATCTCACAGCTTAGCATATAGCATTCATAAAAAAGTGGCACAGCTTGCCTTGCATAAAATGTTTAAACGTGTATATTTGAGTGTTTATTGTATTAAATGAAGAGCTTTTACACAAGGCCGACTCAGTGTGACTCCCTGCTACCATACAGTCTCTCATTGAGGGCTGGGAAAAGGTTGGCTCTGTGGATAAGTGTGGAGTTATTATAGGCTAGCAGTGCAGTTTATGGACTAAACAGCAGGTTCCAGATTTACTTCAAGGAGCCAAGAACAATAATTAAAAAAAAAAAAAAAAAAAGATCTTACACGTTACATCAATGCTCTTTTACACAATTATCATATTGCATTTTGGCCTGGAAATAAGCTAAATGAACAACTTGTGAAGAAAACGCTTCACGAAATGTTTTGTGCAGTAGATTTAGTTGCTAAGAAGTACCATTCTACAACAATGCACAATAAAATCAGTGGGGTTATGTTAAAAATAGAAAGGAACTGTAAGTTTAAACACTTTTACCAGACCTTTCACTGTTTAACAATGAAGTACCAACAATCGGACAATGAAATGAATAAAAAATGTAGTAAAGCAGTGGCATATCAACATCAAACAAACCTATGGCTGCTGAAAACACTTCTTTCTATAGTATCTATATTTATTATCTATCCTATTTATATTCATCTTTCCATTTATACCACTTTACTGAACCATATATAGATCAATCACTGTATTTAGATATTGCCTTTTCTATATTTTAACTATTTATTGTCCTACTGCAGTTTTCTCCATTATATTTTCCCCAAATATGCCATACATCTTCTATATCTTATTTGGATTTTTCTTTTCATTTTATTTGTATCTTATTTTTATTCTTTTACATCAGTGTTCATTGGCTCTATTTTTATGTTATGATTGTGTATGTGACAAATAAAAGTTGAATTAGAATTTTTCTTAGAAAATGATTTGTAGTATTTGAGTTTCTGCGCATGCGTACTTCACTTACGCACAGTCATTTATACATGCTTAATATACGGTCATTTCAGTATGCTAAATGCAGTAATAAAGTGGACAAATAGCACAAAATACTTGCAATTTAGTCTTAGGATGATCTATTAATGCGTGTTAAGGTGGGATCGTTAAATCGGGGGAACGTCGGCGTTTTCATATCGTCCCGCACGACTTAATGTACATTACTGTCCTATATAGCAACAGGTGCTGCCAAACTCTATCCCTGATACTGCTGATATAATATTGTTTAATACTGTGTCTTTTCTTTTGCAACTCATGCTTCTTCAGCTTTTATTATTTATTATCTAGGATTATTCGCTGCTTGTCCGGACGCGCACTTTGCGCACGGCTAAAGATCAGAGCGCGCTGTTATAACATGTGTAATACAGTAGATATAACATCATCTAATGCATTTCTTCATTGCTTACAATAACCTACATAGCTGCACAAACTGTAGTGTATATCGTATTGTATCTAGCGTTGGTTCTTACCTTGTGGAGCGCTCAGAGCAAACGAGGAGGAAGTGCTCCTTCAGCCTTCTGCTCTCACATTTCCTGTCAAATGTGTCTTTAAAGCAGAGATGCTCTTCATTGGAGGAGGAGAAATCTGGACTCACTGCCCCAAGACTAAGCGGTAAAGACAAAAAAAGAGAAAGATTAATCCGCGATCCTGTTGAATTCTCGATTCTCGACCTGACGATCCTGTTGAATTCTCGATTCTGATTGGTCAGAAGGTGTTGATTAATTTTCTATAGTTGCTGCTCTGACAATAATTGCAGCTGTAAAGTAAATCACATGTATATATATATATATATATATATATATATATATATATATATATATATATATATATATATATATATATATATATATATATACTGATAAGACTAGTACTAAATTGATAAGAATAGTAATCATTGTTATTTTAACAAATAAAAATGTTATAATCAGTGACCTTTTTCATATTTATGAAGTAATTAAGGAAGCTACAGGACTTGGCAATTTTTTTTTTGTTATTAACTTTAAGAAGAAGAAAGAAGAGCAGTTGATGAGGCGACGAGTCTTTATAACTGATGTAATGTAAATAATAACAGGAACTAATTTGTTTAATGAGTAGATAAACACCGATCAGGCATAACATTATGAGCAGTGAGAGGTGAAGTGAATAACACTGAGTATCTCCTCATCATGGCACCTGTTAGTGGGTGGGATATATTAGGCAGCAAATCAACATTTTGTCCTCAAAGTTGATGTTCAACCTTATTCAGCTTATGAATTAAATATGGTTAGGGATAGATATAGAAGAAGAAGAAGAAGAAGAAGAAGAAGAAGAAGAAGAAGAAGAAGAAAAAACCATTTGGCCAGAGGTTTGTGGATGCCAGATCATAGTTGTTGAACCTCTTGCTATTATAATAAACTCCACACTTCTGGGAAGGCTTTCCACTAAATTTGGGAGTGTGGCTATGACCTCATTAATGAGGTCAGAAAGTGATGATGCATAAGAAGGTAAGGTTGAGGTCAGGGCTCTGTGCAAGACACTCAAGTTCTTCCACTCCAAGCTGGACACACCATATCTTCTTGGAGCTCATTTTGTGCACAAGGGAATTGTCCAAGGAATGGAAGAAAAAAAAAAATCAATTGTGTGGCATCAACTTTGTGGCATCAGTTTGGACAAATTCATATTTAAGTGATTGTCAGGTGTGTGAGTGAATGAGAGTGTGTGTGTGCCCTGCGATGGGTTGGCACTCTGTCCAGGGTGTATCCTGCCTTGATGCCCAATGACGCCTGAGATATGACTCCCCGTGACCCGAGAATAGATCGGATAAGAGGTAGACAATGAATGAACGAATGATTGTGAGGTGTCCACAAACTTTTGTACATGGAGTGTAGATGATATGAAGACTATGATATCATTATTGAGATGATTTATGAAATGACATCACCCAGTGTTCATAAAATACACAGCTTTTAACCATAAGAAGAAGAGAATATTTTTGATTTTTATTTCTCTGGAAGGTTGGACACACCTACTAAAAGGCACATTTGAAAAAAAAAAAATCAATCCTTTAAATGTTTCATGGTTTAAAAGAGACTTTGTTCAGGTTAAAAACTACAAGTCTTCTTAGTCAGAAGATTAAAGCTGCAAGGCCCTAGCACAAGAGGCTGAAGCCTTATAATTTGCGGTTTACATGAAACAGGTGGAACAATGACACAGTGTCACCACTAGATGGAGACATCTTCAATAATTAGTAGAATGGGTTCTGGTTGTGATAGGAAAATATCAGCGAGAATCAAGGGGAAGGTGTACAGGACAGTGGTGAGACCGGCCATGCTGTATGGTTTAGAGACAGTGTCACTGAGGAAGAGACAGCAGTCAGAGCTAGAGGTAGCAGAGCTGAAGATGTTGAGGTTCTCTTTGGGAGTGACAAGATTGGACAGGATTAGGAACGAGAACATCAGAGGGACAGCTCATGTTGGACGTTTGGGGGACAAAGTTAGGGAGACCAGATTAAGATGGTTTGGACATGTTCAGAGGAGGGAGAGTGAGTATATTGGTAGGAGAATGTTGGACATGGAGCTGCCAGGCAGGAGGCAAAGAGGAAGTCCAAAGAGGAGGTATATGGATGGAATAAATGAGGATATGAAGCTAGTGGGTGCAAGGGTTGAGGATGCAGAAGATAGAGATAGGTGGAGAGAGATGATTTGCTGTGGCAACCCCTGAAGGGAAAAGCCGAGGAAGAAGAAGAAGAAGAAGAAGAAGAGGTAGAATGGGTTCTGGTATGAGGAGTACTTGGTTGGGTCTGGTATGAGAATTTTAGTGCAAATAAGCTGAGAATTGTTGATTTCATATTAAGCATGATCTGCCAACTGTATGTAGAGAATAAATTTAACAAAGCACCAAAAATAGAGTATTTATCTGCCTATAAACATGGCATATATGACTACTCTGCCATACCAAAAAGTGAATTCAGGAAGATTTCTGTCCGTCTGGTGTTTTATGTGTGACCATGATTTCAAAGCTGCTTTGCAGACATTAGATAATTGTTAAAAATGACCATTTATATTACAAATACAGTAATGTGTAACGTCCTTAATTAACATACAAACGCACAAACAAATTTTTCCAAATAATACTTTAAATAATTCCCTCATTTTGTGACTTGTTAACTAAGAATATCCTAGGTATACATAAGGAGTCTTAGTCAACCTGGTGTTTTATTGAATTTTTTTTTTCTCTCTGCTGAAAATTCGCAGAAATAACATTGGTAAAGGGAACGCGATGTTACTAGGAACGCTTCGGCGTATTTGGTTGCAAGTCGGTATGTTTTTTATGTAACACGCAATTCCAACTAATACTCCACGTGAATTAAAGTTCATTAACAGCGGGTTTTCAAACACTGTAAGTAACCCAATTAGGAAACAAATGAATATTTAAAACATTTTTGTCTTTTGTTTTGCTTTAATTACATGGGACGAGGAGCTTGCGAAGAAGGGTACTAATGCTATCAGCTCGCTTGCTGGCTGATTGATATATTCCAAGCAGGGGTAAACATTGTTTATTTAAATTAATTAAATTATTATTGCCTTTCGTATTATAAAGTCCCGCTGGGGGGCAAAATGAGAGTTTATTGGTGCTTGGTGGTTTTGTAATGGTTACTAATAGTGTTCCAATGTAAATGGTCCTTATAGTGTGCCAAAATAATCAAATGATTTTTTTTAGATGTTTGCTGGTTTTCTAACTGGATTCATAAGTGTCATACTGGATAAGTTGGGATTTGATAGACTTCTCTATTAGTGTAATTTGTATTAATCCTGCCTTTTGGGCTTCCGATTTTGTAGCCGATCAGAATAGTGTAACCATGTTTTTGGACATTGTGAGGAACCCAGAGGAAACTACGCGCACACATACACTAACACAAGCTCAGGATCGAACCAGAGATCCTCATTATGTCATGCCAATTCAATGACTTCCATACTGAATATATGTGTCTATATTTTGAACTGAATGAATTAAATACTGTTCTGTCAGTTCCCATTAGGACAGAAAACAATATTTTTGACCCATCAGTTTATATAGATGCATCATTACCAGTTGAGTAAATTTCCTTGATTCTTGTTTTTAGGATGAACTTTATACCCTCTCAAGGCTCCAGTACAAATTGCTGATACATCAGATCAAAATGAAGCACTCAAACCTAAACCCAGAGCAATCAAGACTCTTCCTGGAGGTCCATCACATCGATGGAGTTGTGGTTCTTCCTCTACACTCCTCTATTGCCCTGTTCCTTCTGTCCTACACTGAGTGCAAGTCTTTTCAGGTCTCCCTGGTCTCAGATCAGCTTGGCAGCATTGAGGATTTGGCAGGATTCCTTCCGAAGAGCCTGGCTGTATCTGAAGTGAAGAGGACAGAGGCTCCAGCCCTGGTGGCGGCATGTCGTCTGCCGGCTGTGCTGGAGCTGAACGGGCGATTCTGCAGAGCCGGACTGGCTGTGGTCCTCAGACACATTATCCAGACAACCTGCTGCCTTGAGCCTCAGCGCAGAGATGTGGCCTCACTGCTGGGCTTTAAGAAAACCTGCCTGAAGGCCTGTGCTGAGGTGAGACTAAAAGCATAGAGGACACAGGGACTTGTATGATGGACGTTTCTCTTAAACTGATTTAAAAAACATGCTCTTATTTAAATGTGAACATATAAACAGCACATCCCAAAGTGTTTTATTAATTATTTTATTAATAATATGACATACTCAGCTGCATATCTATTAGTTGTTTAGCCACATGTTTCTTTCTTTTTTAGTTTTTATTTTGTGAACCCTCTGTGTGTGGAACTGTAAATGACAATACCACATTCCTGTGATAGGTGAGCCGCTGGACCAGGTTATGTGAGCTGGACATTCCCTCAGCAGTAGAGGATCACCTACGTAACCCTGCAGAGGAGCGACTCCATCTTCCCGCTGCTCTCCTCCAGCTGGAGCATCGCCTGGCCGAACCGGTCAAGGTGCACAACGACGACAAGCTCCGCCGTCACAAACTTCAACAGCAGAAGAACTCTGAGAGGAACTCTGAGAAGAACTCTCAGCCATCTGAGAGCCAGCAGGAGGATCCTCAGAACCAGTGTGGAGTAGAGTTGAGTGCTGCTCTGGCAAAAATGTCTGTGGATGGAGCTCCACCCGTTCCCACCACAAGGGAGCGCTCTGATGTAAGGAAAGTGAAGACCACTGAGCTGCCAGAATTGGAGCATGTGTTCGCCGAGGGGCTTTACTTCACGCTCACTGATGTGGTACTTCTGCCGTGCGTCCATCAATTCCTGGTAAAAGAAAATTCCTCTGGCTCATTTCACCTCAGAAAGCAAGCATTTATTTTTTTTTCCATTTTATTTGATTGCCCATGTTACACAAACTTTCCACCAATACCTGTATGGACTCGAGCAGCCAAGATATTTTTGGTGTCTCAAGTTTGCTAGTTAGGTTCATCCTGGATTGACTAATGTAGCCGAGAAGTACTGTGAGTGAAGCGAAATATCAACACTCACTTGAAACAGTGTTGAGTTGCTTAGAGGCTCAATAGGAAATGTTTTGTCTGTAAAAATAGACAAAATGAAGGTTGCACAGAGAAAAAGTGGAGTAGCAGCCATCTTTTTTCCCCCTTAGCATGCAGTGTGGGATCGATGGCTACTTCACTTACTGTTTCTGCTAATTATACATGTGGCGAAGAATGTTAAACATTATCAGGCTAGGTTTCAGATTCTGTATAAACCAACAAATAGCATTATTCGTATTTTACACATATATGTTATTTTACATCAAGTGTTGAGGATGCAGAAGATAGGGATAGGTGGAGAGAGATGATTCGCTGTGGCGACCCCTGAAGGGAAAAGCCGAAAGAAGAAGAAGATGTTATTTTACATCACATTATATTTGCACAAATTTAAAAGGAAAGTCCAAGTATGTTTAAGGCCAAAAGTTTACATACATCTAGTCTAAAGGCATTCAGATGTAGCTTCTCCACACATATCATGTTACCTTACATTTCCTTTATAAGTCAATATAATGTAATGCTTTATTTCTATGTAATTACAAGATAATATTTAAATAATTCCATGATAAGAGACAGATTTGTTTCAGGTTTTATTTACTCTGTCAGTTTCACTGGGTCAGTTGGATTCTATACTTTTTAAATCCCGTTTTCTTTGCTCGTATATACTATTTGTGCTCATTCCTCCTGACAAAACTGGTGTAACTGAGGCAGGTTTGCAGGCTTCCTTTTTTGGGATTCAAATCAAGGCTTTGTGATGTACACTCTGTTGCCTTTAAGCCATTTTCTTACCACTTAAAGATCATTGCCCTGCTTGAAGAACCAGTTGTGTCCAGTATTACCTTTGTGGCTGATCTTGAGCTGTTGCTTTAGTATTTCTTTTCATCTCTCTCTCTCTATCTCTCTCTCTCTCTCTCTCTCTCTCTCTCTCTCTCTCTCTCTCTCTCTCTCTGTAATTAGTACACTAGTCATCTTTTCCAGCAGTCAGTCAAGCCTTCTCTGACATGATGCTGCCACCTTCATGCTTCACAGATACAAATTAAAAGCCTCACACATTCCTCCTCCATTAAAATACTGTTTATTATGGCCAGGCAGTTCAATATTTGATTCATCTGACCAGAGAACACTCTTCGAGAAGCTATGTTCTTCATGGTGGTCATATGCGAACTCCAGGCTGGCTTTTTTTATGCAGGACCTCGGAGTAGGGACTTCCTCCTTATGTGACAGCCTTTAATACCATGACCATGTAGGACTCCCTTAATGGTAGATGCACTGTACATACTATGGTACCTGATACCTTCAACTCCTTCACCAGTTCCTTTGTTGTTGTTTTTGGATTCGGTTGAATCTTTCAAAGTTTGCTCATCTCTGGGAGATTATTGTGCCTCTTCCCAGTTTTCTGTGCGTTTCAATGATTTTTTAAACATATTTGCATAAAATTATTGCTACAGACACTTGTGGTATCTTCAGTTGTTTGTAAATTGCTCCCAAGGAGGAACCAGACTTGTGAATGTCCACAGTTTGCTTTCGGAGGTCTTTTCTTGGATTTTCCCATGGTGTTAAGGACAAAAAGTGGCCAATCATAAGCTTCTGAAAGTCATGACATCAATTTTTGGACGCATTCAGACTGTTTAGTGATGGCTTACGTGGTATAAACTTCTGACCAACTGGAAAAGCGAATTAAAGCTGAAATAAATTGGCTTCTGATCAGTTGTTTTAAAATGATCTCTGATGTAAGCAAAGCTAAATTGTCAGCTGGAAGCATTTCCATTAGCCTCGTAGCTTCAGAATTAAACTAAAGTAGCAAACATTGAACCACAAAGATGTTTTGGTTGATCATCTATACTTGATCTAGGGATAGATTTATGTAGGTTTTACTATATTCACAGATTTTTTGGGGGGTAAATAAACATAAATTTCCATTAATGGACTCCAAGATAAGGCCTGTACTCCATCATTTGGACTCCAAGAATGTTCTGATTGACATGTTAAATAATTTAACTGATGTACCTGCAGCTCTAGCCTGGTCTCATTAGAAATCAGTTTATTGCTTTATTTTGCTCTGGAAACACACTGCTGAATATTAGCCCTGATTTATAGCTATTATGTTCTGCTTATTGCTGATGATCAGCCGTATGATGTATCATGACAATCCTTTTGAATTCGTCATTCTGATTGTTCAAAGGTGTTAATTAATTTTCTGAAGCAGCAGATCTGCCAGTACTTCTATATTAATGCACTTGTTCTTATGTGTTATAGTTTTTTTAGCAACAGTTTACACTGGGGCTTGGATGAAGGATGCTTAACTATACGTGTAATTGTTGGTATGGTGAGGAGATGTTTGTTTAGTGTTTTTGGAAGGAGTCTCCAATGTCGCTGGTTTGTAACAGGCAGAGGTAAAGCTGTAACTTTAAGGTACGGGATGAAGAGTTTGCGTGCAGGATATTTTGTAAGGCAAAAATAGGAGGAGTCACTAACACTAGCATGAACTAAATAATTTGCTACATAGGTTTCCACAACATTAAATTGAACTCTAAACAGAAAAAAAAGTCTAGTTCTTTAATAAGTTGAAAAAGCTTTCTTTTTGTCTATCTTTTTTTTTTAGTATTTCTTAAATTCTGACTTTTTTTATTATTATTGTTTATCCTTTCTTGTTTAGATATTTTCTTTCTTTCTTTCTTTCTTTCTTTCTTTCTTTCTTTCTTTCTTTCTTTCTTTCTTTCTTTCTTTCTTTCTTTCTTTCTTTCTTTCTGTCTGTCTGTCTGTCTGTCTGTCTGTCTGTCTGTCTTACAAGCTGAAAGTTACAAGCTGAAAGTTACAAGCTGAAAGTTACAAGCTGAAAGTTACAAGCTGAAAGTGGTGGTGTGAAGAAACCTGGTGTGCTGGTCATCAGAATTTCTGTGCTTTAATAAGAAGAATAAAACACTTTTAGGTTTTATTCAGTAAATGTAGGATAGAAATTCATAAATGAGCAAACCAGGGGCGATGGTGGTGAGGAAAAACCCCCTGAGGTGATACGAGGAAGAAACCTTGAGATGCTATAGGGAAGAAATCCTCATGTTGGTGACAGAACAGTGCGACTATAAATATATATATATATACACATATACACAATATATAACATGGTTGAAAAGTGCAATCATGTAACTTGAAAATCATTCTAGTTATAACATGAAGTTTGTCTTGCTGAAGTTATCAACTGTTCATTGATGGTCTTCATGGTTTCCTAGTGGCACCACCAAAAGCCAAGTGGCTTGCTCTCTTTCTTTCTTTCTTTCTTTCTTTCTTTCTTTCTTTCTTTCTTTTCTTTCTTTCTTTCTTTCTTTCTTTCTTTCTTTCTTTCTTTCTTTCTTTCTTTCTTTCTTTCTTTTTTTCTTTCTTTCTTTCTTTCTTTCTTTCTTTCTTTCTTTCTTTCTTTCTTTCTTTCTTCCCTCCCTCCCTCCTTCCTTCCTTCCTTCCTTGTTTAGATTTCATTTTCTTTCTTTCTTTCTTTCTTTCTTTCTTTCTTTCTTTCTTTCTTTCTTTCTTTCTTTCTTTCTTTCTTTCTTTCTTCCTTGTTTAGATTTCATTTTCTTTCTTTCTTCCTTTCTTTCTTTCTTTCTTTCTTTCTTTCTTTCTTTCTTTCTTTCTTCCCTCCTTCCTTCCTTCCTTCCTTCCTTGTTTAGATTTCATTTTCTTTCTTTCTTTCTTTCTTTCTTTCTTTCTTTCTTTCTTTCTTTCTTTCCTTCTTTCCTTCCTTCCTTCCTTCCTTCCTTCCTTTCTTTCTTCCTTCCTTTCTTCCTTTCTTCCTTTCTTCCTTTCTTTCTTTCTTTCCGATAGTTTCTATGTGGTACCATCCACAGCAATCTGATTATTTTCTAATCACAGCACAACCCCGGCACCTTTATTCTTTACATACTTCACATGTACATTACTTATTTTGAAGACTTTAGAATTTTGTCTCTCTGTAACATTTTTGGACTCGTGTGTGAGCTTTTGATATCTAGTGTCATTTGGTCAGAAGAGCGTGCTGGTTATTTCCAGTCAAAATGACAAACATACATCTTTTTTTTTTCAACCTAAAATCATGTAGGAGGCTGAACTGATGCTGTGGTTCAAAACTTCGATTCGGCTTCTTGTCAGTTGACGGTTGACCCAACAATATGTGTGGGACTCGGGCTGCTTTTATAACAGTTTTTTACTGTGTGTTGAAATCCATTTCCATGCAGAAGCATAGCTGGGATTCAGAGCGTACTAAAGGTACATTTGGAGCTGCTTTTTTCAGCACAGCTCATGTGAGATGAGCTTTCTGCTCTGGGGTGGTCCTGCCACTCCACCGTGGGCATCATATTAGACTGCATCATGCAGTCAGGATAGAGATTGAACCAGTCAAAGCTTCCAACAAATACCACTGGATGTGGGCCTCGGCACTGGTTAAAAAGCTAAACTGTTTTTAACATAAAATCTAGTATTATGAGGTGGCTTGTAATGTCATTAATATATAGAAACACTGATGTAAGAAGTTTGTTGAAGCGCTTATGATTTCTTATCATGCTTTCTTTCTTTCTTTCTTTCTTTCTTTCTTTCTTTCTTTCTTTCTTTCTTTCTTTCTTTCTTTCTTTCTTTCTTTCTTTCTTTCTTTCTTTCTTCATATTTGGGGGGATGTTGTATATGAGTGGTATATCTTGTAAGATTTTGTTCACCTCATGGAGAAAAATGACACCTTCCCAGATAATATGCATGTAAAGAATACAATTACAGGTCTGAACAGTAGGTATTATTAATATTTATTATTATTATTTTCATTTTTCTTTTTTTGTGCACATGCAAGCTCATTCATTGTGCTGCATCCACATCATAGAAACATCTTTATCACCCAACTCCTGAGCTGAGCAGTGCACAGCAGAGGTGTTTATGACTCTCAGGAGGTTTACGGCTACAGTAGTGAGGTGAAATCATCCACTGAAGCAGGAAAGTGAGTTTTTTGGGAAGTGCAGTCTTTTGGGTGTATCGATGTGAGATTTAACTAAATCTGCAGGAGACGAGTCACAAAGTGCAGAAAGCTCCAGAGCGAGAGAAGAGCCGTAGGAGGAATCCGGCAGGTCTGGAGGGTGAGACGGTCACAGCAGGAGAGGAAAATGGAGGGAGAGAGACATGGAGAGAGAGACAGAGATGGAGAAAAAAGGGGAGAGGAAAATGGAGGGAGAGAGATAGCGAGGCAGAGAGGGAAATGGGTAGAGAAAGAGAGATGGAAAGAGAGATGAAGAGTGAGAGATGGAGAGTGTGGAGAGAATGAAGGAGGGAGAGGGAAATGGAAGGAGAGATATGGAGAGAGAGAGATGGAGGGAGAAAGATGGAGAGAGATGGAAAGACAGATTGATGGATGGATAGAAAGATGGAGGGAGAGGGAGAGGAAAATGGAGAGATGGGGAGAGAGAGGAAGCGGGAAATGGAGGGAGAGAGAGTTGGAAAGAGAGAGGGAGAGAGAGAAAGATGGAGAAAGATTGAAAGAGGGAGGGAGAGAGAGAGATGGAAAGAGAGAGCTAGGGAGAGAGAGAGAGCGATGGAGAGACCGAGAGAGCGAATTAGTTACGGTTTTATCCTGCAGTGGTTTATAGAGGTGTTTGAGGTCAGGTGGGGACTTCAGCAGGACATGTCCTCCTCCAATCAGTCCAAATGAGCACAGCTTAGCTCTAACTCTCTCCATATGACAGAATATGACCCAAATATGTCCAAACTCACTATAGCAGTATTGTCAGACACTAGCTTTTATCTCAGAAGGGCAGCACTGAAGTCAGGCCTGGAACCCTGGGCTGCCGAGCTTTACGCCTGGTGTCTCGCTGATGTGTTGCTGCAGATAACAGCATCTGGATGAGTAGATGTAAATGAAACACACACTGATTTCTTCATGTCAGAAGCTCTGAGAGCATCTAACAGAAGGAGTGAGTTCACAATGAGGGAAGAATTCACATCAGACAGGAAGTGGCACTTTAATAACACACTGAGGCTTTTATTAGCACTGATCTCCTAGGAAGTGTGCACACACAGTACACACATAGACCGGTCATTTGAATACTTCAGTCTTCTGATTTGATATTTACACATTCACATATTTATCATGGACAAAACAAGACAAGACAGGAGAGCTGGGTCTTTATTTTATTACAAACTTATGCTTCAGTTATTTTGACTGAACTTTGTTTCCCATTTCTTTCTTCCTTTCTTTCCTCGATTTAAAAAAAAAATTCATTCATGCTTTGCTCAGTTTTAAATGTGAAATTAAAATGTGTAAGCCCATGGCCTGTTTATTCAGGATTTAATCCTAGCAAATATAATTGTAGGTTTGCTCTAGTTTATACATTTGAAGTGATTTTAAAGGTTGCTAATGGTAAATGAGGGAGCAGAACACAATGCAGTTAAGGGAGCAGAATGCGGAGCAGGGAGCAGAATGCGGAGCAGAGCACAATGTGGAGCAGGGAGTAGAGCACAATGTAGAGCAAGGAGCAGAAAAGACCACAACGTGGAGTAGGGAGCAGAATGCTGTTAAGGGAGCAGGGAACAGAGCAGAGCAGAATGCGGAGCAGGGAGCAGAATGCGGAGCGCAGAGCAGAGCACAATATGGAGCAGGGAGCAGAATTTGGTTAAGGGAACAGAGCAGAGATTTGGCCATGTGCAGAGATTTGTCCTGATGGTTAAACTGGATGTGCCATTTCTCCTTTATTGTTGTTATTCCAAGTGTAAACTCACTGGAAAATGTGCAGTCTGAGGTTTTTAAACACAAATACACGAGCAAGTGTGCCGTTAGTTACTGTGGGAAGTGTGAGGAGAACTGGAGTGTGTTTTTGCCTCAGGATGCAGTGATGTGGAGTTTAAAAAAAAACATCCAGGAATTTTCTGATGAATTATTGATTTACTGCATTATTGAGAAAAACGGTTTATTTCCACATTTCCTGCAAACACTTACTGTCTTTTTCATGCTCTCAATCTGTCCATCTTCACACTTGTTGCTTGCAAAGACAATCCCAAGTTCTACATACCCCTTTCCCTCACGCTTCATTTCCTCTCTCTCGTTCTCTCTCTCTCTCTCTCTCTCGCTCTCTGAGCAGTGTCACCCAGATTCTCCTCTCATCTCTCTCTTCCTGGCACCCTCTCTTCATCTTTTTTTCTCTTTGTCTGTTGGGATAGACAGAGGGAGGGGTGATGAAGGCTGCAGCAGGCTGCAGGAGTCCTCAGTTCTTCACTCGTTGTTGACGACACTTTGATGGATTAATTACGCATCTCTGCATCTCTGTGTTTCTCTTGTTAGACCTTCACTATGGTGCCGCTTTATACACTGCTGTGTTTCTTCTTTCACTTCTCAATTCTCATATGCAGTGATTTTAGTAACCTGTGTCTGTGTGTGTTCTTATCATTTTTAGATTTAGGAATTTACAACCACAGAATTCCATGTACAAGTGTTTAAGATATCATCCACATTTGAATCCCCCAACTGATCCCAGTAATTATAATATAATATAATATAATATAATATAATATAATATAATATAATATAATATGATAGAATATAATAGAATATAATATAATATGGGGGGAGGCACGGTGGCTTAGTGGTTAGCACATTTGCCTCACACCTCCAGGGGTGGGGGTTCGATTCACACATGGCGGAGTTTGCATTTTCCCCCCGTGCCTCGGGGGTTTCCTCTGGGTACTCCGGTTTCCTCCCCCGGTCCAAAGACATGCATGGTAGGTTGATTGCAGGAGATTGAAATCTCTAATTTGTCCGTAGTGTGTGATTGAGTGAGTGAATGAGAGAGTGTGTGTGTGTGTGTGTGCCCTGCGATGGGTTGGCACTCCGTCCAGGGTGTATCCTGCCTTGATGCCCGATGACGTCTGAGATAGGCACAGGCTCCCCTGACCCGAGTGTAGTTCGGATAAGCGGTAGACAATGAATGAATGAATGAATAATATAATATAATATTATATAAGATAAGGTAATATAAGATAAGATATATATCTATATATAGATTTCTTTCTTTCTTTCTTTAACATTCTTTTTCTTTTCTTTTCTTTTCTTTTCTTTTCTTTTCTCCATTGGAGATTCTCATTAAAAACCTGTGTCTCAAGAAGGACTGAAGGATTTATATGGATTTATTATTGCAGAGGAACTAAGTAGATTTTGGAATTGATCCAGACAGGGTCAAGGTCACAGCAAGGTCAACAATCTGAAATCATTTTTCTTCAATAGCTTCTTTTTTGTTCTAAATAAGACACTTTAAGGGAATTTGATAGAAACGATCAGATTATTTTTAGCATCGGCCAAATTCTAACTTTTTGACTGTCACTTTTTGAAAAAAAATTCTTTCGGAATTTTCACATGGGGGGCACGGTGGCTTAGTGGTTAGCACGTTTGCCTCACACCTCCAGGGTTGGGGGTTCGATTCCCGCCTCCGCCGTGTGTGTGGAGTTTGCATGTTCTCCCCGTGCCTCGGGGGTTTCCTCCGGGTTCTCCGGTTTCCTCCCCCAGACCAAAGACATGCATAGTAGGTTAATTGGCGTCTCTAAATTGTCCATAGTGTGTGAGTGAATGAGAGTGTGTGTGCCCTGCGATGGGTTGGCACTCCGTCCAGGGTGTATCCTGCCTTGATGCCCAGTGACGCCCGAGATAGGCACAGGCTCCCCGTGACCCAAGAATAGCTCGGATAAGCGGTAGACAATGAATGAATGAATGAATTTTCACATGGATGAAAACAATCTGCGATTCCTATTTTGCCTCGCTCATTTCCTTTATGTTTGCTTAAATGTTGGGATAGAACTGTGCTTGAGCTGACCTCTTGTGTCTAATAGTGAGTTTTTGTTTTGTTTGTATCAGATCTCTCTGCAGAATCACGCTCCTCACGTCCTGCTCCAGCTCCCTCTGCTGCTGCGCTGGTACCACCGTGTGCAGGAAGTGCCAGGGGTCCGCTGTGCCGCAGAGGATTGTGGGATTGCTCTGTTCAGACTGCAGGTCCCACAGCCCTGCTCAATTCAAGCATTCCCTCCTCATTGTGTGGAATCAGAGCAGGAAAGCCCTGCGCCGTCTCAGGAGCACTTCGTGGGAGGGCCGAGACCTACGCTTACCAAGCTCCAGGTAATCCAAAGAAACTTTTCCCATTTCTGTTCCCTGTTTTTATTCTCAACCACTCTCACTGTGAGGAAAGAGGTTTCTCTTTACTGCTCCAGTGAACCCGTGAGTGGCCGATAGAATCTCCTTCCATTAGCATGTTGCTCTGCTTCACTTTACGGCCGTCTGTTCTGCAGGAGCAGCTTTAACGGATTTGTGCCCTCCAGTGGGCTGCAAAACGCTATAACTCTGCAAGTGCTGCCCGAGCTTATACAGCTCTCTGTACTTTGCACTTAAAAGAAGAGGCTTGTGCCAGCTAAATTAGGCCATATATTCTGGGTAAAGTGGTTTTATATGGTTTGCTGGCTTTATGCTAATGGGCAAATTCTCTTAGCACACAATTTTAATCAACAGCTGCTGCAGGTCAACTGTTGCAGGTCTTTCTTTCTTTCTTTCTTTCTTTCTTTCTTTCTTTCTTTCTTTCTTTCTTTCTAGTTTAGAAATTGAATTTTTTCTTTCTTTCTTTCTTTCTTTCTTTCTTTCTTTCTTTCTTTCTTTCTTTCTTTCTTTCTAGTTTAGATTTAATTGTCTTTCTTTCTTTCTTTTTTTTTTTCTTTCTTTCTTTCTTTCTTTCTTTCTTTCTTTCCTTTCTAATTTAGATTTAATTGTCTTTCTTTCTTTCTTTCTTTCTTTCTTTCTTTCTTTCTTTCTTTCTTTCTTTCTAGTTTAGATTTAATTTTCTTTCTTTCTTTCTTTCTTTCTTTCTTTCTTTCTTTCTTTCTTTCTTTCTTTCTTTCTTTCTAGTTTAGAAATTTCTTTCTTTCTTTCTAGTTTAGATTTATTTTTTTTTTTTTTTTTTTCTTTCTTTCTTTCTTTCTAGTTTAGATTTAATTTTTTTCTTTCTTTCTTTCTTTCTTTCTTTCTTTCTTTCTTTCTTTCTTTCTTTCTTTCTTTCTTTTTTTTTTCTTTCTAGTTTAGATTTATATTTCTTTCTTTCTTTCTTTCTTTCTTTCTTTCTTTTTTTATTTTTTTCTTTCTTTCTTTCTTTCTTTCTTTCTTTCTTTCTTTCTTTCTTTCTAGTTTAGATTTTTTTTTCTTTCTTTCTCACTTGGGGCCGGGGCTCAAGAGAGCAGAAATGGGTTTGATATCGACATTTACTTTGAAGACTACTTTGAAACTTTTTTTCTGAATATATCAGAGTTTATTTAAGTCCTTATGAGCCATTAAATACCGATACTAAGTGTAACGTGACAATAAAAGTCAATTCTGAACATGGACACAGCAAAACAAGTAGAAATTAAATTTTTTGGCTTCTGGTAAAAAGAGTTAAGGGCCTTGATATCTGATTCTTATCTCCATCCTCCTCTATGTCTACCATCAACAATGACATCCGTCATCTGCCTGCAGAGATGAAACTCACAGAGTGATGTTTTTTGCACCTTTTCCTTTATTTTTTCATTAGGTTTAACATTGTGTAAAGCTTGAGGCCATAAAGAAATCAATTTGATTCTTTTCAGGATTTATTTAATTGTCAAAAGAGCAGGCAGAGGGGCTAAGTTAAGGTTAATATACAGAGGAAAGATGCTGTGGAAACACTAAGGTATCTACAGGTAGGCGTGTAGTTTGACATGGAATAAAAATCCGAAGCAATAGAAATCAAAGGCAGGAGCAGGTCACATCATGACAGATACAAATCATACAGCACATGGAATAAACACTTAATTTATCTTATGTTACTGAAGTGGCTGGAGTTTTCTGTTGGGAAAATGAAAATAGCAGGATTTCTATCTCGTGCTCATGTGACCTTGTGGGTGACAGTGATGGAGCAGGCTGAAGAAAACAAAGCACCACAAGCGTGAAGCACTGCAGTGTTACTCCGAACTGCTGAATGTGAACGTCTGGAATAAATAGTCAATATCCCTAAACAATGAACTCGGTCTAAAATGGTGGCTGCAGTAATTAGTTTGAAGGTCAGGAATACAAAATTTCTTTTAAATTGGGTTTTTTTTTGTGACACTTTTTTTTTAAAATAACACAAAAAAACCTTTTGATTCAGATTTATTTGAGTATAAACAAGATTACAACAAACGGAGTGCTCATTAGCAGCACTATTCACTAGACAGTAGTCATGCCTGGGAATAGAGTCTTGAAATGTAGCTATAACAACAGCTATGTTGTTGATTTTAAATATCTAATAACTGTGGGGCTTTTTTCTTTTTTGGATTTTTTTGAAGAGAATTATTTACGGCAACCAGCATGGCATATGCTAATCTTGTTGCCAGGCTAATTTAGCAAAACAAGCTAGCAAGATAGTAAAGGTTTAGGAACAGCACTTTGTTTTGTTTTTTTAAGGCTGCGAAGATTTTTTTGTGATATTTGTCACCATTTATGTATTTTAGTAAAGCATTTCAGAAGAAATATTTAACTTTTCTTCCTGAAGTACATACTTACATGATAGCTACTGAGCAAGAGTAGCGCTAGTTAGATCTTGACCTAGTTAGATAGTATGTCAGTGGTTATTTTTTATTTATTTATTTATTTATTTATTTATTTATTTATTTATTTATTTTTTTTTTTGATGGATTTCTACAGATGCGATGTGTAAAATGTGTTCACACATTTCACAAACTTTTAAAGGAAGCTTTAAGTCGTAATGTGAATATTCTGGAAAAACAGGCATGTTAATAAAAGAGACACACACACACACACACACACATTGTTTGGCATCTCTTAGTTTTTTTTACTCATACTATTTAGCCCAAAAGTGTTGAAATGGATAAAATGTTTGATGTATCGTTCTAAAAATAAAAAAAATCTAATTGCTCTAGTGCAAGAAGAATAAAAATTCAGATTGTGCTTTTACTGAAAAATAATCACCCTCCAGTTGGTATCAGTATCTCCTCCACAAATTTGACTACATCACACTGACCTGTCATTGATTATTTTCCCAGAACAGCACACCCTGTGTTTTATTTCTTCTTCATCACATTTGATCCATTTGCAAACGTTCCTGCTTCATCCCCATTTAAGGTATTTTCTACCTGATTCATAATGTACACAAAAACAGTTGGAGTAAACGTCTAATTAATGTTCAGCCGAAACTACTGAAGAGCTAAAGAGCTACCATGGCGACAGTGTTTTTTTTCCTCGTTGTATCACAGCGGCACCAGCACCACTTTTTTCCACATATCTTTTCACAACCTATTTGTTGTCCTCACAGATGCATTGTTTTCTATGTCGGCTGAGTCATTGGAAAACATCTTAAACCCAGGATGTATTTAGAGCCGAGTGAAAGACAAGTTTTCTTTTTTTTTTTTTTTTTTCCAGACAGCCTTCCATAAAACCTTCTTAAGTTCTTAGGCAGAGAGACTGATGGCTGATGTTTTAGTGCATGCTTCTGTCTCTGCTCCATGTCATGTGTGAAGTCAGATGCTGTCGAAAAGGCTTTGTTAAACACTCGCCCTAAGCCATTTCACTCAACTGAGAGATGTTTACTTAAATACACTCGGTGACACGAGGGTTGAGAGGCATCAGGTTGGTTTGACATACAACGCTTTAAAGTAAAGACAAACTGGCTGTTTATTTATTTATTTATTTATTTATTTATTTATTTATTATTTTCTATTTTTAACCATGGCAACTGTGTACTAAAGTAGTAGGATATCACAAAACAGAGGAATGTGTTGTCTGTCAGATTTAAGAAAAAAACATTGCTCAACTAAAGGTGATTTTTTGGCTTATACTAAATGTAATTTAAAGAAGTTTCTAATGACTAGATTGAATGATGCGCATTGAGCGTGATCAATTTTAGGCAGTATTAATGCAAACCAGTTACATTGTGAAATCTCACGAGGATGTTGGCACTGATGGGAACTACAGTAAAAGCATAGAATTAAATTTAGGTGATCAAAGCATGCACGCTAAGTTATGACCCATAATTGGGTCATAATTGTTAAATTATGGGTGACAAAAAGGGTCATAAACGGTGCATTTTTAGTGTAAAAAAAAGAAGAAGAACAGCGTTGAATGGAAATTGTTTCATTTTAGGAATTTTGTTTCACTTTTAACTTTGACAGCCTAAATAAATAAATATTTATTATAAATAAATACATGGATAAATAAATAAACACTTTTTTTTTTTATATATATATATTTAAAATATATATATATATATATATATATATATATATATATATATGTATATATATATATATATATATATATATATATATATATATATATATATATATACACACATATAAATAATTAGCACGTTTGCCTCACACCTCCAGAGTTGAGGGTGTGATTCCCGCCTCCACCATGTGTGAGGAGTTTGCATGCTTTTCCCCGTGCCTCGGGGGTTTCCTCCGGTCCAAAGACATGCATTGTAGGTTGATTGGCATCTCTAAATTGTCCGTATTGTGTGATTGCGTGATTGAATGAGAGTGTGTGTGTGCCCTGCGATGGGTTAGCACTCCATCCAGGGTGTATCCTGCCTTGATGCCCAAAGACGCCTGAGATAGGCACAGGCTCCCCGTGACCCGAGAATAGATCGGATAAGCAGCAGACAATGAATGAATGAATTAAGTATTTAAGAATTTTTCCATCACCAGCGCAAAGAAGCATTGTAGAAGCATCAAGGAAACACTGAAGAAGTGATTAATTCTCTGTACCAGCAGCTCTGACAGTAGTTCTGTATATTCAAGTACATTGTTGTTCTGTTGTAAAATCTCTAGTTCACAGGGATTTGTGTGGTGGAAATTCAACATAAATCGATGACTACAAAATCTGTCATTGCTGATATGGTGAAATGTTTTCTGAGGACATGTTTGTTTAAAAAATAAGGGTAAAAAAAGTCTCCAATGTTACTACTTTGTAAAAGCCAGTGGTACATTTTTTTTTTTTTTAGGTTTTCAGAAATAAGAGAGTCTTTTTTCTCTAGTTTTTACTTTTATCTGCAAGTTTTTACTTTTTCTGTCATTTTAACTGTGGAAAAAAAAAAAGAATGTAGCAGCAATAACGTAAGTGGTGACTTGCGCAACAATTTCACAATCCGCTGCATTTAATGTAACTTAAATTGATAAATACTACAGGATCGTGCGCTTTAATAACTTGTAATTGATTCTGAATTGTTTTGGTGTTAGATGAATAAAACATTCAGGAATGTGGTGTAGGAGAAGAATGACGCTGGGGTGGTCATTAGACTGCATCAGACTGCATTACAGCATCCTGATGTTGATTATTTTCCTATAACAGCATGCTATCTATTGTGGTTTATTCCTTATTTGTCTAATAAATAATGATGAATTAACAGACCAGCTATTGAGTCTGAGTACAGGAGGTTCCTGCGTAAGGCACCAAGTTCCTGTTTGTGGTGATGTGTAATAATCATGACGGACCTAAAGGTTCCCTGTTCCCAAAAATTACATAACAAATCAAGGAATCAAACAATTTCCAGTAGAACATTAGTTAACATTACCATACAGTTTCATGCACCTGCGGTTACTCTGCCACCATAAAAGATAAATTGATCTTGCTTTCTCCTCGCACCCCATGTGGTTATTTCACTCTCTTTCTGTTCCCAAACAAACTGCTGAACACAACACAAAATCCAATATCACTTTATAGCCGGTGTAAACAGGGTGGTAGTAATGAGGAACTTGCTGTGCTGCAGTTCTATACGTTCTCTTGCACCGTCTCTTTTTTCATCTATTAGTCCCCTCTGGAGAGGTGATCCTGCTGCTGTATTGCTGACCCACTTAGACCCTGTGCTGAAGTGTGTAGGAGCAAATAAAAGTTTTGGCCAAGACCTGACTCCCAGACTGCACTCCGGTGGGTGTGTTTCCGTGTTGGCGAGTGCTGACACTGAGTGTGTGTATAAATCAGCAATTTCCTGTCATGTCAAAGTGATAACCGTGTGTGTGTGTGTGTGTGTGTGTGTGTGTGTGTGTGTGGGGAGGGGGTGGGAGTGTTAAAACCGTAACGGTCGTCTGAGATTCCCAGGCTGCGTGCGTGCTTGTCAGTGTTTGGTCTTCTCCGCAGCTGTCGTTGGGTAGCTCTTTGCTGTATATTTAACAGCCCCTTTGCCGTGTGGCAGGTCCACACCGGCTAGACTCGGTGAGCTTGGCACCAGGCGGTGACACTTAATCCTTTACTGCTGCTGATCCAGAGAAGCCTTCGCTAATCAACCGGGCCTGTCTCAAATCAGCAATGTGTGCTCACAAGCGCATCCATTACACACACTGCTGGGAATCTGACTCCAGCTGTCTCAGAATGCCCGAAATCTGTGTGTGTGTGTCTGGGTGGACTTTGTGTTTTGGACTCACTAAGGCCAACGCAGCATGCTGGTAGTGTCTGTATAAGTCCTTGGCCCCTCTGTTGAATTGTACGTCACAAATTTCAGAGGTTTTAGACGAGATGACAGACTGGAGCTGGTTATTACTAGAGGCACTGATAACAAATATACAGTCCCTCCAGGAGTCTCTTTTTTCTTTCTTTTTCACTTTTTTGTGCTTTTTCTTTACAGAACCGAAGACACATACAGTATGTCATGACTTTCTATAATAGCTGCACTCCTGTTTGGGACAAATTACTGGAAAAAGGCTTTGGCTGAGTGCACAACGCGTCTTGGCCCAAATCTGCAGTAATTTAAAAAAAAAAAAAAAAAAAAATAAAAAAAATTTGCAAGCTCCTTTAAGTATTACAGTTTGCTTGATTTTGTGGCAATTTCTGCAATCGCAAAACCACAAAATCCTGGAGGGTCTGACCATAAAGCTTAAAGTTCCTAGTTTCTGTAGATTCAATAGATCTAGCTCAATTAAATTGATTTTTTTATTGAAAAATTTACAGGAGAGCAAGTATTCCTCATAACATCCATCAAGTGTGGAACTTACTGTGTATTGAAAAACTGATCAGTTGAAGTGCTTTGAACAGTGTAGAGTTTGAGAAATAAACTTTACCACAACTACATTTTGTATTTTTGAACTGAATAACAGATAAATAAATAACAGCTTGTCTCACGCTTTCACATCAGTGAAGAAAAAAAAGGACAGCTTGAAATCTTTTACAGCTTTATGATCTTTTTTTTGCCTTTTTAAGTTTGTGAACAAATTTGACCCGGTATTTATTATATAATAATATTAATATCTAGTTTCCACTCATTTTTCAGTGTCTCGTATTTCCCCCTCACTACAGTGCACACTTCCATGATGTGTTTTACTACCTGCTATTACCGAGTTGTTTTTGTTAATTGTTGCTATGTCTTGTGTAACCAATTAGGGTTAGTAATAAAGTTATGTAGATTGTAACCCAGGTTACGTAGGGAGACCAATTTTTTTTTTTTTTTTAATAAGTTCCAATCTGTTCAAGTGTGTTGGTTGCATACTTGTGAAAACTTAACCAAGTTTGTTCAGTAAATTGTAATGGGTTCAATTAGTGTATATTTCTGCCTGTACAGAGAAAAGCGTCATTGCTAATTGGTTAGAAAAAGAGTGTGAGGAGGTTTGGTTTAATTAGACGAAAAGTTTTTAGTTCGTTGCTGTAAAAAGGTGCTTAATAATACGCGCTGTTGCGGGTGATATGCAGTTACAATAATTAAAATTCTGTGCAATAACAACAATTTAAGATGTGCAATAACCGAGTGCAATTGTTTGTTTGTTTGTTTGTGAAATTACTATTTTTTTTTATTTTATTTTTCTTCTGTGTTTGTATAGACTTCTTAATCTTTCTGCTTCATATTTGCACTTTTTCTTTTTTTCTTGCTGCTGCAACATGGAAATTTCCCCACTGTGGGACGAATAAAGGTTTATCTTATTTTATCTTATCTTATCTTATCTTAGTTGGAGAGAGAAGAAAGAAAGAATCTTTAGTTGCTAACCCAGCAATGTATTTCAGTTTCTTTATCTCCTTGCACTTTTTGCTAGCAGTTCAGTTCACACGTTTGATTACCAATGAATTTAGTCATTGAAAGTATGAATAAATGAGTTGAATTCAACTTCAAAAAAGCAAAGAGAAATTTAAGGTGCATGCTGTCTTTCCGAGACCCACAAGATTTCAAACGTAAAAACATATTTGTAAAATTTACACCCTTAAGTGTTCTACTGAATGCTAACATCTCAGTATTTTACATTTACATTTCTGGCATTTGGCAGACTCATCCAGAGTGACGTACAAAAGTGCTTTGTGAATAAATTAACACTGGTTCAGTTGGTCATAGGTTTAGGATACCGCCAACCTACAAACCTGTGTTGGGAGGAAATAAAACTCAGCCAGTGACTCAGCTGTCCGGACATCTAGGGGAAGTTCATTCCACCACCTTGTTGCCAGAACAGAAGAGTCCAAATGGATGCCTACCTCTTATCCTGAGAGATGGTGGGACCAGTCGAGCAGTGCTAGTAGATCAGACGGAGCATGGTGCAATGCGAGGAGAAGTAAGAGGGAAGTGGTCCATTCTTGGCTTTGTAGGCAAGCATCAGTGTTTTGAATCTGCTGCATGCAGCTACCGGAAGCCAGTGGAGGGAGCGTAGCAGTGGAGTGGTGAGTGAGAACAAGTGGAGCAGCTGCATTTTGGATCATTTGCAGAGGATGAATTCCATTCAGAGGTAGACCTGCGAGTAGAGATTTGCAGTAGTCCAGTCTCGAAATGGTAAGAGACTGAACAAGCACCTGAGCAGCCTTGTTGGATAAAAATGGCCGAATCCTTCTGATGTTGTACAGAAGCAACCCACATCAGCGTGTCACATTTCCATATTTAACTTACAGATGTGCATTTTGTGTTTAATACTTTTGCTACACTTTGGAAGCAGATGGAAAGGCGTGAAAGTCCTGAAATAAATTTGTGAATTTGGAGATGCTCTTCATTTTCAGACACAACCGGCAATGATAACGCAATAAGAAGTCATGCTTTCTGTTTATTATTTAGTGTTGCTCAGGCTTTCACCCTGTCTCCTCGCTGTGGTAGTGTGTGTGTCTGTGTGTGCGTGTCTGTGTGTTTGAGTCTGTGTCTGCGTGTGTCTGTGTGTGTATGAATGTGTGTTTGAGTTTCTGTGTGTGACTTTGATTCTCTGTGTATGTGTCTGGGTGTCGGTGTGTTTTGTGTGTGTGTGTGTATTTGGGTCTCTGTGTGTGTGTATGTGCGTGTTTGTAAGAGTGTCTGTGTGTGTGTGTTTGTGTGTGTCTGTCTGTCTCACATAATCCTTACTGAAACACTCAATCCTAGCACAAGCATTAAAAGCTCTCTGTATACTGGAACGCCATATTTTTTGCTTTCGTTCCAGTTCCAGTTGGAAAGATGTTAATATGCATGATGGAAAGGAAACACCTGCATCAGTGTATTTTGGTAAAAACGGTGTTGGCGGACAGGCCTGAGGCGATTGACTGTGCTTATGGGAATGGAAGATGACGTGAAGTTGCTGATGTCAGGATGATTTATTTTTTTTTATTTATTCTTTTTTTAATATCTAATACATGCTATTACGTGATGTGCTTTAATTTGTTTCAGGCCCCATCCTATACCGCAATATGTCGTCTCTTTTTGAAATAAATCAGCAAGACGTTGTTATTAGTTGCCCAACATGCCATGGTCTACCTTACAAAAACATATTGTAGCCTGTCAGGATTCCAGCATCTTCCCCTCCACTTTTTTTTTTTTTTTTAAATGTAGCTTTAAATCATTTTTTGAGGCTCTTTTTCATTCAAGACAGTTTAATATAGCCATGCTGGAGTTCTGTCATAATTGTGTCCCTTTGTCATTGATATAAACAGTTAGTTTTTATAAAGAAACTGTAGGAATGTGTGTGTGCTGCCAGACTGATGTGTTTTATAATAGTCTAAACGGAACAGAGGAACACGGAAATACAATAAAACACGACTCGGAAATCATCTGAACTCACCGAACAGACTGATCTGAGACCTGGGTGTAGAGTGAGCTCTTTGATTGACATATGAGCATATTAAATTATAGATGTATCACACTATATTGGGAACAAAGGGAATATGGGGTTAAGAGAATATTGCTTTCGGCTGCTCCCTGTTCGGGGTCGCCACAGCGGACCAACTGGTCCGCACAACAACTTGGCACAGGTTTTACACCGGATGCCCTTCCTGACGCAGCCCTCCCATTTTTCCGGGCTTGGGGACCGGCACTGCATCCAGTGGCTGGGGTTTGGGAATTGGCTGGGAATCGAACCCGGGCCTTCCGCATGGTAGGAAACCTACCACTGAGCCTCCAATGCCCGGGTTTAAGAGAACGTATAGTGTGTATATTTATACAGACATAAATATATTTCTCTTGAACATGGGCATGTGATTGCTTGGCTTTCTGAATTTATAGTGTTGATGCAATCCAAAGTCTTGACTTGGGTTCAGTTTGATTCATGGCTTTGAAAATACATGATCGAATCATCAGCATCACCATCTCTCAGGGTACAAGGAAGGTACACATCAAGACTCTTCTCTCTCCTCTATTCTCTGAGACCGAGGTGGTGGAATGAACTTCCTGTAGAATAGGGGTCTCCAACCTTTTTTCCCCTGAGAGCTACTGTGACGAAATTAAGGTGACCAGAAGGTACTCTAATGTTGTATTATTAGTAACATTTATTTACATAGCTTATTGACATAAGTCAAACCAGCTATTTTTGTATGAACTTAAAAAAAATCAGTTATTAATAAGTGCACTAATAAGAAATGTCCACAGCACATCATCGTGCAGCAGGATCGATTCAATCAGCAGTTTTACTTTGGCAGCATCGTAGCTTTATTCCTAACCCTGTCTAATCCCCAGTAGCTTTCAAGTTAAATAGATCTGCCATGTGTTTTCTTTATCCTTTATCTAAACTACTTCAATATGTGCTTATTGATTTAAGTTTATATAACGCTTCCATGTACGGTCTTGGTGCTAGCTGTGTATTAAATTGTGTGATGCGTGTGCACGCGCGGAGGAGCATGATTTGTCCGCGGTGTCAGATTTTGGAAAGGGGCAGGGGTTTATTGAGTGGTTTTATCAAATTTGTACATTTCTGTGCGTCTTTAGGTGAGCTACTCAGAAGCTGGGTGTTGGAGACCCCTGCGCTAGAGTCATATGGCCATCTTGAAACGACGTCTATAGACCTCTTCCTGAAACACTTAAACTAGCACTTAAAAGCTAAAAACGCTTATGCTGTCTATGTTCTTATCTTATTAATTCCCTAATGTTTTTCGACTGATGGTATTCTTAGTCAGTGGTCTAGTGTATCAGGATGTATTCATTGATAAAAGGAAAAAGATTTGAAAAGAATTTGCGCTTATGAACTGTTGGAACTTTGAGTTCAGTGTCCTGGACATCAGCCATTTGACTTCATTCTGAAATAATTCTGGGTACAGACTTTACACAGGTTTAGACTGCACACTTTACATTAAAATGCTCAAATCGAAGTCGAGAAATTTGAAACCTCTCTTCGTTTGTTATTTCTTAAAAAGTAGCGTCCAGTACAATATTTTTTCCAGAGTCTGAACACCAATTTGCTTTTATTTGTTTAAAGTATACAGGCAAGTTCTTACAACTCAGTGCGCAAGGACATCCGACATCTAAAGAAATATCGCATATTACATCCTGGATTCTTAAAAATGGAAAGCAGTCATTCTGAAGGCAACTTTTTAGTACAGTTTAATAAATGTGTATGAAGTGCTAATATTCTATTTAAAAAAAAAAAAAAAAAAAAATTCTATTTAAAAACCAATTCACGAGGTATGAGGAAACTACATATTTAACCGAAGATTACATATTTCTGACTCTCATCATTCAGTCAAAATAATGAAGTAAAAGTAGGAAAATGTACCTTACATTCGAAGCCCAACTCCATTTTCACACTCGTGGCAGAGTATCTATCCGCTGTTTGTTTAGAATCGAGAAAAGAAATAGGATTTTTTTTTCATCTGTCAATCACACACCCTGGGTGACACGGCCTTTATTACCATCGTCGCCTTGGAGAGAAAGCAAGCAGTACATCACGAGAGATTTCCATGCAAGAGTTTCAGAAATAGCCAGAAGGTAGCTAGTCATCATTCCTGCGTTCACGCTTCACATTTTCACCCTGAGTTTGATTGGCATTTACTCAGATTGGCTGTCAAAGCCTTCCAGGCAGGAAGGTCTCTGGATTGACTGCTCTGATCTCGACAGTGTGGTCGGTGTCACGACTTCCTGTGCAAACTTGAAGCTCTGTGCTAAGTGGTTTGTCCTATCTGTTTAAAATGTCTGCTGGGTTTCTGTTTTCAGAGTAAAAGAGTGTATCGATAAAGCGAAAAAGTTTCATGGATGCTTTTGGGAATTTATATTTTTTCTTCAATAGTTCAATAAAATGCAGCTTTTAAAACACTGCAGTGACACACCATGTGTGTAGAAGTTCAGCACAGTAGTAGAGATGGCAAACAGTGGACTTAAAGATGCAATGCAGCTACATGAAGCAGTAGTTATGGCAGAAGCTCGACTCAGCTTGTTAACAAGATACGAAGTGACTAGCATGATGACCTTTGTGGTGATATTAGCAAAAAGGTTGAAGCTACAGAGGTGACAGAGCTGGGCAGACTAATCTAAAAGACTAAAGTGCCACCACATCACTCTGTGCCTTTAGGTTGATACCACAGTGAGCAGGGTGAACTGCATTGTGGGTAATGAAGGAAACCATTAAACAAATTCGTCTTGGACCAAAACGTCAAATGAAATAAATTTAAAGCAATGTCAACTCCAGTTATTAAGTCAGATGAATTAAATATCTCTTCAGTCGACATGGCGTCTGCAGCTTTTAGATCAATAACAACAAAAAATCATAATTTGTGTTTGCTTTTAACCTTTTTTGTGTTCTCATAACCTTAATAGCATATGTTGTTTGACTATGGAGCAAGGCCAAAAATAAAAATCTTCCTCTCTTCATTTGTCTGTTCATGCCACACACATAAAGCTATGCTCGCCTCCCACAGCATCCTTGCTCACAAAACACAAAAAGCTTTAAATTAAGGAAATAAAACAGCATTGTTCATCAGGTCTAGTGCATAGTTTCTGTAATTTACTCTTGAATGAGCTTAGTTACAGCTGATAAATCATTCAGCTTTTGTAGTCTCAGATTTGTAGTCTCAGATTCAGTTGTACAATAAACACTGACCTTGTTAAAGGGTAATTTAAAAGAAAAATTTTCAGCCGATTTTAAGCCAACCTGATTTTTTTTTAATGTAACCCCCACCAGACTGTAACTGTTGAGTCCATGGATTTAAAGAGAAAAAAGAAAAAGTATGTGAACCTTTTGGAATTTCATGGTTTTCTGCATAAATTTTTCATACAATGTGATCTGATCTTCATCTAAATCAAGAGTGTTGACAAATATAATGTGCCTAAATAATAACACAAAAAAAAGTTCTGATATTTCATGTCTTTATTGAGAACAACCATGAAAGACTCATAGTGCTAGTGGAAAAAGTATGTGAACCCTTGAGTTAATGTCCTCAAAAAAGCTAACTGGAGTTAGGTGCTAGCATACCTGGAGTCTTGTTAAGAAAATGAGTTAGGAGGTGTGGCCTAGAGCTACTTTGACCGATACAAACCACTTTTTGAGTTTGCTCCGCACAAGAAGAATATGCTTATTTGAGCCATGCCTCATAATTGATTTACATAAAGCTGGAAAGGGTTACGAAATTTCAAAGAAGTTAGAAATTCACCAGTCTACAGGCAAACGATCTTCAAATTGCAACACTTTGGGACTGTGGCTACTCTACCCAGAAGTGGTCTCCCAGTCAAAATGACCCCAAGAGCACAACGAAGACTCATCAATGAGGTAAAGACACAATCCCGAGTGACAGCCAAAGATTTGTAGGCATCATTGGAACCGGCTAACATTGAACAAACAGGGTGTCTATGGCAGGACAACACGAAGGAAGGCCATTGCTTACTAAAAAGAACATCGCTGCACGCCTGAAGTTTGCGAAATAGCACATTGACCCTCCACAGCAGTATTGGCAAAATGTTTTGTGGACTGATGAATCTAAGATTGAACTATTTGGAAAGAACATGCAGCACTACATCTGGTGTTAACAGGGCACTGCATATCATCATGAAAAGTGAAAACATCATCCCAACTGTGAAGTATACTGGAAGAAACTTCATGATTTGGGCCTGCTTTGCTGCCTCAGGGGCCTGGCCAGCTTGCAGTCATTGAGGGGAAGATGAATTCCCAAGCGTATCAAAAATTCTTCAGGATAATGTGAGAATGTCTGCACGTCAGCTGAAACTCTGTAGAAGTTGGGTGATGCAACAGGACAATGACCCAAAACTCCGGAGCAAGTCCACAACAGAATGGCTTCAGAAAGACAAAATGGCATCCAAAGAATATGACAGCGCTAAAGCAGTTCTGCCAGGAAGAATGGGGGCGGTCAACCAGTTATTAATTCCAATGGTTGACTTACTTTTTCCAATATCACGGATGTTGGATGAGTGTGTTCAATAAAGACAAGAAAGATCAGAATTTTATTGTGTTGTTATTTAGGCACATTATGTTTGTCAATACTCTTGACTTAGATGAAGATCAGATCACATTTTATGACAAATTTATGCAGAAAACCATGAAATTCCAAAAAGGTTTTCTTGCCATTGTATGGTGCTAGAAATTTCAATCCAATTCAATTTTATTTGTACAGCACTTCTAACAATGGACATTGTCTCAAAGCAGCTTTACAGAAGTATAGAAACACAGAATAAAAGTTTTTATTATTCTGAGGCGACAGTGGTGAGGAAAAACTCTCTGAGATGATGTGAGGAAGAAACCTTGAGAGGAACCAGACTCAGAAGGGAACTCATCCTCATTTGAGCAATGCTGGACAGTAAATAACGTAAATGTAAATAATGTCCTTTCTTCACGGTTTATATTCAAGTGGAATTTTGCAACCAAGAGCTCCTGAGGAACTAACAGGTCAGCGTCATTTCAGAGTTCATTATAAACTTAACACCAATCCCTTCCTGCCGAAGTCTTCAATTGTTCACTGATGAAGGTCCGAGCATAAATCTGACCAACGCAACAGCAGTTCAAAGACGGAGTGATAGTCTCCAAGTGGTTCTTTCCATGGCAGTCCCCCAAGCCATGGGCTGTCTACGCAGATCTATCCCCATCAGCAGTGACAAAACCAAGCGTAGAGACTCCAACGAGCGGTGGAGTGTCAGGATGGATCAGGCAGGTCCAGAAAGAAGAAGTGGTCACACTGGGAACTCAGAACACTGGGAGCTCTGGAGTGGCACATATAGCCTGACTGAGACAGAAATGGAAGGTGTTGGTTAAGACCGACTAATGATCAGAGCTGCCACTGCTGGGCCCTTGAGCAACCCTAAACTGCTCAGTTGTATAAATAAGATAAATATAAGTGGCTCTGGTCAGCCGCCAAATGCTTTAAATATAAATGTCTTTCATTGTTGAAGATTGTCCATCTCTGGGTTTGACATGCTGTGCATGCTGTGCTTGTTAAGAGTGATTATTTGAGTTACTCGATATTCAAACCAGTCCTTCTCTCACCATCTCTTTTTCTTTACTTCATTCTGAACTTTAACTGAAGCTCTTCACCTGTGTTTGTATGATTATATCCATTGTTTGTAACAGTGTGTGTATAATTATCCAGACAAGCAAATCACTAAAAGGAGTCTTGCACATCTCGACATGTTCCCCACACCACAGTCGTGTTTTAATTGGCCTGGAAATGAAATACAGTGGTGTGAAAAAGTGTTCCTGATTTCTTATTTTTTTGCATGTTTGTCACACTTTAATGTTTCAGATAATCACACACATTTAAATAATAGTCAAAGATAACACAAGTAAACACATCATGCAGTTTTTAAATGAAGGGTTTTATTATTAAGGGAAAACAAAATCCAAAACTACATGGCTCTGTGTGAAAAAGTGTTTGCCCCCTAAGCCTAATAACTGGTTGGGCCACCCTTAGCAGCAACAACTGCAATCAAGCGTTTTCCATAACTTGCAATGAGTCTGTTACAGCGCTGTGGAGGAATTTTGGCCCACTCATCTTTGCAGAATTGTTGTAATTCAGCCACATTGGAGGGTTTTCGAGCATGAACCACCTTTTTAAGGTCATGCCACAGCATCTCAATGGGATTGAGGTCAGGACTTTGACTCGGCCACTCCAAAGTCTTCATTTTGTTTTCTTCAGCCATTCAGAGGTGGACTTGCTGGTGTGTTTTGGATCATTGTCCTGCTGCAGAACCCAAGTTCGCTTCAGCTTGAGGTCACAAACAGATGGCCGGACATTCTCCTTCAGGATTTTTTGGTAGACAGCAGAACTCATGGTTCCATTTATCACAGCAAGTCTTCCAGGTCCTGAAGCAGCAAAACAGCCCCAGACCATCACACTACCACCAGCATATTTTACTGTTGGTACGATGTTCTTTTTCTGAAATGCGGTGTTACTTTTACGCCAGACGTAATGGGACACAGACCTTCCAAAAAGTTACATTTTTGTCTCGTCAGTCCACAGAGTATTTTCCCAAAAGTTTTGGGGATCATCGAGATATTTTCTGCCAAAACTGAGACGAGCCTTTATGTTCTTTTTGCTCAGCAGCGGTTTTCGTCTTGGAACTCTGCCATGCAAACCATTTTTGCCCAGTCTCTTTCTTATGGTGGAGTCATGAACACTCACCTTAACTGAGGCAAGTGAGGCCTGCAGTTCTTTGGATGTTGTTGTGGGGTCTTTTGTGACCTCCTGGATGAGTTGTCGCTGCGCTCTTGGGGTAATTTTGGTCGGCCGGCCACTCCTGGGAAGGTTCTCCACTGTTCCATGTTTTCACCATTTGTAGATAATGGCTCTCACTGTGATTCACGGCAGTCCCAAAGCTTTAGAAATGGCTTTATAACCTTTTCCAGACTGATAGATCTCAATTACTTTCTTTCTCATTTGTTTTTGAATTTCTTTGGATCTCGGCATGATGTCTAGCTTTTGAGGATCTTTTGGTCTACTTCACTTTGTCAGGCAGGTCCTATTTAAGTGAGTTCTTGATTGTGAACAGGTGTGGCAGTAATCAGGCCTGGGTGTGGCTAGAGAAATTGAACTCAGGTGTGATAAAGTTATGTTTTAACAGGGGGGGGCAAACACTTTTTCACACAGGGCCATGTAGTTTTGGATTTTGTTTTCCCTTAATAATAAAAACCTTCATTTAAAAACTACATGATGTGTTTACTTGTGTTATCTTTGACTAATATTTAAATGTGTTTGATTATCTGAAACTCTAAAGTGTGACAAACATGCAAAAAAATAAGAAATCAGGAAGGGGGCCAACACTTTTTCACACAACTGTATCTCGCAATCACCAGCAGCATGTGGGCATGTTGATTTGTCATCTAATTAGCAGCAAGCTTCTTTCTGTGATTAGATGTGCTACATGATGTGCAAGCGTGATCTAACAGCTAAACCAGGGAATTCAAGAACGATTGTGTCAGGATCTTGTGTGTCAATGTGGATGGTGTAAAGAATAAATGGACGTAGGCATCACTGGAGAAATAGTGGCGTTGGTGGGCAACAACTTGGTGTGAAATAATAAGTGAACCTGGAGGGATTGATTGCGCTGAAGTATTTTAGGAGTGAAAGTTGCTAATCACAGTCTGCATTTTTGTGTTATTCAGCCCCAGCAGTGTCAGTGACTTTGTGTTTGTTTGTATTCCTCAGGAGCATGGCATCGAGGCAGTCTTCTCTCCACACCCCTGCCCAGCATGGACCCTCGACTGGGAGAGTCTGCCTGCTGCTGTCAACCCCACTGAAGGTAGAGAGTGAAATGTGTGTGTGTGTGTGTGTTTGTGTGTCAGAGCCACCTAGATGAGGCTCAGAGCTCATTAAAATGTAATGGAGCACCTGAACTTCACAGGTGTTTGCATAAAACATCACTAGGTATTCCTCTGTGATTCCCATCACCTGCAGACTGTTTGCTTTCTTCAACCCTTTTGAAACTCTAACAAATTCTGGCAGAATGCATGTTTTCAGCTACACGCTAGTAAAAGGCACTTCTTAACACAACTGAAAGCCTTCAGGTTGTACTACCAATAGACAACTGTATATTTCTGTAGCACAATCAGTAACAATCAGCTCTGGCAGTAAGAAACCTAGAGAGTGCTGTAGCCTTCACTCCCCACGTGCATCAATGAACCTTGGCCACCCATGACCCTGTCACCGGTTCACCACTGTTCCTTCCTTAGACCACTTTTGATAGATACTGACCACTGCAGACCGGGAACACCCCACAAGAGCTGCAGTTTTGGAGATGCTCTGATCCAGTCATCTAGCCATCACAATTTGGCCCTTCATCAAACTCGCTCAAATCCTTACACTTGCCCATTTTTCCTGTTTCTAACACATCAACTTTGAGGACAAAATGTTCACTTGCTGCCTAATATATCCCACCCACTAACAGGTGCCATGATGAGGAGATAATCAGTGCTATTCACGTCACCTCTCACTGCTCACAATGTTATGTCTGATCAGTGTATAATATATAGTTAATAATAATTTTTATTACCCATCTAAACCTGAGGATTAGTTTCATTTTTGTATTTTAGATGTCTTTTTATTTAGTTGATAAGAGTGGTAGATATTGATCATTTCATCTGATTAATTGTCCCTCATCATATCCCAAACAGAAACGCACACAGAAAGAAAACTACACATTGAAACTACACATTGTACTACACAAAGCAGCAATCCCTTTCTCCCCCAACTTTTTACACAATCAAAGCTCCGAGTATCGTCCGACACATGATGCTGAGCCGCTACATACTGAACTAAAACTCTGTGAGCTTCTGAAACACCACAGGCTTAAAGGCAGTGAGTTTTAAACCATTCTT
>JAUCMX010000002.1:26390748-26490748 GCA_033459395.1 Hemibagrus guttatus
CTGATTTTTAATACTGTCCACTCGTATACATCACTTTCCCTTTGTGCATTTTTATACAATAGAAGTTGTTTTATTGTATAAAAATGAGCAAAGTGAAATAGATCAATGAGGGGACATTATTGTCTGTGCATATACTTTGCTTTTTTTTGTGGTAATATATTAAATTTAATTCCACCGAACTGCCACCCTGCTGGGCCCTGAGGAAAGCCCTTAAATCCTCAATTGCTCAGTTGTATAAAATGAAATAAACTGTAAGTCACTCTGGATAAGGGTGTCTGCCAAATGCCAGAAATGTAAATTATTTCCTTTCAAACAAGATCTTGACAATCCTAGCATCTGGAAGTTGAGTCATGTCAACTTGACATCTTTCTAGTTAGATCTAAAGGTTTCACTACTCATCCGAGCAGCTTCTTCAGTCTGAGGGAAGTTAGCATGATCCCACAAATTTGTATCCTCCAGGTTCATGGATCCTCCCGCTCCTTGGATAGCCTTGCTAAGGGAACAAGAAGAAGGTGTGAGTTGGGGAAGGTGTTAGGAGTAAGATAGAGTTTGGTCGGATGTAACGACTCCAGAGAAAGTAGAGTAGGGAGAGAGTGTATTGAAGTATTAGGAGTAACAATCAGAGAACATGAGACTGGATGGGGGCGTCTGGGTCCTTGGGTGTGGCTTTCCTGGTGGACCTGTGAAGAGGTCTTGATCTTCATGGGCATGGATGTAAGAGCAGTATAATAACTACAGAACTTAAATGGTTTGAATTTCAGCAACATTATATCTGAATTATATATTCAACCATGACCCTGACCATAATTCTGAAGCTCTAGGCTACAGACTTATTACAATTACCTAGCCACAAAAAGCAGCTACATTTACGTTGACGTATAGATACTCTGCTAACACAACAGTGTATAGCCTTGTCTTTTTTTTCTAACGCCGTATTATGTCTAAGTGTATTCAAGTCTCATTTTTCAGTCATGGCATCACCCGCTTCATTCAGAGAAATGTAGCAGATATGTGCTATTCTTTTCATCTTTTCTTTTCCCACGCAGATCCATGTCCAACATCCACAGACGTCCATCTGCCGCTTTCTTGTTGTATAGCAGATCCAGGAGTCTTTCTGACAGGAAACACTGCTTTACAGCAAAATCAGACATTAAGCATTGAGTACTTTCACAGATTTTTCAGCACAAGCAGTGGCTAGTCAGCAAATCCAGTCCACCTACACAGAGGGAAACATGTTGTGTTTGTGTTTTAGTATTCGCTAGGTTCCTGAAAGGTTGAACTAGTGGGAGTGACTGTTCTCAACACGGCACCTGGGGACTCAATTTTATATCATTATCATTTTAGATCACTGATGCTAGAACCATTAACGATGCTGTCTTGCTTTTTGTGTGGAAACACACTCACATACACGATCACGCTTTTTCACACATGTCCTGAATTCTCAATCTCCGCATGTGCTGAACTTTTTGAATATTTTTATTTACATATGATTTTTTGCTCTTTTTTCCTCTTTTTTTTTTACCTGATTGTGTTCTCCTGTTCTGTGTTTCATCCTTGATCAGTCTGCGTGTTTATACTTTGTCGTTTCTTTATAGTCCCCCTTTATTTTTTGTCAAGTCTTATATTTCTGTATCAGTACATTCAAAGCCTTGTTTTCCCCTGTTTTCTATGTTTATGTTCCTTATTACAAATTCTGCTTCCTTGTTTTGTTTTGCAATATGGATTATCCATGTTTAATATTTTAGTGTGTTAGTATATTATCTTTGCTCTGTCTCCCTCCTCAGCCTTCAAGCATAGTTTTTGGATTGCTCTTGAGTTTCCACACATGCACCCTACCTTTGTTCCTGACACCTGAAGGATGCTTTGAATATCTTCAACTTACTTTTATCTCATTTTATACAACTGAGCAGTTGCTGAAGGCCCCAGTAGAGGCACCTTGCATTTCAGCTCACAACCTTCTGATCACTAGTCCAACATCTTATCCAGTAAGGTGCCAGTATTAAATGATTTAGGGTTTGTTTGTTGTCAGATGATTTTATGTGTACAAAATGTAGAATTCTGACTTTTCATATCAGATGAAGAGAGAGACAGGAATGAGGAAAGTTTTCACACTTTATATGAAGCAGAAAACACATTTCTAAAACCGTCATGACAGATTGAATCTATCTGCGATTCCGGGGTACCATTGTTAATCGACTCAAGCCTGAACTTCATCGAGCTTTTAGCTTTCTTCATTTCCAGTTTTCTATTTTTCCACACATTGTAATAATGACTCTGGGTCTGTTGTGGAAAAATAACAAGCTTTAATAATAAGGCCGGGGGGGGGCACGGTGGCTTGGTGGTTAGCATGTTTGCCTCACACCTCCAGGGTTGGGGGTTCGATTCCCGCCTCCGCCATGTGTGTGTGGAGTTTGCATGTTCTCCCCGTGCCTCGGGGGTTTCCCCCGGGTACTCCGGTTTCCTCCCCCAATCCAAAGACATGCATTGTAGGTTGATTGGCATCTCTAAATTGTCCGTAGTGTGTGATTGCGTGAGTGAATGAGAGTGTGTGTGTGCCCTGCGATGGGTTGGCACTCCATCCAGGGTGTATCCTGCGTTGATGCCCAATGGCGCCTGAGATAGGCACAGGCTCCCCGTGACCCGAGAATAGATCGGATAAGCGGTAGACAATGAATGAATAATAAGGCATTTGGAAAACTTCACCTTGACGATCGTCATGACCACAAACTCTTTCAATGCAGATGCCTTGAGTTTTCATACACGCTACGAATCTGTCACTGTTTATGTGAATGAAATGAGTTTGCAGATGTTTGACACCCAGCAAATTGAGCAGTACTTTTTTCCGGATTTTTTTCACTGCTCCAACAAGCCACCCACATTGAGCTCCTTTCAGGAGTCGTTTCAGGCCAGCAGGTGGGAGGGTTTGAGCTCCTGTTCCCATCGTTATCCCTTTCTTTCCTCCTTATTCACTGGAAATGATCTGAAATGGGGTTCGGTTTGCAGCTTATTATTTGAATGCATGCATCCCTTTTAAACAGCATCATTTAAATTTCAAGAGCATTGAAGGTTTCAATGGATATTTGATTACGTGGCATATTTAGATATTATGGTGTGTTTTTAGTGGTAAATGATGTTGATATGGCCTTGTTTTTCTATGTAACGAGCCGACTGGCAGAATGCATTTAACTGTCTGAACATTGCTCAAAATTTATATTTACTTGTGCAAAGACAAAAAAAATCAATCTACATTTAGCTCCTCTATGAAGGGTCAGATCATTCAAGTCTATTAAAACATGTAGTTTTGTCACTGAATTCCACTTGTGTTACACGATAAAGGAAAGCCTTGAAACTACCTACGCCGATCAGCCATAACATTAAAACCACCTACCTAATATTCAGTCCCTCTTGTGCCACCAAAATGACTCTGACCCAGATTGCATTGAGATCTGGGGAATTTGGGGGTCAAGTCAACACCTTGAACTTTTATGTTACTCAAACCATTCCTGATTGTGTTTTTGCAGTGTGTCAGGGCACATTATCCCGCTGAAAGAGGCCAATGCCTTTAGCGAATGCGGTTGCCATGAAGTGGTGTACTTGACTATTTGACTTCTTAACGTAGTGCATCCTGGTGCTAACTCTTCCCAATGCAAGTACATACATACCTGGCCATCAGCATGATGTAAAAAGAAAAAGTTTTTCATCAGACCAGGCCTCCGTCTTCCACTGGACCATGGGCCAGTTCTAATGCTCATGTGCCCATTGTAGGCCTTTTTGGCATTAGACAAGCGGCAGCATGGGCTACACAGCAGGCTTGTCGATTTCAGCATTGACTTTTACTGTAGGTCTTCTGTGGGCTAGCCTTTGCTCCACACTCGGTGCTTGGCTGACCAGTTGCCCTTCCCTGGACGATTATTGTAGGCATTTCTGACATTTCACAGAAGCAACTATCCAGAATGACTTATACAAGTGAGGGTTAAGGGCCTTCCTCAGGGGCTCAGAAGTGGCAGGCATAGACCTGGGATTCAAACTCACAGCCTTCCAATCAGTAGTCCAACACCTTAACTACTGAGCTACCACACCCATAACCACTGCACCCCACAAGACCAGGTGTTTTGGGGATGCTCTGGTCTAGTCGTCCAGCCATCACAATTTGGCGCTTGTCAAATTTGTTCAGATCCTTTGTATCTTTGTACTATTGTAACTAGATAATCTATATTATTAACTTCCCTTGTCAGTGGTTTTAATATTATGACTGAACGGTTTATGCATTTTTGCATCTGCACTTTTCTCCCTTTGGATCTCTTGAGATATAAAAAAGCATAACTTTCTCAAAATCTTTCTTGCTGCTGCACAGCTGCCTTGAGCTTCAGGGTCACCTGGGAAATGTGGTACACTGCTGTGCGTGTGGGACGGTGGTGTGTGTGAAAGTGTGTGAGCGAAGCAGGCCAAATCAGCTGCACACGTCTGTCTCCTTTCCTTTAGTGTCTGTCTGTCTGAGGTGGTTTGTCTTGACTTTTAGAGGTTATGAAATGCCAAAGGGCATAAGAGGAGATTAAGGGAGCTGGTGATGAATTCTTGAGGTGGACGACCTGTGGCACAGGGACTCGGGACCTGATTATTGTACCGCCAGGCAAGCGTGGCTCGATTAGAGATAACATTTTGTGATGTTCAAGGTGGCAGATGAGGCTGTCTGCTCCTCTCACAGAGAGACGGCAGGTGAACACTGAAGCAAGGAAGGGAAGCGCTCCTCTGGAACTATTTTCATTTTCCCACATGGGGGAAACACTGCTATGCTATGAAGCTTTCTCTGTACGTCTGTGGACATCAGTTGTTTGGTTTAAATGATTTTGATTATTGTTTAATGATGAACTTTTCTATTTTAGACCTGCTAATCTTTTATTTTCCTGCATTAGATTAGATTAGATTCAACTCTATTGTCATTGTGCAGAGTACATGTACATAGCCAATCAAATGCAGTTAGCATACAACCAGAAGTGCACAAGTGGCATATTTACAATAAATTACAGTAAAGATATATAGCTATGGGAGTGATATGTAGATGTCTTATGTACAGGTGTAGTAGGTATTATAAACAGGTATAAATATTGTCTATATATATATGTGTACAATCAATGTACAGTTTTGAAGACATGTTAAGAATTAACATGCTAAACAAGATATACAGATGGGTATATGTATATTATGCATTATATATTAAATATATATTCCCTTCCATTCCATTGTCTGTACCACTTGCATAGTACTATAAATAATGCAAGTATTATATATAAACACAAAAGAAGTACAGCAGTGCAAAACCAGTTTTATAATTTATATAGTGCAAAGATGCAAGGTGGATAACAGTGAGGTAAATGTGCACAGATAGTACAGTGTATCAGTGTATTCAGCTGTTCAGTAAGGAAACAGCCACAGGGAAGATGCTATTTCTCAGTCTCAGTTTCACAGACCAGGTGAGCTCCTCGGAGATGTGGACCCCGAGGAACTTGGATACACGCTCAACAGCAGCTCCGTTGATGTGAATGGGAGCATGACTGTGATTTCCAGCACGTCTGAAGTCCACGATGACCTCCTTTGTTTTCCTGGTGTTGAGTTCCAGGTTGTTGTCCACACACCAAGCCACAAGGTGCTGGATCTCCTCCCTGTAAGAGGTTAGAGGCATGTACAGGTATGCAGTCATGTGTGAAGAGGGAGTATAGGAGAGGGGACAATACACATCCTTGGGGAACTCCAGTGTTGAGGATGAGACTGGAGGATGTTAGATTGTCCAGTCTGACAGACTGTGGTCGGTTTGTGAGAAAGTCCAGAGTCCAGTTGCAAAGAGGAGTACTAATTCCAAGCTGTTTAAGCTTCAAGATTAGCTTGGCTGGGCTGACTGTGTTAAATGCTGAACTAAAGTCAATGAACAGCATCCTGACGTAAGTGTTGGGGATGTCCAGGTGAGTCAGAGCAGAGTGAAGCACTGTGGAGTTGGCGTCCTCTGTTGACCGGTTGCGGCGAAAAGCGAACTGGTGTGGATCCAGAGTGGGAGGTAGACAGTCTTGGAGGTGGGTGAGAACCAACCTTTCAAAGCACTTTGCTATGATAGGGGTGAGTGTGACCGGACAAAAGTCACTGGGTGTCACTGCAGCAGAGTGCTTAGGCACAGGCACGATGATAACTAGCTGACTTAAAGCAGGTGGGGACAACTGCCTGAGCTAGGGACAGGTTAAAGATGTCCGCGAAGACTTCACTTCAAGACTAAACACCCTGCCAGGGATGCCATCGGGGCCAGCTGCTTTTTGTGCATTGACCCTGCTAAGATTAGTATACACTTTAGAGGTGGAGAGAGTGTCTGCTCACCTGGTAGTAGCTCAGCCTTGAGCATGGGCTCCATCCTCCCTTTTTCAAAACGAGCAAGTGATTTAGCTCATCTGGGAGTAAGGCAGAGCTGGTAGTAGGTGACGTGCTGGGTGATTTGTGGTCAGTGATGGCCTGGATCCCTTGCCACATGTGCCTTGGGTCAGCAGAGTTGAAGTGTTCCTCAATCCGCTGTTTGTGTTCATATTTGGCTTTGCATATTCCCCTCCTCAGACCAGCCCTGGCGACACTATAGGCCTCCCTGTCTCTAAGCAGAAGGCGGACCTCCCGGTTCATCCAGGGCTTCTGGTTGGGGAACAAAACGATTGTTTTCTGTGTGGTCACCTGGTCCACACATCTGTTAATATGCTCTGTTAATATCTGTTAATAGAAGCTATGTATAAGCTATGTGCTGAAGGAAGACTGGAGAACACTATTATGAGTTAGCACTCAAAAAATCCTTTCTTTTTCTTATTAAAATGGCCACTTGATACCATATGGCCATGATTTTCCCCCAATGGTATGTTAATATGAGCCAGCTTTTTTCAGCCAAGTGACTAGTCAGATCTTAGTTCTCTACCTGCTGAAGGTGGTTCATCCCTCGACATGTAGAGGTTATTTAAAGTCAGAAGATGGGGTTAGGGAGTTTCAGGAGAGCAGAAGATGGTAGTGAATGCTTAACTAGGAGAAAAACTGAGAGACCCAGGACCTCTAGGATCTCCAGAGCCTTATTACAGCTCAGCCAGGTTCACCTGCTCAGCTTCCTGAGAGCAGATTTATGTGTAGATGTGTCCAAAGCAATGCAAAGCCTGGTGGTGATCCCTTTAAAAAAAGGAACAATGTCCTTATGACCACCATCACTTTTTGTGCTTATTCCATGGGCTCAAACTTTTTTTAATCGGTTAAATAGGGCACAAGATTTTAATCTTATGTAGTGAAGAAATCTAATAGACATATGCTTAGATACAAGTTTGTATCCAATGTTGGAAAACATGTGCTTTTAATTTGCTCTCCAGTCACCTTTTTTAGGTGAGCTATGTCTATTTGTCTTATTTATAATACTTAAGAATATTATATGCATTAGAGATCTGCAGAACTGAGTCCTGAACCATGGAAAATAGTTCACATTTATTCAATAAAATTTTTTATATAGTGTTTTAACAATGAATGCAAAAGCTTTATAGAAGTATAGAAATATTAACTAAAAATAATAAAGTTTGAAGTTAAGTTACTATTCATCCCTAACATTTATCCCTAATGAGTGAGCCTGAGGTGTCAAGGAAAAACTCCCTGAGATGATATGAGGAAGAAACCAGACTCCGAGGGGAACTTATCCTCATTTAGGTGAATTTATGCACTTCTATTGTTCTTTTCTTCTATTTTCTTGGTTAAATTCCTCAAAGAATGTTTATGCTCAACCCATGCTCACTATATTTTTATGCTTTATTCTACGACATCAGTAATACCCCACTCCTGAAATGGAGCATTGCTAAGAAGTGGCTAAACGGGACTACAGAGGGTTTCAGGGACATTAAACATCATCACGTCATATACTACACTCTCATTGTGTTGATACTAATAACACGCTCTTACAAACTGTTCATCTATCCATCCACACAGTGAACCTTTATCAGGGAACATCACATTTTTTAAATAAAGATTGAAAGAGTTGTCGGAGGCTTAATGGAGGTAAATTTGAAGTCATGCGACCAAGCATAGTGTAGTTCATTTATAACCTTTATAAATTTATATCTTTGTAATTCTGGTGATTGTATTTAGGCTTCAGAATTCTTAAAAGTTGTCTTCATTTGTAACAGTTTATTTTCTGCATCCTATTGGCCTTTTGTCGAGAGAACAAGCCTGGTGCTGTTTTCCAATGCCTTCCTCCGGCCTATAAAAATACAGCATCCCTGCAGCGCTCTATTATGCAAAGAATAAAAGATAATGAGGTACTGTTTCAGGATAATCCTACAGTAGGGTAGTGTGATAAAGCAAAAAAAAGTTAATTATTTTTCCTATAACTGCCCATGCTGTTATGGGAAAAAGTGTTTTATTCCTATTATAATAACCTAAGTTGCAATTTTAACCATTTCTATTTACATTTAATATTATTAAACCTCTATGAAACAAGCTGGTTCCTGTTATCACTCACGTTGTAGTGGCTATCATCATTTGTCCCATCAGCATTTTTCTTCTTTTTTAATAAAAGCTTGTCGTCTGCCTGAGAAACCAAAAAGTGCACCATCCTGTTCTGAAGACTTTCACATGGTGGAAAAACTACAGAAAAAAAAAATCACACATGCAATGTTTTAAATCATTTCTGTGGACTGTCTGTCATACAAGTACTATATTTGTTACTGTAGAAACCATAAACCATTAGATATAATCCTGTGATTTGTCTGACAGCAGGAGATGACGTTCTAGACGATTACTTAACACCATCACAGATTAATAATGAATAAATAATAAATCCTGTAATAATCGCTGATCCCTGATTATGCCCCATATGTTACACACACTATTGCTGCACTTCCATCCACTTCATTTATATACATTATAACCTGTCTTGTATATTGTGGACTTAATAAATTTTTTTTGTTAATTTATTAAATGAAATTTAATTAAATGTATATTGTAGTCATTTTCTATCTGTACATTTGAGGATCACCAGCATTCATTCATTCATTCATTCATTGTCTACCGCTTATCCGAACTATTCTCGGGTCACTGGGAGCCTGTGCCTATCTCAGGCGTCATTATAATATAATATAATATAACAAACCTGATTCTGATGTTGTATTTCTCCCGATATAAAGACTGTGGGTGAATATATAGATTCTCCTCATATCATCCCGTATAATTGAGAATCATTTTTGTGTAGTTCTGTACAGTTTTCTTTTTTTTTTTCCCTCCTCATGAGAATCAGTGGACCTCCGGAGCCTTATTACTGCCTTATTATTACTCAGACAGGCAAACTCTCCCAGGAAGATAACATTTAGTGATAGGAACTGATACAGGAATCTTGCTGTGAGAGAGAGAGAGAGAGAGAGAGCGCGCGAGAGCGAGAGACGGAGACAGAGTTTTTTCTTGAATCACATTCACTGCAGCAGACCTGGAGGCCCGAGGGGCTCCTGGGAAACGTGAAGCTCTTGTGTATTCAGAGTATATGTGAGTATTAGGGTGACACTTTGGACATGTCTGTCTGCTTTCCTCTGGTATCCACCTGTCTGAGGTGGTTTAACTGTAAATCCTTGGAGGGGATTAAAGGTCAGCAAGCAGAAGGGGTATTTAGGGAGCAAGAAAGCGGTAATGAATCCTCGAAAAGACGCATCAGTGGGTGAGATTCCGAGCCTCCAGAGGCTTATTATAGCCTTCTTCATGCTTCACCTTGTGGACTTTTGGTGTTATTTTGTGCTAGGATCTATTACTGATGCTGCACTGGGGTCTTGCTGCGAAGCATTGCATTTCAGGAACCTTGCTGAGATGGGGAAAAAGAAAATTGGCAAAAACAAATCAAAGTATTAAAAGGAACCAGCTTCATGACTGAAATTTTACTAGGTGGACCTGTTTCCTTACATAAATATACAAAGAAAAATCCTCCCTGGTGAAATTTATCATTCAGATTTAATTGTGTCTCAATTTTAATTATTCTCCATAATCAAAGCTACTTTTTGACTAATTGTCTATGTGGGAGTTTGAGTTTTAGCAGCTTATCAGTTTTTAGCTTGTCATCACTGCTCTGTTTCCCTTTCCTAGCAGCGACGGCGGCATTCCTCCCGGCTCTGCGGAACATCAGATTTTTTTCATTTGTGTCTTTCTGTTCGATTAACTGAACTCTGTTATTAACTTAAATTGATAGATCTCAGTTACACACGCCAGTCAGTGCAGACTTGTAGGTTTGTTAAGCTCAATTAGAGATTAATTGCCCTTTTTTTCCCAAATCTTCTGGCACCTCAGGAACAGCGGTTGAATTTTTGTAATTGCTAATATATTTGAGTCATCCGTCTATATGCATAAACAGGAGGCCTAGGCTTCTCACGATTGCCAGTGAATGAATAATTATGGCCTTGATATGTGTTTTTCCTCATGTCAGTAACGGTGTTGCGCTCGTTCTGACAAGTAATTATGAATCTGCACCTGCGGCCTTTGTGTGTTTGTGTGGTTGAAGTTACGTGATTGAGTCTTTCATCGTCTACATTAAGCTCTGGGTGAAGTCTTAATTTTTAAGCCATATGAATAGAGCAGGTTGATATAAATGTGCTAGCAGGGTAAACCCCTAACTGTCTTTCAGGGAAACTTTAAAATAATATGGTTTCAGCACCTTTTGTGCTTGGAATAAGGCTAAAAAGGCTCAGTTTTTGCTGTCCACATTGTCCTCATCTTGAGCCACAAAACCTAACTTGCATATCGTAGTTTGTGCTAGCTGAGGAAAGTACTTGTTATGACAGGAAACAAAATATATTTTCACTAGATGAACCCAATTTCGGAGAATTCTGTTTACCACAGATATTGCACCTACTAGGAGAAAGGTGTAAAAAAAAATGGTCATAATTTAGGGCTATTTTAAAACAACGCTATTTGGAGCGTTTGTTAATTATTCATTAGTCTGTGCCCATGAATCTACTGGGAATGTATGTTCATGCTGTGCTCTACTGGGTTTCCATACTAAAAATCCAATTTTGATTGTTTAGTGGAAAATGGAGATGCTAGAACACACTCTTGCCAAGTCAGAGTATATATGGAAAGCCAGTTCATCACGACTTATTGCACGTATGTTTCATGATGCATCAACCAAGTGTTTTTGTTTTTTTAAAACCATTTTACAATTTTACAGTTTCTGTGGTTTCTATTTTCTTGGATAAAATTTCAACAGAAACTCCACTTCTGCCTCTTTTTTTCTAATCCTCACCATCATTTCCATTTGTTCCTCTCTATCTCAGGTCATCCTCCCAAAGGATTTCTCCTAAGTGCACTTACTTATGGACTTACGGTCCGTAACCTACAAATTACAATCTGCCTTTTTTCACCAAATGCCATTTCTCTGCCGTAGCTGTCCTCTCTCTCTCTCTCTCTCTCTCTCTCTCTCTCTCTCTCTCTCTCAGCTCTACTTTCCCTCTACTCTAGGCAACATCCATCTTTGAGTCCTAAGAGGACTGGTTTCAAGGACACCCACCTGCACCTGCTTTATCTCTCTGCTCTTTTGTTTGTTTTTGCTCCTTTTGTAGAAGATTTCTATTTAATCATCCATAAAAAATGAAAGTACTTCATTGATAAGGCTCTTGGATGTTATGTCCCATTTCTTTAATTTGTCTCTGAAGGTTAGAGTGTAGCTTTGTTATGACCAGTGGGTTCATGGTTTGTGTGGTTACATATGATTAGTGTGATTGCTAGCCTGCTTTTGGGAAGTTGTCTAAATTTTTAAGAGCTCTCCAGGGGTCTCCAGCTTGTTTGTTCCGTTTCTAGGTTGCAAGCACTTTATCCTCTGCTATTCTTTAAGTGATGAAAAAAGCTTACGGCGTACAGAACCTCTTCGCCAATCCCCTACGGTCTACAGCCCTCGTTGCATATGGTACATAAATCCTAATGCAGATGGATATTTGTTAAGATTCCAACATTTTTTCAGCATCTTTCATCACACACAGGTCGACGGATGACAGGAAGAGGCTTTTTCAACTGATTTGTACCTGCTTTTACCCATTAGGGTGCAGTTTATTCAGAGTTTACTGAAAATATATGTTCTTTTCTTTCTCAAGTGGTTAAGGCTCTGGCTTGTTTATTGGGGGTTCAAGCCCCAGCACCTCCAAGCTGCCAATGTTGGGCCCTTGAGCAAGGCCCCAACTCCTTCTGCTCCAGGGGCACTGCATCATGGCTGTCCCTGCACTCTGACCCCAACCCTCTAAGGATGGGATATGCAATGAAAGACTTTCACTCTGCAGTAATGTATATGTGACAAATAAAGGCTACTTAACGTAAGAAATGTAGTGTCTGTGTTGTACACTTTTCTGGCAACACAATAAAGGATCTTGAAGGCAGCAAACTGACTGCCTCTGCCAAGAGGTTACGATAGGTTTAAGTGTGGTGGGATCTTCTGGCAGGACCAATGATCCTGATCAAATGCTTTAGTAGCCACTAAATCAAGCTTCTAACATGTCCATTGCAGTCCCCTGACCTGAAGCCCAGTTCAAACCTGTGGGATGGTCCTAATTCTGGCATCTACAGTGGTGTGAAAAAGTGTTGGTTTCTTATTTTTTTGCATGTTTGTCACACTTTAATGTTTCAGATAATCACACACATTTTAAATATTAGTCAAAGATAACACAAGTAAACACATCATGCAGTTTTTAAATGAAGGTTTTTATTATTAAGGGAAAACAAAATCCAAAACTACATGACCCTGTGTGAAAAAGTGTTTGCCCCCTAAGCCTAATAACTGGTTGGTCCACCCTTAGCAGCAACAACTGCAATCAAGCGTTTTCCATAACTTGCAATGAGTCTGTTACAGCGCTGTGGAGGAATTTTGGCCCACTCATCTTTGCAGAATTGTTGTAATTCAGCCACATTGGAGGGTTTTCGAGCATGAACCACCTTTTTAAGGTCATGCCACAGCATCTCAATCGGATTGAGGTCAGGACTTTGACTCGGCCACTCCAAAGTCTTCATTTTGTTTTTCTTCAGCCATTCAGAGGTGGTCTTGCTGGTGTGTTTTGGATCATTGTCCTGCTGCAGAACCCAAGTTCGCTTCAGCTTGAGGTCACAAACAGATGGCCGGACATTCTCCTTCAGGATTTTTTGGTAGTCAGCAGAACTCATGGTTCCATTTATCACAGCAAGTCTTCCAGGTCCTGAAGCAGCAAAACAGCCCCAGACCATCACACTACCACCACCATATTTTACTGTTGGTATGATGTTCTTTTTCTGAAATGCGGTGTTACTTTTACGCCAGACGTAATGGGACACAGATCTTCCAAAAAGTTCAATTTTTGTCTCGTCAGTCCACAGAGTATTTTCCCAAAAGTCTTGGGGATCATCAAGATGTTTTCTGGCAAAACTGAGATGAGCCTCATGTTCTTTTTGCTCAGCAGCAGTTTTCGTCTTGGAACTCTGCCATGCAAACCATTTTTGCCCAGTCTCTTTCTTATGGTGGAGTCATGAACGCTCACCTTAACTGAGGCAAGTGAGGCCTGCAGTTCTTTGGATGTTGTTGTGGGGTCTTTTGTGACCTCCTGGATGAGTTGTCGCTGCACTCTTGGGGTAATTTTGGTCGGCCGGCCACTCCTGGGAAGGTTCTCCACTGTTCCATGTTTTCACCATTTGTAGATAATGGCTCTCACTGTGATTCACGGCAGTCCCAAAGCTTTAGAAATGGCTTTATAACCTTTTCCAGACTGATAGATCTCAATTACTTTCTTTCTCATTTGTTTTTGAATTTCTTTGGATCTCGGCATGATGTCTAGCTTTTGAGGATCTTTTGGTCTACTTCACTTTGTCAGGCAGGTCCTATTTAAGTGAGTTCTTGATTGTGAACAGGTGTGGCAGTAATCAGGCCTGGGTGTGGCTAGAGAAATTGAACTCAGGTGTGATGAAGCACAGTTAAGTTATGTTTTAATGGGGGGGGATTATTATTATTATTATTATTATTATTATTATTATTATTATTATTATTATTATTATTCCCTGAATAATAAAAACCTTCATTTAAAAACTACATGATGTGTTTACTTGTGTTATCTTTGACTAATATTTAAATGTGTTTGATTAACTGAAACATTAAAGTGTGACAAACATGCAAAAAAATAAGAAATCAGGAAGGGGGCCAACACTTTTTCACACCACCGTATATGCTTTCATACTAGTATTCCTAACATTAAGACACAGAGACAGGTACAAAAATGGTACCTCATTTAACAATTAGATTGAAATGAGATCAAGCAAATGAATTGCAGATGTTTTTTCATGACTTTTTTTATGATTATTTATTTAAAAGCTGCCAGTACTTCTAGAGATTGGGTGTAGGTCATGCCTCTGGCGAGACTCTGTATATGGTAGCTCTGGAGGGCTTCTCCACTGCACACTGCATTTCCCCCTCTCTAGAACACCTGATTCAGCTCTTCGACTCATTATTCGGCCCTCCTGGGCTGTAACAGGTGTTTTAGAGTCGGGAAAAACGCTTCACTGTGCACCACTGTGGCTCTGCAGGACTTCGCTTGAGCAGCATCGCCTTTAGGCATTATGAATTTTGTGTCTTTTTAAAGCCTATTCCCAGGCCCTGCGGAAATTAAAAGCTGACTCAGTGGAATTGTAACTTTTAAGGTGCTGTGGTGAGACAGCGATTGCCGGGGGCCAGGTTTCTATGAAGTGTTTTTGTTTTGTGGCCTATTGTTGCTGTTATTAACGTTGTGTTGCTCCAGCATTCTGATGTAAATCTATTACCAGCAGTAGCTCTGATTATGCTTGCAAGTGTAATACAAATGATATTGTTGATGTAATGTGCTTATTCTAATACATTATTTTTTCTATATAATATAACAGTTTGACTAACGTGATTGGTCAGGTATGGGGCTCCAAGAGTGCCTATATTACCTGTTATCAAATTAGGATTTTACACTGTGTGTATCTAACACTTTGGGATGCTGTATTATTTGCCAATGTGGTAGGTCAGTGGTTAAGGCGTTGGACTACTGATCGGATGCTTGAGAGTTTGAATCCGAGGTCCACCAAGAAGCCACTGCTGGGCCCTTAAGCAAGGCCCTTAACCTTCAATTGCTCAGCCTTATAAATGAGAAGTGTAGCTAGCTTTCTACCTAGCTTTGTATCAGTCAGATAAATAACATCTAGACTTTGAGAAAAAAGAGAGAGAGGCTAGTAAGAGTTAAAGAATTGTTTATAAATACTTGTTTATAGCTGTTGTAATGCAAGAGATGACAGGAAGTAACTTGAAATGAAACACTTCAAGTTAGGACATGCTGTTATAGGAGAATAATCCATTTAAGGGACTGGCCATATGGTCAATGATTATTTTCCTTGAACAGAATGCACTGTTGTCTTTTATTCTTTATTTGATTAATCACTGAAACACTACATGCAGTCAGGTCCTGAGGGAAAGAGCTTCTGATCTTTTTATCACATATTACAGTCTGCAGCATTCTCACCCTCCTGCACCTGCACCCATTGTTTTTTAAAAACAGCTTTCCTGCTATTAAAGCGCTGTAACCCGAGTGTGTTTTTTGAGACAGGGCCAGTTTTCTGTGGTCAGTTTGCCCTCCACATCTTCTGGCTCAGATCTACCTGGTTTTTGATTTCAATATACTCCATCAAGTACAAACACCCTCCCAAAATGTTTAAGCCACTTGTCTTGATGTAGGCTTGCGTCCTGAAACTTCTCTGCTGTTAATGCCTGCTTTTCACTCTTGGCAACTGTAAGTCACTTAAAGAGGATTCTTCACACAAGATCTGCTATCAGTGTTATTTTGTTTCAAGTCACGAACTAGATTTCCCATGTTGTAGTGAAATCCAAACACTATTTTAGGTGACTTTTGAATATGTGCCTGATGAAAATGCCAAGAAAAAGAACCTCTAAATGTCACAAGCTGCATTCATAACCACATACTACCATAAATAACACGTCAAACAGAAGGAGTTGGACAAAATAATGGATGGGCCACATGACTTGATTACTTGGCCTACTAACAGCATCTATTGGCTAAAATTGGTCTGATTACTAAGTAAGATTTATGCAAGGTGGAAAGTAACAATTTCCAAAAAGGCCTGTTAACCCTTTTAACCAGTACGCTGGCGTTCCTGTCTGATGGTGGAATGGAAATCGACTTATTGGACATTTCCAGTCCGTATAAACAAAAGAATAATTTTTTTTACACAAGTATGATAAAAAAAATTTGACAGGTTTTAGTGTGAGATGTGTGTTCCCTCTGTTGGAAAACCTTACACAGAATTTTAGTGGATGAAGATAATGGCTTCAAAGTTTAGATGCTTATAAATAAGCACTTGGGGCATCTCTTAGAGCAGAAATGGGTTTGATATCAACATTTATTTTAAAGATAAAACCATTTTAAAACCATATTAAAACCATAACCTTTTAAGTTTATTGTAAATTAAACTTTTTATGGATATATTGCCCCTAGTAGGCTAGGTAAAAACAGAGATACTTATAAAAAAAACTACAATTTTTTATAAAGCAATGAGTGTCTACTTGCATATGAGCCATTAAACACCACTGAGTCTGTGATGAGTTTGAGGACATTTTTTGTTAAGCACTAAACCCGTCTCTGCCATTTTTTCATCTGCCATTTTTTCATCTGCCTTTAGGTGTGACCTCCATCTTATTCTCTTTTTTTGTTTCATATTTGGTTCCAGTGATCTCAGACTAATCAGAAAATAAAATCACTGTTTCCATTGAGGCTCAAAGTTTGATAATGGAAAGAGAGAAGTGATTACTTTTTAGGTATCGTGGCTTTCAGTTGGAATGAAGTGGATGTGGCTCTGTGGCTGTCAGTTGTATTTAAGGAGGTGTGTCCTCTGTGGCTGTCAGTTGTTGTGACGGAGGTGTGAACTCAGTGCCTGTCAGTTGGAGTGAAGTAGGTGTGGCATCTGTGGCTGTCAGTTGGAGTGAAGGAGGTGTGGACTCAGTGGCTGTCAGTTGTAGTGAAGGAGGTGTGACTTCTGTGACTGTCAGTTGTAGTGAAGGAAGAGTGGTTTCTCTGGCTGTCATTTGTAGTGAAGGAGGCGTGTCCTCTGTGGCTGTCAGTTGTAGTGAAGGAGGTGTGGCCTCTGTGATTGTCAGTTGTAGTGAAGGAAGAGTGGTTTCTCTGGCTGTCAGTTGTAGTGAAGGAGGCGTGGCCTCTGTGGCTGTCAGTTGTAGTGAAGGAGGCGTGACTTCTGTGACTGTCAGTTGTAGTGAAGGAAGAGTGGTTTCTCTGGCTGTCATTTGTAGTGAAGGAGGCGTGGCCTCTGTGGCTGTCAGTTGTAGTGAAGGAGGTGTGGCCTCTGTGATTGTCAGTTGTAGTGAAGGAAGGGTGGTTTCTCTGGCTGTCAGTTGTAGTGAAGGAGGAGTGGCCTTTGTGGCTGTCAGTTGGAGTGAAGGATGAGTGGCCTCTGTGGCTGTCAGTTGGAGTAAAGGAGGCATGGTCTCTGTGATTGTCAGTTGTTGTGAAGGAGGTGTGGCCTTTGTGGCTGTCAGTTGGAGCGAAGAAGGTGTGGCCTCTGTGGCTGTTAGTTGGAGTGAAGGAAGAGTGGTTTCTCTGGCTGTCATTTGTAGTGAAGGAGGCGTGGCCTCTGTGGCTGTCAGTTGTAGTGAAGGAGGTGTGGCCTCTGTGATTGTCAGTTGTAGTGAAGGAAGAGTGGTTTCTCTGGCTGTCATTTGTAGTGAAGGAGGCGTGGCCTCTGTGGCTGTCAGTTGTAGTGAAGGAGCCGTGACTTCTGTGACTGTCAGTTGTAGTGAAGGAGGCGTGACTTCTGTGACTGTCAGTTGTAGTGAAGGAGGAGTGGCCTTTGTGGCTGTCAGTTGGAGTGAAGGATGAGTGGCCTCTGTGACTGTCAGTTGGAGTAAAGGAGGCATGGTCTCTGTGATTGTCAGTTGTTGTGAAGGAGGTGTGGCCTTTGTGGCTGTTAGTTGGAGTGAAGGAGGAGTGGCCTCTGTGATTGTCAGTTGTAGTGAAGGAGGCGAGGTCTCTGTGGCTGTCAGTTGGAGTGAAGTAAATGCATAAATACTTATGAAAAACTAGAAATTCCTAAAGTAATGAGTGTTTGCTTGCATATGAGCCATTAATCACCACTGAGTCTGTGATGAGTTTGAGGACATTTTTTTCTTTAACACTAAACCATCTGCCTTTAGGTATATATATATATATATATATATATATATGGATCCAGTGGTCTCAGGCTAATCAGAAAATAAAATCACTGTTTCCACTGAGGTTCAAAGTTAGATAATGGAAATAGAGAAGTGATTACTTTTTTAATTATTGTCAGTATGCTTTTCATTGAGCATCAGTATAAAGAGGAGCCTTTTTCTTTATTTACTGAAGGCGAGCGTCAGTCCGGACTGTATTATGTGTTTATCCTTAAGCAGTATAAAGATGAATAGGGCCAATATCATGGCGCAAATATTCCCCTTCTCTAACTTATTTATGCTTGTTGTCATAGTAACATTCCAGCATTAGCTGTGGCTCGTCAGCTTTCTGTGAGATTTGTCACCGAGTGCAGTAAAGCTGTATAGAGGGCACTTGTGAGCATCATTTCAAGGCCATAGAGAACAATTTTTTTGCCCTCTGGAGTGCGACACCATGGATGGCTGTGCTGGGATTTGAGTTCACTCTGCCAATATGCTGTTCAGCTGCACCTCTCAGGAGCCAGCAGCGGTGCGTAATTGTATGCATCGACATCCACTGATGGTGTTCTTACTGGAATCAGTGCAATGAATGCACTCTAAGAACTGTGGATGGTTTCAAGGATATTTAAGGGCGTCGTAGGTATTTCTACGATAAATGAGGCTCTGAAAGCTCTAGCCTAAATACATACATACACATGAACACACACACACACACAATCACTTGGAGCCTGGCATTTCTCCTCCTCATCTCACTCTATTCAAGTTATCACCTTTGACAAGTGGGAAGAATGTCAGTTCCTCTGAATTCTGTTTGGCCCTCGTCACTGTGAATTAGTAAGATCGCTGTCCATTTTTGGAAGGGAAAAAAGCATGCAATCGTCGACATGTTTATTCAGTTTCAGAGCTTTTCCGGAATGTGCTTTTTGGCTATGTTTTGGCCTTTTGCTTGTTGGACCTGAAAGCCTATGGGAAAGATAAGCGTTAGAATGACAATGTTATCGGTGTGTATATGTGAATGCGCCCATAGACACTCACACACACACACACACACACACACACACGTGTACATTAATGGCCACCCTCAGCTCCCAGAAGTCTCACATGAACACATAGGGGTTTGTTATCAGAGTCTCCAAGACGGTCTGTCTGCCTCATGTATGTCCTGAATGCAAGCAGGTGTTAGCATGAGGAATTAGTCTGCACTAAAGAACTAAAACACGTGCTGATGTTATGTTACATTGTCATTCCACAGTAATTCCTCCATATCTCTTAACATACAACAGCGCTTGTATTTCTGGCTTCTTGAATAGTTTTCACCTTGGATATTTTATTTTATATGGACTGCTAACAAGACTTCATTTCTACTTTTGCATAGCATTTTAGATGCCTACTTTATCTATGGATAATAGAAAATAATTACTTTTACTATATAATTACTAAATAGTTTTAGAAATTCACATTACTTATGTTTCTTTGTCTTTTCGTTCAGCTGTCTTTGTGCACGAGTGATTCAGCAATCAACTGCAATAAAACTTTATCGTCCCTGACATTATGGACACAAACTGGGGGGAAAAAAAAACCATTTTAGATATCATGTAATCCTGCACTGGGTTAATTCGTTAAAGATTGCTACATTTACCAGTGTCTTCTTATCTAAGCACAAACCTTTGCCCAAGAAATGTGCCTACCTAAAGACTCTCTTGGTGATGTGGAAGAGTTTTGAAACAGTGAGACAGGTTTAGGAGGCACTGACAAATTCAGTTCCAGTGAAGGAGGCCTATGTGGCTGTCAGTTAGAGTGAAGGTGGTGTGGCCTTGTGGCTGTTAGTTGTTGAAGGAGGTGTGGCTTCTGTGACTATCAGTTGTAGTGAAGGAGGTGTGTCCTGTGTGACTGTCAATTGTAGTGGAGGAGGCATGGCGTCTGTGGCTGTCAGTTGTAGGCAAGGAGGCATGGCTTCTGTGGCTGTCAGTCGTAGTGAAGGAGACGTGGCCACTGTGACTCGATTGTAGTGAAGGAGGCGTGGCTTCTGTGGCTGTCAGTTGTAATGAAGGAGGCGTGGCCTCTGTGACTCAGTTGTAGTGAAGGAGGCATGGCTTCAGTGGTTGTCAGTTGTAGTGCAGGAGGCGTGGCCTCTGTGAATCAGTTGTAGTGAAGGAGGCGTGGCCTCTGTGAATCAGTTGTAGTGAAGGAGGCATGGCTTCAGTGGCTGTCAGTTGGAGTGAAGGAGACGTGGTTTCTGTGGCTGTCAGTTGGAGTGAAGTTGGTATTATAAAGTGCTTTAAAGGTAATGGTCTAGATGCTATTAGCATAAGCTTTTCTGAGACCTCTACTAAAAATCTGGCAACGTCAGACGAATGAACTGACCGCAGGTCATTTTAATAATCCGAATAAATTTTAATAACCTGCTTTGGAAATGAAATCATAAGCTCCAAACACAGCTCTTAATACTGAAGGCGTGGCCTCTGTGCCTGTTGTTCTTAGTGAAAGAGGCATGGCTTACCACTCCTCAAAGCTAACAGTTGTTTCTTGCACTGTATTTCATGCTCTGACCCGTATCATCTCGAAGCTTTAATACACTATACTGTCGACTACGTTGAGATCCCTGTTGCATATTCAAAGCTAATATGGGAACAATATCTCGCATGTTGAATATTGTGATTTATGGCACAGCTGATTAACTCGGATTATCAGGGGAGCTGCTATCTCAGTCCTGAAGCTGAAAGTATGAATTATGTTGGAATGCTGCCAGCAGACCCATGATCAATCTTCATCTATATTTAAGTAGTCATGTTCTTGCTGCTATGAGTTTCCCACATGTATGCCTCTAAAACTTAGATTTTTTTCCCCTCCTTCCTGATCGTCAGGCTGCAGTATTCGACAAAGAGCCAGCCAGTGGGAAGTTTGCATTTTTTCCCAGGCGATGGAAAGTGTGTGCATGTTTCGTATCTGGTTTCAGTCCAGAGTTTTGGCTCCTTCACTAATAACTGGGGAGCAGCTGGAGAATCCCTTTATCTCTCGGCTGGCAGGATGTGCCTCTTTCTTTTCCTGCCATGCCTCCTGGGTTTGCTGCAGAGTGAGAATTCAGAGACTCTCTTTGCATCCCAATGGTGCTGATTTAATTGTAGATCATCTTGTATTTGTCATTGTGAAGCTGATGTGGTGGTGTGGTACTTTGAAATACCAGTTAAATGTGAACCACCATCTTTTCAAGCTAAATGTGAATAAATATTTTATTTTTCCCCCTCCTCAGGTGAGTTAGGTGTAATTTACTTTAACTTGAAATCTCTTGTCCGAAATTGCATACAGGCACTGTTCTACATAGTGCATACAGGCACTGTTCACAATTTTTTATAGTATAAATTGTGAGTAATGTGTTTACACTGAAAATTCCAAGTTCAATTCAAGTACCTGCATGATGCATTTATTCAACCGAGAAAACAAAGTGTGGAATGTTGGACGCTTCCTGCATTCAACACTTGCAGCTTTGCTTATGTAGCGGAAGATGGGCGGGGCTACCAGCACTGATGCCGAATGAGATTCAACATGGCTGACGACACTCTGGTGGACAAGATATCTTACAAATGTTTTTAAATTAGCTCATGATGTGCAATTTATTTATTTATGTATTTTTACCTTATTCTGCTAAAGCTAGTGACGTTGCATTATATGCATTTGACGTCATTTGCCGTCATTTGCCATCAACCGGGAAACAGCTTATCTTTCCAGTTAGTGTTCCATTTGAGATGATAATACCCTTCTAAAATTCATACAATAGACAGTAGAACACATAGTGGATAGTGCTGGGATGCAGCTTCTGTCTGGATCTCAAAATCTATAAACCAAGCGATCCTGTCTTGCCGCTGCATTTATATCCGAGTGTATGTGAATGTATCCGAATGGATCTCATTTTGCTAACATGACATGCAAATGAGCTAGACAGCTAGCTAGTGTGAGAGAAGTTAGCCAGCTGACAATATGACAGGACTCGGATAACCAGAGATGTAATTGTGCAAGTTGTACTTCTCTTTTGAGATGGGTCTGACTTGAATCTGCTGCAGCTGCTATAGGAACGTCACCCATTTTTTAAAATATACTCCTATAGAGTTTTTTTTTCTTCAGAATATCCTGTTGATGTCCTATAGGCAGGTACTTTCTCTCTAATGCCAGCGTGATGTGAGCGCACTGTACAGATTGTGTTTCCACCTGTCTGAAGACCAGACAGCCCACTTACATTACATTCACATTGCAGAGAAGCTAAACACATCCTTTGACAACAGTTGGCAGCTTTTGGGGACGTCTCAACAAGAAACAAGCTAGTTTAGCTGTCAGGGAAAATAAAATGCCTGCTGAATTGTAGATCTTCTCCTCAGTGAATTGGAGGTTAAGCACCTTGACTATGCTGACTAAACTAACTTTGTTTATTTTTAAAACTTGGTTAAATTCCAGACTGTATGGACGTTCCAATGCACAGTTGTGGAGTGTATTTATTTCCTGGTTGATGCTGATTTAATTGAATCTTTGAAGAAATGTAGTTATTTTTGGAGGTGTTTTGGGGCAACATGGTGGTGCACAGGAAACATGGGTGGATTGGCTTATCAGTGATCAGCCTTTGAATTTAAAATCCTCACAACTATCCCAAAAAGCATCACTCACTCAGTCAGAGTATTAGGTTTAGTATTAATATTAGTCATCATTTAGCTTAACCTGATCTTGATGAGGATCATGGTGGATCTGGGGCCTGTTCCAGGAACACTGGGTGTAAGGAATGCCATGTTTATTCCCACCTGTCCATCACAGGAACACACACACACCTTATTCACACCTAGGGGCAATTTATCATAGCCAATCCACCTGCCATTATTTTAGTAGATTGGGGTTAACCTGTAGGGTAGAACATACAATGAAATTCAAGCTCAGGCTCAAACCAGAGACCCTGGAACTCTGAGGTCGCAATAGAACCCTGATACACAACCAAATGATATCAGGCGGTGGTAGCTCAAGTGGTTAAGGCTCTGGGTCATTGACCAGAAGATCTGGGTTCGAGCCCCAGCAGCGCCAGGCTGCCACTGTTGGGCCCTTCAGCATGGCCCCCAACCCACCCTTCTCCAGGGGCGCCGCATCATGACCGACCCTGCGCTCTGACCCAAACCCCCAAGGATGGGATATGTGAAGAAAGAATTTCGCTGTGCAGTAATGTGTATATGTGACAAATAAAGACAACTTAATTAAGTTAACAAACACATGATACTGCATCATGTGTTGTACATGATTTGAGACCCAGCACATGACAACCTCAACTATCACTTTTGTTTAAGTTGTGGACAGAACGAAGAGCTTGTTTGATTGCTCTGGGGTTTTTTGGGCATGAAATGTTTTGTGTTGCCATGGAAACCTGCCAGACAGGACTAGCTCTGCCCATTATTGGATATCATTTTCCTGATTTAAGAAAGGCATGCAGGCGAGTATATGAACAGTGCTGTGGCATGACAAGTTCACTGCCGATCCTAACCCTTCTAAATGATCTGTTCACATTGCAATAACACGGCACGCCGCATTCATTTACACTTGTTGTATTTGCTGGAATAACCCCCAAAGAGCTTCTTTATTCAGCAATGCAGTAGGAATATTCTTACAGCTCTAGATATCTAAGAGGAATTTGCTTTGGGTGTCTTGGCTATCTCACAGTCTTACTGAATGATCGCTTCTAGCATATTGTTTTGCCCTGTGAACATCTGTTTGGAAACATGATGTCGAAGGACACCCACCATACATTGCTGTGAACCTTAAGATCCACTGCAGCTGATGAAAACTCAAATCTGGCCAAGCTCTGTTCCATGGATTTAGCTAATGGAGGCCATATGGTCTTAAGTTCCAGTTGAAGTGTTAAACCTTGCCAGCCACTCATTTAGACGTTCATGCTGTCTTTTCCCCAAATCCCAGCACTTCTTGCCAAAGCAGTTATCAGCTCCTGCCAACTAGGGATTTTTCCAGCAGAATGATAAAAGACAAAAACGACGAGGTTGTGCTTCTTGGAGAAATTAACTTGACGCTCACTGTGTCTGAAATATGTGCCACTGTCTTGCTTTTTTATTCCGTCTGCCTCCATCTGTGTGCCTATACCACTAATGAGCTTTATTGCAGCGGTTGGAAATCCAATACCTGAACTAATTCCTTAACAGATGACTTCTGGGACTTACAGTAAGCTCTAGAATTATTGGCACCCTTGGTAAAGATGGGTTTTAAAAAAAAATGTAAAAGGTCTATGTGGTTAATTAGCTGGTATGAAAAGGTCTTTGTGGTTATTTTGCAGAATTTTACACTGAGAATAGGAAATAAATATAAGATTTAATTCATCTAAGAATCCTTAGGAAATAAAAATCATTATAAAAACAATAGAAACAAATTGTCATGGTTGTTTTATGGGAAGTTATTTATTTAACTATTGGGAACATGGGGAAAAAGACATTTTTAGAAACATTTTAATAAAAATAAAACGAAGTTTAATTTCAAAGTAAATTTTGCATTTATTGTCATTCTCTGTATTTAATTTAATTGGGCATTGGTGGTTCAGTGGTAGGTTTCTCTCCTATCATGCGGAAGGCCCGGGTGCGATTCCCAGCCAATGCCTCAACCCCAGCCACTGGATGCAGTGCCGGTCCCAAGCCCGGAAAAATGGGAGGGTTGCGTCAGGAAGGGCATCCGGCGTAAAACATTTGCCAAGTTGTTGTGCGGACCAGTTGGTCCGCTGTGGCGACCCCGAACAGGGAGCAGCCGAAAGCAACTTCTTCTCTGTATTTAATTTAATTATCACTTTAAGATCACTACCTAATTTTAAATATTCTAGAATTTTTTTAATGCTTTTCAAAGGCTAAACAAAAACAACAGCTATTTCTGCAGTGTTAAACCATAAAGGTTAAAAGACCAGATTCATCACAGTTCTGTCACGAGTCATTTGTCTGTTTAAAGTGTTAATTAAATCGATCTGTGTGGGTGAACTGTTAGAACATCAGTGTAGGTGGAACACATGGCGTTTTGGTTGAGCATGACACAAAAGACATGCACTTTGAAAGATAAAACAAGTTAATCTTCCCAGTTCTGAACCCACTGTACAGCATCTATGGCCTTGCTTGGCTTGCATAAAGTCTGTAATTGCTAACAGTACACGACGCCTACAGTCCCCTTTAAATGCGACTATTTTAGACTGTTAGCAAGAGTGTGCAAAATATGGAAAATGACATTTCCATGAAGTTCGAATCACCATGATAAAAACACTTTGTAGCCCCTCGTCTCAGACAAATCAGCATGCAGCAGTGAATCACTCGTCTGTTTGGAGTGCTTATTATTACCTCTATGTAACGCTTTTGCTCACCACTGGCCTGTCAATTTTTTTAAATTGTATTAATATTAATATGGAAATTATAGATGTTTACTGCAGTATTTATTAATGGCATTCTACATACGTGTGTGTGTCAATGTTTTTAAAAAGTGGAGAATCAAATGGTCACGTGCTCCCATTAGCCTCTTCATCATTTCAAAATGGGGTTCTTAATACAGTGGAACCTTGGCATACAAATGCCCTCTCTTCCGAATTTTCGCATTAAGAATTGAAATTTGCATCGGCAAATGAAGCATTTTTGGCATACAAACGAAACGAAACGAACGCCGACTACGTTGCATGTACGTCCAGGAGCCGTTCAAAACTTGTGGAAAGCCAAAGAAGCGAGTTTTTGAGTGTTATGGTTTTTTTTTTTTCAGTCAGTTAAAGCTCTTTGAAAGAGTTAACCCACGATACCAACGTTTTGCTCAAAAGCTAGGTAATTTTTTCGGGCGTTTTTTCGTTGACAGGTTGGTAGCGTGGGTGGACTGTTCTATTTTTAGTCCGAGGTTGGTGGCACGACTTCCTGTGAGGAGCCTTGACATGGAATGCTTGGCTTGGGTCAGTTCTTTGTAAGCAGCTATACAGTTTACATACACCTCGTATTGGTAATATTGGTCATATTTTTGGGTGGCTGGAACGGGTTATCTATGAGCTACCTCTCGCTTTCGCTCTTTCTCTTCAACATATTTTGGTAATGACCAGCATGACCATGTCTCTAATCGAAAACAGTTCATAATTAAGATAGACACGCTTGTATTGCACGCTGTATTTTTTTAATATAAAATCTATAATCATTTTTGTCGTTTGCTTGTTTATATAATATCAAGACATAACACATGAATACCGACAGGAAATGACACGTTAACTACTGAATAAAACATGACTGTGTATTGCTGTTAATAAATCACTGTTGATGTTTCGCGGTATGACGTGAGCAAGTGTGCGATTATCTGGAATATTGACATATGTGTGATTCGTCGTAGGCATGAACCCGTGCTTTTATATATCAGTTCTACAAACTAGAAACTCATATCAAGTGACATTTTGGAACACAATATAGCCCGATGTTCATCCTGAAGAAGCCACACTCACATAACAACGAGTCGTCTACCTGACGACGCTTCTGTTAAAAACTGGCGTCTGTTCTTCCGTGTCATCTCCATCTGACGAGCGTACATATTTTAAGCCAGAAGTTCTATTCATTTGCAATGTCTGCTGATGATGTCGTTAACATTACTGTAACTGCTCCGTGCTAGGAAGTGAAGTATTACATGGCAAATACAGACAGTGCCGGTCCCAAGCCCGGAAAAAATGGGAGGGTTGCGGCAGGAAGGGCATCCGGCGTAAAACCTGTGCCAAGTTGTTGTGCGGACCAGTTGGTCCGCTGTGGCGACCCCGAACAGGGAGCAGCCGAAAGCAACTTCAGAGTGATACACACACTGAAGTGTCCCAGTGAGGTTATTGGAAATATGGGCACTCTTGGAACGATGCCCGACCAATCAAATTAGTGGACCAGAACTAACTGTTGTGTAAAAGAAAATAATCGACAGTATGCCGGCGTGATGCAGCTGAATGCTAAGCAGAGTTACTGCTAAAATTCCAACGTTAATAAATTTACGCTAACTGCACATGCCAAAGTGTTTTGTTACTCCAATACTACTGCAATGTGTTTATTAGTTAGCATGTCATACATTTCCTGTTACATTTAATGTTCTGAGAAAAGTTTGTTCCTGTTAGCACTTACATTAAAGCAGCTATAAACATGCTTTCAGTAACCCGCCTATATGTCTGTGAAGTAGTGTAGTGATGTAGTGACTGTATTATTTTTGTGCACTTTGTATGTGGTTTATATATCAGGCATTGTGAACCACTTTCTAATTAATGTTTAGAAAAGGGCTACACAAATAAAGATGTACTTCCTTCCTTCTTTTCTGCTTTTCTTCCTTTCTTGCTTCCTTCCTTCCTTCCTTCCCTTCCCTTCCCTTCCCTTCCCTTCCCTTCCCTTCCCTTCCTTTCCCTCTCCTCTCCTCTCCTCTCCTCTCCTCTCCTCTCCTCTCCTCTCCTCTCCTCTCCTCCTTCCTTCCTTCCTTCCTTCCTTCCCTTCCCCTCCCCTCCCTTCCTTCCTTCCTTCCTTCCTTCCTTCCTTCCTTCCTTCCTTCCTTCCTTCCCTTCTTCCTTCCTCCCTTCCTTCCTTCCTTCCTTCCTCCTTTCCTTTCCTTTCCTTTCCTCTCCTCTCCTCTCCTCTCCTCTCCTCTCCTTCCTTCCTTCTTCCTCTCCTCTCCTCTCCTCTCCTCTCCTCTCCTCTCCTCTCCTCTCCTTTCCTTCCTTCCTTCCTTCCGTCCTTCCTTACTCCCTTCCTTACTTCCTTCCTTACTTCCTTCCTTACTTCCTTCCCTCTCCTCTCCTCTCCTCTCCTCTCCTCTCCTCTCCTTTCCTTTCCTTTCCTTTCCTTTCCTTTCCTTTCCTTTCCTTTCCTTTCCTTCCTTCCGCTTCTTTCTTTCCTTCCAAACTTCCTTCCAAACTTCCAAACTTCCTTCCAAACTTACAAACTTAACTACTAAGGAGGTCTAATTTCAATTTAAATCTAATTAACTCTAATTTAAACTTGCATTCTTGTCAGCAAGTGAACAAATGGTGAGTTGAATTCACCAAGTTGTACCAAAAAATCCAGATGTTCTTTGTGAAGAATGAAAAGAGGCAAGGTTAAAAATACTGATTGAACTGAAGCTGTAATTTCTGTATCATATTGAATCACTTTCTAAAAGGTAGCAATTAAAAAAGTCTAATTTTGCTTGTCACATACACAACCATACAGAGAGCAGCATGTAGTGAAATGCTTTTCTAATACCTGTGTCAGTGTAATAATAGATTTGAAGAGAATAAAGATTATAAAAATTTAATTACAATAAAATGACAAAAATAGAATGTACTGTACAGGTGGGAAAAGGAAGATAATATAAAAAAAAATTATATATGATTGCAGATAAGTGATCAAGCATTATGACTTTTTCCTTCCTTTTTTGCTTCCTTATATCCTTCCTTCCTTCCTTCCTTCCTTCCTTCCTTCCTTCCTTCCTTCCTTCCTTCCTTTCTCCCATCCTTCCTTCCTTCCTTCCTTCCTTCCTTCCTTTCTCACATCCTTCCTTCCTTCCAAACTTCCTTCCTTTCTCCCATCCTTCCTTCCTTCCAAACTTTCTTCCAAACTTCCTTCCTTTCTCCCATCCTTCCTTCCTTCCTTTCTCCCGTCCTTCCTTCCTTCCTTTCTCCCGTCCTCCCGTCCTCCCGTCCTCCCGTCCTCCCGTCCTCCCGTCCTCCCTTCCTCCCGTCCTCCCTTCCTCCCGTCCTCCCGTCCTCCCGTCCTCCCGTCCTCCCTTCCTCCCTTCCTCCCGTCCTCCCTTCCTCCCTTCCTCCCATCCTCCCTTCCTCCCATCCTCCCTTCCTCCCATCCTCCCATCCTTCCTTCCTCCCATCCTCCCATCCTTCCTTCCTTCCTTCCTTCTTATCTTCTTTCTTCCATCCTTCATGACATTTATACAACAGCCTAAATACACTCAAACTCATTTCATAACTAATCTCAGTTCACTGGAATCATAGCTCCATTTTATGAACCTGGTTCTGAAAGGAATGACCTCCTGGCTCTTTATCACTTGCTAATGTAAGTGCAGTATAAAATCTACAGAGAGATGACTGTATTATAACAGACTCATCATTAACAGTCTCGCTTTTTCTGAAGATTTTCTTTATCTAGACTAATCTCTTGTGAATCACCTTATAATACCTCCAAGCTCTTTCCTGACATCTCCGCATGTCCACTCTGTGCATTTATAGCCGTGTTAAGGATTCCGTTCCTTATGCTGGATTGCACACCGGCCACGCTGCACATCTTGTTATGGATGATCTGTCTGCCCTGTCTTCTGTCCACTGTTTGTAATTGAGTGTGGAATTTATATGAGCGGATCTATCACACTGAAGCTTTTCTGCGACTCTTGCTCATTACATGCTGTCTAAAAAGAGACGTAACATCTCTGAAAAAGTAGCCGAGCTGTCGATTTGATGGGTTTTGTAATGCCCGGTGGAGCCTTATTTTTAACTTCTGCGGAAACGTGAGTGTCCTTCGCGACGTCAGTGAGTATGATGTACAGTTCTGGTCTCAGAGGTGTTAGGCACATGCAAAGAAATACAGCAAAGCAAAGATGCCTTACAAAATAAAAATGAAATAAAATCAAGCTGTAAAGTGCAGTAAATAGAGATAAAGCAAACAAAGTCCATTTTAGATACAAAAACTTCGGCTTTTTTAAAATAAAAATGCATCATTAGGAACTTTTTTTGCCAGATATCACTGGGTACAATCACACACACAGATGATCTGATAGGTTTTCAGTATCGATCCAAACAGGGTCAAGGTCACAGCAAGGTCAAATATCTGAAATAATTTAGTTGCATCTTTCCTGTTTGTCAAACAGAGATGTTACTTATGTGTTCCTGTTATTTTGGCTAGCTATGATTTTTGCCTTTGGTCTGTCCATCTGTCCCTCTGTTTGAGATTTTAGATTCAGTGGTTGAATGTAGGATTTAGATCATTACCAGAAACATTACAAAGACTCTTAATTAAGGAATACAGTATGACAGGCTGATGAAGGGATGTGGTAGCTTAGTGGTTAAGATGTTGGACTACTGATTAGAAGGTTGTGAGTTTGAATCCCAGGTCCACCAAGCTGCCACTTCTGGACCCCTGACCAAGGCCCTTAACCTTCAACTGCTTGATTGTATACATGAGATAAATGTAAGTCGCCCTGGAAGAGGGCATTTGCTAAAATGCTGTACATGGAAATATAAAGACTACCATAAGCTGAAAAGAATAAAATATACATTTTTAGATTTTATATTATATGTTTTCTTAAGCGGGGCATGGTGGCTTGGTGGTTAGCACGTTTGCCTCACACCTCCAGGGTTGGGGGTTAATTTCCCACCGCCGCCATGTGTGTGTGGAGTTTGCATGTTCTCCCCGTGCCTCGGGGGTTTCCTCCCCCGGTCCAAAGACACGCATTGTAGGTTGATTGGCATCTCTAAATTGTGTGATTGCGTGAGTGAATGAGAGTGTGTGTGCGCCCTGCGATGGGTTGGCACTCCGTCCAGGGTGTATCCTGCCTTGATGCCCAATGACGCCTGAGATATTCCGAGAATAGATTGGATAAGCGGTACAGAAAATGAATGAATTAATTAATGTTTTCTTAATACTAAAGACATGTGCTTTATATTATCATCCATCATTCTCTACAGGTGTTAAGATGGTTTGGACATGTTCAGAGGAGGGAGAGTGAGTATATTGGTAGGAGAATGTTGGACATGGAGCTGCCAGGCAGGAGACAAAGAGGAAGGCCAAAGAGGAGGTATATGGATGGAATTAATGAGGATATGAAGCTAGTGGGTGCAAGTGTTGAGGATGCAGAAGATAGGGATAGGTGGAGAGAGATGATTCGCTGTGGCGACCCCTGAAGGGAAAAGCCGAAAGAAGAAGAAGAAGATTCTCTACAGGTGTAGTATTCAGTATATCTATCAGTACTGTATTCTATGCTTCACTGGATTGCTCTGAATCGCTAATGTCTTACATGAGACCTCTCTAGGCTTAAAGTCAAGTGCCTGTTTTAAATAGATCATCTGGAGGCAATTGATAAACATAAGCCCTGAGGAGGGAAGGGAAAAAAAACATTCTGGCAAACTCTGAAACATTCATGATAACTGAATATCTATTGATAACTATTGATTGATGATAATTGTTAATCTGACCTTAACATTACATTCAGGAGCACCATTCCTGCTACAATTATCTATAATCTTACAAAAAGGCAGAAATTACTCCCTTGTAGTATCTCAGTGACGTCTTAAAAAAGTCATTTCAAAGATCACCGTTTCTGAAAAAGAGTTAAAAGGAAGTTAGTGGTTTAGGTGTTGGCCTACTGATTGGAACGTTGTGAGTTCGAATCCCAGGTGCATCAATATGCCACCGCTGGGCCCCTGAGCAAGGCCCTTAATCCTCAATTGCTCAGTTGTGTAAAATGAGATCAATTGTCAGAAATGTACATATATCTTTGTAAATGATGTTTGCTCATTTTCCAGTAATGACATGTCCCAAAGTATGTGAGTCTTCTAATACCTCAGCAATTCATCAAATCAATTTTTATTAACAAATGACATACCATACTTTTCTGTCCATATTTAGATTTACGATTGTGGAGCGTCCATGAGACAAGCTCATGTCCCGTTTTCCTCTTATCACTATTAACAGTCGTTCCCTCATCTTCAGACTCACTTAAAGTCAATTATAAGAAAAGCTTCTCAATTTACAGAGAAACCATGAAGCAGAAATCCATCTGTCCTAAAGACATCTAATCAGCAATTAATTGATTTTTAAATATGTTCACATGCCACATCTACAAAATGCCCGTGTTAGGCGTAACTATAGCAACGGCGATGTATTACAACATGTGCATTGAGACAAGGAGGAAATAACCGTCAGACCTTCTCCCTGTTCAGAGTCGCCACAGCGGATCATGTGGTCTGCATGTTCGAATTTGGTACAGGTTTTACACCGGCTGCTCCTCCTGACGCAACCCTCCCATTTTATCTGGGCTTGGGACCGGCACTGAGAGTTAACTCTTCAGTGGCTGGGTTACTTCCCTGTCCAGGAACCGAACCTGGGCCACGGCAATGAGAGCGTGCGGGCCCAACGACATGGTTGTATAAGTGTAACTTAATTCAAAATGTAAAGTATTTAGTGCTAAAATATTCAGCTTTCTTCCTGATAGCCCTGAACATCTTGTGCACCCACAAGACATTACTGAAATGCAGGAGCAGGATGCAGTGTGATGGTATATTTAATATGTATATAACTTTAAAATCCTAAGCATGTCCATGCGTTCCAGTGTGTGTATGTGTTTATTATTATTATTATTATTATTATTATTATTATTATTATTATTATTATTATTGTCAATGAAGCTATGGGAAAGAGTAGTTGAAGCTAGGTTAAGGAAGGTAGTGGAAATTTGTGAGCAGCAGTATGGCTTCATGCCCAGAAAGAGCACAACAGATGCAATTTTTGAGAATTTTGATGGAGAAGTATAGGGATGGTCAGAGGGAGTTGCACTGTGTGTTTGTAGACTTGGAGAAAGCGTATGACAGGGTGCCAAGAGAAGAGCTGTGGTACTGTATGAGGAAGTCAGGAGTAGCAGAGAAGTATGTCAGAGTGGTGCAGGACATGTATGAGAGGAGCAGGACAGTGGTGAGGTGTGCTGTAGGTCAGACAGAGGAGTTCAAAGTGGAGGTGGGACTGCATCAGGGATCGGCTCTGAGCCCCTTCCTGTTTGCTATAGTGATGGACCAGTTGTCAGAGGAGGTCAGACAGGAGTCTTCTTGGACGATGATGGTGATCTGTAGTGAGAGCAGGGAGCAGGTGAAGGAAAACCTGGAGAGGTGGAGGTTTGCGCTGGAGAGAAGAGGAATGAAAGTCAGTCGTAGTATGACTGAGTACATGTGTGTGAATGAAAGGGAGGGAAGTGGAACAGTAAGGTTACAGGGTGAAGAAGTTACAGGAGTTTAAGTACTTGGGGTCAACAGTCCAGAGCAATGGAGAGTGTGGGAAAGAGGTAAAGAAGCGAATGCAGGCAGGTTGGAATGGGTGGAGAAAGGTGTCGGGAGTTCTGTGTGATAGGAAAATATCAGAGAGAATCAAGGGGAAGGTGTACAGGACAGTGGTGAGACCGGCCATGCTGTATGGTTTAGAGACAGTGTCACTGAGGAAGAGACACGAGTCAGAGCTAGAGCTAGCAGAGCTGAAGATGTTGAGGTTCTCTTTGGGAGTGACAAGGGAGAGTGAGTATATTGGTAGGAGAATGTTGGACATGGAGCTGCCAGGCAGGAGGCAAAGAGGAAGGCCAAAGAGGAGGTATATGGATGGAATTAATGAGGATATGAATCTAGTGGGTGCAAGTGTTGAGGATGCAGAAGATAGGGATAGGTGGAGAGAGATGATTCGCTGTGGCGACCCCTGAAGGGAAAACCCGAAAGAAGAAGAAGAAGATAATAATAATAGTAATAATAATAATAATAATAATTATTATTATTATTATTATTATTTATTATTATTATTATTATCAGCATCATCATCATAATCGTTAATATTAATGATGCTGCTGATGATAATAATATGTTTGATTTTTATATTAGTTTATTATAGTTGTATTTATTTATTTATTTATTTATTTATTATTTTATTCATTCATTCATGTGATGTTGAGGTGATGTAAGTGATGTTTATATCTAGTTTAGTAGAAGTGATTTCCTTGAGTTTCCTATAGCAAGAGGTTGGGGGAAAAAATCCTAATTAAACATTATGCAATGTGTAATGTACCAATTTTGGCTTGCTGTGCAGCTGCGTCCTTGCTTTTATAAAAGACATTCAAGCCATTCAAGCACTCATTAAAAGATGTTATTGATGGGTGAAAGCTCTGCCAACATAACAGTCAAAAGCTAATCATGAAAGTGAGTTGGCAGCAGTAGGGGTTTTAATAAAAAGAAGCGGCGCTTCTATAGTGTTCTAAACATTAGCAGTATTATTTCCTGTTTCCTTTGGAATAGCTGTGTTGTGCATAGACGTGTGTCACTTGTAGCTTGATTGATTGTGTGTGTGTTTTTTCTTCACGTCTTTTCCATTCCTGATATCTCTTTGGAGCTCATCATCCGTCGATATTAAGTACGAACCATGAGAAATTAACTAAAATGTTGACTTTATTAAGAATAAAGCTCCATTTTCAGAGTAGCTTAAGGTATGAAATTGGACTATTCATTTGAATCTGATTTCACTCCTTATGAACGAATGAAGAATCAGCGAACACTTCAGCTAGTTTAGTCTGCGAGTCGGGTTTCCGACCCACACGTGTTTAAACAAAAGCCACCGGTGTGACAGTAGTGCTGTTTACATTCCTATCAGAGACGGAAATTGTCTTCAGAGGTGTAGTGCTGTCCGTGATGAAGGCTGATAAGGGCTCTTTTTCATTGAAGCTGAGCGAGATGCCATCCCTCTTTGTCCTGTCTACTTTTGTGTGTCTTTTCTCTCTTTTTTTCATGCTGGCACGACACTGGGAGGGTGACCCCTGGCGTCCTCTTCGCTCCGGGGATCCCTCGACTGCCAAGCCAGTGTTTATCATGTGAGACAGATGGACAGCTCGCTTTATTTCCCTGCATGCTCATACACTCACTTCTTTTTCTCTCTGTCTCTCTCTCTCTCTCTCTCTCTCTCTCTCTCTCACATACACACACACACACACACACACAGATATATATATATATGTATATATATATATATATATATATATATATATATATATATCTGTGTGTGTGTCTGTATACACACACACTCTGAGATGCATAGACTAATTAGTTACTATATTCACTATTCTCTCTGTGTTGATGTGCAGTCTTGTGGCTAAATGTACTTATGTTAAATTAAGCCAATTCTACAGTCAACTACACAACCCTGCACTGTGGAAAAAAATCGTTCTTTTGTTTTAACAGATCATTAACACTTTCTCACTTGAAGTGGAGAGGTGTGTACAAGTTTTTTAACTCCACTTGAACAGGCTAAGGATCTTTAACAGTCCAGTTTCACTGCCCACTGTAGCCTCAGGTTCTTGTTCTTGACTCACAGGAGTGGAACCCAGTGGTGCCCTGGGCTGCTGTTGTCCGTTTTGTGTGTTTTGAAATGCATTTCCGCTCACTGCGGTCGTAAAGGGTGGTTATTTAACTTGTCAGAAACTTTCTGTAAGCTTAAAGCAGACTATTCATTCTTCCTTGACCTATCAGATGAGCAAATCCTGCAGAAATCCTGCTCACTGTGTGTAAACTCTAGAATTGGTTATGTGAAAATTATGAGATTTTCTGAAATGCTCAAACCAGCCCATCTTGGACCAATACCAATGATACAGCTGTGATGAAGTCACTGAGATCATATTTTTTCTGTCTGTTCTGATGTTTGGTGGGAATGAACTGAAACTCTCGACTTACTTAACTTGGTTCAACGCATCTGCGTAAGTTAATATGGGCACCAACCGGATATGACATCACACAGTAAGGTGTTGATTTTTTCCCTTTATTTTATTCTTGTTAGAAACAAGATTAAAACAGAGCTAAATTGGTGATCATGTGTTGATGATATTTGTTATGAGATTTAACCAACTAATGTGTCTGTGTTGATGAATCTCAGCAAACCAGACAGCTTTTCATTGGATGTTGATTTTATATTCTTTTAAAGATTTTCTAAAGAGGTCACGCCCTGATGTATCAGTCTTCCATGTGGCTTGCTGGATAATTGTATGAAAGTGTTTTTAATATAATGGCTGGTGAGAGTTTATGAATATGTATGAATGTAACGCTACTATTTAAAATCACACAGGTTCTCACCTTGTCTTGCTCTATTTTCTCTCCAGAGCCCTTCAGACTCTCACAAAATGCCGGCCAGAAATTTCTGGCTGCACCCCAGCATCCTCAACGTGTTTCGAGTTACTTCAGGGCCGTGTAATCATGAAGGCACAGGACCGTGACATTTCACAAATGGACTCACCTGTGCCATTCAGACGATTGCTCTCCATTTCCAAATCCAGAGTTCATGATGTAAAAAGTGCTAATGGTGCAGTAAATGGCACGTTTAAAATCAGGGCCACTGTTCGAAGCAGATTGCACGGGGTGGTGTGTTTTATGCTGAATTGCCCTTCTTTCAGGCTTCCCTTTATCTCTACTTCCTGGATGGTGTTCTTTAAAATACACTAGGTTTTTTTTAGACGTCACTGAGACATTTTTGTAATCTAGCCATGGAGGTCACAGTCCAGTGACTTCTGTGCCGGTCCCAAGCCTGGATAAATAGAGAGGGTTGCGTCAGGAAGGGCATCTGGCATAAAACATTGCCAAATTTCATCATGCGAGTCGTCAGTACGAATTTCATACCGGATCGGTCGAGGCCCGGGTTAACAACAACCGCCATCGGCGCCGTTGACCTACAGGGCGGCAGTGGAAATTGGGCTACTGTTGGTCGAAATAGAGGATAAGAAATAGAGGAGGGAGGAGAGTGCGTAGACAGAGAGAGAGAAGAGGAAAGGTAAGAGTGTAGGACTGAGAATAGGAATTGAATGTTGGTACTATGACAGGGAAAGGTAGAGAGCTGGCTGATATGATGGAGAGAAGGAAGGTGGATATACTGTGTGTACAGGAGACCAGGTGGAAGGGTAGCAAGGCTCGTAGTATAGGAGCAGGATTCAAGCTGTTTTATTATGGTGTGGATAGTAAGAGAAATGGGGTAGGTGTGGTCCTGAAGGAGGAGTTTGTGAGGAATGTCCTGGAGGTGAAGAGAGTGTCAGACAGGGTGATGAGTCTGAAGTTAGAGATTGAAGGGGTGATGTTGAATGTTGTTAGTGGTTATGCCCCACAGGTAGGTTGTGAGTTAGAGGAGAAAGAGAGATTCTGGAGTGAATTAGATGAGGTGATGGAGAGTATTCCCACGGGTGAGAGAGTGGTGATAGGAGCGGATTTTAATGGACATGTTGGTGAGGGGAACAGAGGTGATGAGGAGGTGATGGGCAAGTTTGGAGTTAAGGAAAGGAACCTTTAAGGACAGATGGTAGTGGACTTTGCTAAGAGGATGGACATGGCTGTGGTTAACACTTATTTTCAGAAGAGGGAGGAGCATAGAGTGACTTACAAGAGTGGAGGTAGGAGAACACACTTAGACTACATCCTATGTAGAAGAGGCAATCTGAAAGAGATTAGTGACTGTAAAGTGGTAGTGGGAGAGAGTGTAGCCAGACAGCATAGGATGGTGGTGTGTAGGATGACTTTGATGGTCTGTAAGAAGAAGATGTCAGAGATAGAGAAGGAAACCAAGTGGTGGAAGCTGAAAAAGGAGGAATGTTGTGAGGAATTTAGACAGAAGTTGAGGCAGGCTCTGGGTGGTCAGGTAGTGCTGCCAGATGACTGGGAAACTACAGCAGAAGTGATCAGGGAGACAGGGAGAAAGGTGCTGGGTGTGTCATCTGGAAGGAGGAAAGAAGATAAGGAGACTTGGTGGTGGATTGAGGAAGTTCAGGATAGTATCCAGAGGAAGAGGTTAGCCAAGAAGAAGTGGGACATGGACAGGACTGAAGAGAACAGGCAGGAATACAAGGAGTTACAGCGCAGAGTGAAGAGGGAGGTGTCTAAGGCCAAGCAGAAGGCATATGACGAGTTGTACACTAGGTTAGACACTAGAGAAGGAGAGAAGGACTTGTACAGGTTAGCTAGGCAGAGGGATCGAGATGGGAAGGATGTGCAGCAAGTTAGAGTTATTAAGGATAGAGATGGAAGGGTACTCACAAGTGAGGAGAGTGTACAGAGGAGATGGAAGGAGTACTTTGAGTAGCTGATGAATGAGGAAAATGAGAGGGAAAAAAAGGTAGAAGGGGTGAACTCTGTGGAACAGAAAGTAGATAAGATTAGAAAGGATGGAGTCAGGAAGGCTTTGAAGAGGATGAAAAGTGGAAAAGCAGTTGGTCCTGACGACTTCCCGGTGGAGGTCTGGAAGTGTCTAGGAGAGGCAGCAGTGGAATTTTTAACTAGTTTGTTCAACAGGGTTTTAGAGAGTGAGAGGATGCCTGAGGAATGGAGAAGAAGTGTGTTAGTGCCGATCTTTAAGAATAAGGGTGACGTGCAGAGTTGTAGTAACTATAGGGGGATAAAGTTGATGAGCCATACAATGAAGCTATGAGAAAGAGTAGTGGAAGCTAGATTAACGAAGGTAGTGGAAATTTGTGAGCAGCCGTATGGCTTCATGCCCAGAAAGAGCACAACAGATGCAATTTTTGCTCTGAGAATTTTGATGGAGAAGTATAGGGATGGTGGAACAGTAAGGTTACAGGGTGAAGAGGTGAAGAAGGCGCAGGAGTTTAAGTACTTGGGGTCAACAGTCCAGAGTAATGGAGAGTGTGGGAAAGAGGTAAAGAAGCGAGTGCAGGCAGGTTGGAATGGGTGGAGAAAGGTGTCGGGAGTTCTGTGTGATAGGAAAATATCAACGAGAATCAAGGGGAAGGTGTACAGGACAGTGGTGAGACCGGCCATGCTGTATGGTTTAGAGACAGTGTCACTGAGGAAGAGACAGGAGTCAGAGCTAGAGGTAGCAGAGCTGAAGATGTTGAGGTTCTCTTTGGGAGTGACAAGGTTGGACAGGATTAGGAATGAGTACATCAGAGGGACAGTCCATGTTTGGAGGACAAAGTTAGGGAGGCCAGATTAAGATGGTTTGGACATGTTCAGAGGAGGGAGAGTGAGTATATTGGTAGGAGAATGTTGGACATGGAGCTGCCAGGCAGGAGACAAAGAGGAAGGCCAAAGAGGAGGTATATGGATGGAATTAATGAGGATATGAAGCTAGTGGGTGCAAGTGTTGAGGATACAGAAGATAGGGATAGGTGGAGAGAGATGATTCGCTGTGGAGACCCCTGAAGGGAAAAGCCGAGGAAGAAGAAGACTGAGACATTTTTATGATATTATAGATAATTGTTACAGTAATGGTACACCTGTATGTAATGTTATGGTCAGATTAACAGTTATTAACAGTTGTCACAAATGTTTCGGAGTTTATCAGAATGTTGTTTTCCTCTCTTCAGTTCTTATGTTTATCAATCTGTTTAAAACAAGCACTTGCCTTTAAGCCCAGAGAGGTTGAATGGAAGACATTAGCAATTCAGTGCAATCCAATGTAGCACAGAAAACAGCACTGGTGTTAAGAAAACATATCATATAAAATCTAAAAATGTATAATGTTTTATTCTTTTCAGCTTATGGTAGTCTTTATATTTCCATGTACTGCATTTCGGCAGATGCCCTTTTCCAGGGCGACTTACATTTATCTCATTTATACACTCAAGCAGTTGAGGGTTGAGGACCTTGGTCAAGGGCCCAGCAGTGGCAGCTTGGTGGTGCTGGGATTTGAACTCACAGCTTTCAGATCAGTGGTCTTACATCTTAACCTAACATCTTAACCACTGAGCTACCACATTCTTACACATGGACACTCCATTTACTTTATTTCAAGCTTTTATTTTTATATATATATATATATATATATATAATATATATATATATATATATATATATATATATATATATCATGCAAAAAAAGTTGAAAATATGAATAGTTGATAATTAGGCAAAACCTTTGTTGGGGGAAACTATTTAGGCAGCATTCACAGTGAGTACTGAGGTCTACATACAGATGTGCAGTTTTTCTTTATTAACGTCTTATTACTCTTTATTACGTACATAATAGATTAAATGTCATCTCATTGCTCATTTATCCTGGTAGTGTGGTCTAGTGGTATTTACTCGTCAAAGAAGGATTTTCCTGTTCATTGTCATGGAGTGCAGTTCATGACTGATGTTGGATCTAGCCATGTCTCTGCGTGAGTGAGAGCCTTCTTCATCTAGTGATGTATAAGTTGAAACAAGCAGGTCTCTTAACCTGTACTTGACTACAGAGAGAATCCAATTAGGTCCAAATCTCCTACTGTCTCTCCTAACGCTCTAAATCCGTGCTGCTTAGGCAGAGTGCTGCGAGAACTCATCAGTCAAACAATTCATGGGATACAGTCAGTGAATAACACTTTGATTTAGGGCATGCTGAAAAGATCAATTGGCTTGTGAAATGACAGGTTTTTAATGTCTTTTAAATTTAGGATTAGACCATCATCAGTTCAATCTCTCATCACCTATCTGTTCTTGGTAGTCACCTTTCATTTTCGGAGCCTTAATATGAGTTCCAATGACTTTCTGTTTTTGTCCTTTTAAATCTTAGGCCTTTTAGCTCTTGTGAGCTTGTTTGGCTTTAGATCATAGGAAGGTCAAAGGCAGTGTATCCAAACCAAAAACATCCAAGACACTCATTTGTAATTACATGAAGGGAAAAAATGCTGAAATTATAGGACAAGTAATCTAATAATATTTGCATGAACTCATAAGAAGCCAATTGTATGTTTGCCAGTGATTCCATGTTCCATGATTGAAATGTTGATTTTGGTGTTTAAGGCCTTAGCAGCGCTGCAGGGAGGCCTGGTGGTCTGCAGAAACATGCAAAAATAAAGCACAAGTAAATACTTTCTCTATTACCTGATCCATTTATAATTAATTTTTTTTTTTTATCATAATATTTGATAATGTTATTGCTTTCGCTTTAACCTTCCAGTTTTTTGTCTTTTATCTTTGTCTGGGTTGTTCCCTTGGAGATGGAAAATTGAAACCAAAAATGACCTTGAATGACCTTCAACTCAGATCTTTCCAGAGGAGACCGTGTCAGTCATTGCTCATGCATTTCTCCAGAACTTGACTTTGGATGTCTTCTTAATTTGAAATCTGCTGTTGAGTAGCAGAGGAAACAGGGCCATGACATGCCTTTCAAACAACATGACACAAAAGGGCTTTCATACTGTGCTTAACCACCTTATCATTGTTATAAACCCAGTGTTTAACCCCGGATAGAGGAACGTTTCACACTGGTAGTTCAGAAGTGGAGTTAGCACCACTTTTTACTCGGGGTTATGAAACCCTTCTCTGAAGAAGGCTTAGCAGCACTTTTCCAGTGTTAACTCTGCATTGCGGTGCAAAAAATGGGAAATGTGGTGTGTGTGTGTTTCTGTGCACAGTATATACATGTACAGACATACATACATAAGCCTGTTAAAATTGCAGGTATTTCAATGATATACAAAAAATTAAATCAAGATAGATTGCTAGACCTTTTTCCACCCAACATGTGAAACTTACTGAAACATGTTCAATAACCTGGTTGCACAAATGTGCACACCTTTTTATAATTAGGTATGTGGTTGTGTTCAGAAAAAACCAAGCACACTCGGTCTCATGTCTCAAGTAATTATCATACAGCTGGATCAAACATGGACCACTAAAATGGCGAGAAATTCTAGTAAACTAAATGAAAAGTGAAATTGCAAAGTCACCAATTAATCCTTCTGTGTATTGCATATGTATTTTAACATTAACCTTCTTAGAAAGCAATCATGTTGTATTTCTTTAACAGAAATGAATCAGCAATTACAGTTTTTATTAATTATTGAAATAATAACTTCTCATACTTATCTATTTATAGTTACGTTGTCATAGCATGTGTGCATCCCACATACAAATAAAGACTTTCCTGTGCCAGAAGACTTATTCTTTTGGCTGTTACAAAGTGCTGACACTTGAGACTCCTTCCATAGATAAACATCATCTTACAGAAAATTTCATTTAGATTATCTTATATTATGTGGAGCATCTGCCTATGAATAGAAATGAAGTCAAGAGAAATTCTGCGAAAATAAATACAGACTCTGGAAGTCACCAATTATTTGTACAGCATACTGCATATTTTATGTCTACAAGACCAACAGCCTACTTAGAAAGCAATCATAGATGTATGTTCCCTGGGGCTTAAAAGCACATCTACAGTTCAGCAGAATACAGTGAGGGGAAGAAAGTATTCAGACAATAGTTTTATTATGTAATATCATTCTCGCACATTTATCCACTTCGGTTTTACATGTATAATGTTTTTGGTCTTAAAAATTTGAACAATATATGAGCAAAAAGTATGTATTATTAGTGAAACCAAGAAAAAGAAGGATTTTATTAATGCATCATAAATAATGCAAAACAGTTTGCACTTTGTCTGTACACAAATTGTCCCCAAAAAAATTATATGAGGTTTAATATTCATTCATTCATTGTCTACCGCTTATCCGAACTATTCTCGGGTCACGGGGAGCCTGTGCCTATTTCAGGCGTCATTGGGCATCAAGGCAGGATACACCCTGGGCGGAGTGCCAACCCATCGCAGGGCACACACACACTCTTATTCACTCACACACTACGGACAATTTAGAGATGCCAATCAACCTACCATGCATGTCTTTGGATTGGGGGAGGAAACCCCCGAGGCATGGGGAGAACATGCAAACTCCACACACACGGCAGAGGCGGGAATCGAACCCCCAACCCTGGAGGTGTGAGGCAAACGTGCTAACCACTAAGCCACCGTGCCCCCCTGAGGTTTAATATTTTTAACAAAATATACTACAGATTCACCAGATCTAAAAAAAAATTTATAAATGAATAAGTACTTCCAAATATTTTGATTTAAACTGAGGGACTTTGAAAATGATTGACTGAACCATAATGAGCTCCATAGAAGAAATAGAGCTCCAAAGTCGGATAAACTGCCCGATCTCCCCAGTCTTTCCTGTTGATCGGAAGCTGCTGAAGTGTTCTTTTTAAATGTTATAATGTGACGTTCAATCGTATAATAATTTGTGTTGGTCGTTGTGATTCAGAGTGATCTAACGAACTTTAGAAGTTCACATCTTGCAGGTGATGAAACGATGTACTTTTTTATCTTTGTTTTTTTTCTGCATCTTGATGCCTCGTGACACTAAATATCATTACATCCTTAACTGAGGCAACAGGAAGAACATTTACACAGGGAATCATAAGCAATGGACTGCAGGGCAATCATCTCAGTTCCTTTACTTCATTCATAACTCGTCTTAACAGCGCACAAATGTACATTCTAAAAGCATTTGAGAGCAATAATACTCCTTCCCAGTAATTCGGCTTGTTGTATTCAGAGAAAGAATGATTCCCAAGGTTATCTCAAGAAAGCCATACTCTTAGTGAATTATGGAGTTGTGAGTATTGGGCTGTTAATATTGATATTGTGCTAATTCTCTGCAAACAATCCTAGGGCATTATATGTGATTAAAGGAAACATAAATGTACCGATGTACAAGGACATATGAGAAGAGAATTTCACCCAAAAAACTCAATCTGGGGAGAAGATGTATGTTTTGAGGTTAGAGGACTGTGACCATGAACATACCCCTAAAAAAAAAACTCTGCCTTAATTGTTTCCTGACTCGAATCCCATTGAACATTTGTGGAGAGTTTTGAATTTCGATTCCAGCAACTGTGGGACTCTTGTAACTTTGGGGAATAGAAGATGATCTGCCAAGCAAAATGAGCCAAAAACAAACCCCAGTGCTGCAAAAAATTCATCTAACAGTAAATGATTCAAAGCTGTAATTGCCAACAACTGCTTTGTAGTTAATGTTGGCAATTTGTGGTGTCTGAGTACATTTTTCCCCCCCATTAATTGAAGTTTTTAAGTGTTTATGCTTCCATCGTACATTTTTCGTTGATGGTTACAAAGTCAAATAACATTGCGTCTAAATTTAAAGTGAATGTATGCACTCGAGATATATTACATAACTAAAAGTGCTCTCTGACTATAAAACGCACTGATCCAGTCTAGTTAAATCTGTTAAGATTACATTTTGAACTCATTTTCTCGATCTCAGTCTTATTTAATGCTTGAGATTCCCTCCCTCCCAAACGTGTGATGAGTATTTATGTGCTCCACTGAGTCGGCGCCTGGCACCATCTCACAGCTGACAGGGTGTAAAAGCTTGACGAGCTGGATGGAGACAGAGCTGCAGTTATGGCTGTCTAATAAAGTTAATTATATACGGTTCCTGTTGGCTCAGGTACGCACACGTGCTCGCCTTCCTGTTTTGCATTGACAGAGCGCTACATGGCTCTAATCCTGAGAAGACAAAAATAGCATTTGCGTGCTCTGTGGATGCAGGTCTGACTAATCCTCCACATCGCTTCTGGGACTTCAGACCTAAAGAACACTGCTGTTAGCTGTGAAAGCGAGTGGCTCTATGCCAAATGCACAGGAGCTGCAGGGCAACATTGAACCGCAAGTCCCTTAAGAATAACGCTGGAAATAGCATGTTTGCATAAGCGCTTGCTTCAGTGCCGGTCGTGTAAAGTCGATTGCAATGCACCAGTTCATTTTTTTGTCGAACCAGTTGATTCGGAACTAAATATGCTGCTGTAATACAGTGGTGGGTGATATTTTCATATCATATCCAGATTCTTGTAGTGTCATGAAATATAAACAGTTTTACACTGAAATAAAGGAGAAAAAAATCTACAGATTCAGCACAGCATGCTGAGTGAGGACTAAATAACAAGGCGTTCTATTGTAGGAAAATAATCAATGCCTGGGGTGATTTATTATCCAGTAAAACCATACATATTTCAAAGTATTTTGTTTCTTTAATACTGTAGTGATTTGCCAACAATCAAGTGTTTCTGTGATCACTTATGTTATAGCAGCTGTAGTAAACATTCCTTCGCTCACCAGCTGTTCTTCCTTCCTTCCTTCCTTCCTTCCTTCCTTCCTTCCTTCCTTTTTCCTTCCTCCTTCCCTTCCTTCCTTCCTTCTCTCTCTCTCTCTCTCTCTCTCTCTCTCTCTCTCTCTCTCTCTCTCTCTCTCTCTCTCTCGCTCTCTCTTTTAAAAAAAAAGTCCTGTCTTGAAGGCTCTTCTGTGGCAGTAAATCAAATGAAAATCAACGATTTTCTTTTGTCAAATAAAAATACTTATGTTTGCTTATTATTACTGTTAGATTATGTCAAACGTGCAATATAATCATCTTAGAATGAGCTGTTACTGTAGCAACAACAACATATGAGGACAAGTTAGATGAATCTAAATCTGACATTTAAGTAACAGTCGGCATTACTGTTAGAGCACACAGAAGATTAATCAACACCTTCTGACCAATCAGATTCGAGAAGTTACATCTCACTATAATTATCTCTAACAATCTGCTAAATAAGGTAACGAAAGATACTCTTTTCGTCATTGTATACAATACAATAAAATTTAGTTTGACAGCTTGATAGCAACAAGGACATTTAAACATCACACTTAGTTAAAAGAAGTCAAAAGGAAATGAAAAAAGAAATAATTAACAATAAATACATTATAAAATATATACAAGATTGCATATTACATATGAAGTGATAGAGTGAACCGTAGCGTATACAAAGTGTACTGTAGTGCGTAAAGAAACCATATTACTAGCTAAAGCACTGTAGCTGTAGTGTTCTAGTGTGTTTCTAGTTTTATTCCATTGAAATAATAAACCTGGGCGGTGGTAGCTCAAGTGGTTAAGGCTTGTTATGGGTCGATATGGGTCGTTGACCGGAAGATCGGGGTTCAAGCCCCAGCACCGCCAAGCTGCCAACATTGGGCCCCTGAGGAATGCCCCAAACCCACCCTGCTCCAGGGGTGCTGTATCATGGCTGACCCTGCGCTCTGACCCAAACCCCCAAGGATGGGATATGCAAAGAAAAGAATTTCACTGTGCTGTAATGTATATGTGACAAATATGTGGGGCAGTGGTGGCTCAAGTGGTTAAGGCTCTGGGTTGTTGATCGGAGGATCGGGGTTCAAGCCCCAGGAACCAATTGTTGGGCAATTGAGCAAGGCCCTTAACCCTCTCTGCTCCAGGAGCGCTGTATCATAGCATGATACACTTCCTCAGTTGGGATATGCGAAGAAAAGAATTCCACTGTGCTGTAATTTTCTTAAAAACTTCATGAACTTTGTATAAGGCTTCGTGGTGAAATGCCATTTCAGATCACTATTATTCTGAAGCCATTTGATGAATCATGCTTAACTGGTTAATTGTCATATTATTGTTGGAACATATTACTCTACATTAGTTGCACAACGTGTGATATCAAAAACCCATCTGTTCCAATAATTTGTCCCCACCCCCCCAAAAAAAAGAAATAAATGTTTAATGAATTTGTCCAACTAATACACTGTAAAATTCACATCCTGTGTGTGTGTGTGTGTTTCCTTCAATTTGCAAGCCAGAAATATGTGGCATTGAAATGCAGTAAATCGTGATGTAGCTGCTGTAAGTATGTTTTTTGGAATTGGTATAAATTATCAGCATGGACGTCTGACTCATACTGAAGCTCACAGACAAACAGGTGAGTTGGTGAGTCAGATGTACAGGCTCATATCTGCAGAAGGTCTTGTTTCAAGGCAGTACAACACACACACACACACACACCACTCACTCACTCGCTCACTCACTCATGTGGAATTCCTCAGCCACTCCAAAAGACTTTAAAGGCTTTTTAAGCAACACAATTAGCAGTTACGTCCCTTTTCATCCATTTTCAACTCTGTCTATCTCTAATAGAATGATAATTGTTGGGTAAATCCAGGGCTGCCTTTTTCCCCCAAACTTTTCCTTTTTTTTTGCCTTCCTCTTCTACAAATGTTCTAATTCAATTCTTTGTGCATCGTTTTTTTTTCTACTCGGTAGAACCACTTCATGCTTTTACAACATACTTTTAACCATCATGAAAAAGCTTGGGTATATATTAAACCTGACTCTCACGTTAAAAAAAAATCTCTCATGAAGTAAATAAACCAAAAAATACCGCATGTTATAGAGAATCTGCAACATTTTCCATCTTGAAGATTGTCACTTAAAGGAAATCTGACACTCCGAGACTCATAAATCCTTTAGATATTAACGTCTCCTTACAGAAAGCTTCAGTACATCAAGGATTGTTATTATCTGTTACAGCGGCTTTTTAAATCTGTTTATGATTAGGTTTAGGTCATGTGCTGCATCTCTCATTCAAGTCTCTGTGAATGAGCTGTTGCTATGATAACGGTAACGTATTAGAGTAAGTGCGTTTTCTGAAATTGGTCGCATTTACAATCACACACAGTACCACATGCAGTGAAATACGTTTTTTTGACTCTCCGTGTCATGAAAATAGAATGGAAATAGACTTAGGAATAGAATATGAGATGAATTCCTTATGACTTATGAGTAAAGTGCAGATGTTTGCAATAACGTGCAATTACTATCATATAGAGCTGCTGTTACAGAACATTTATTAACACATTCTGACCAATCAGAATCGAGAATGGTTAAAATGTTAGTGTATAGATCGGAAGGTTGTGAGTTCAAATCCCAGGACCACCAAGCTGCCACTGCTGGGCCTGTGAGAAAGACCCTTAACCCTCAACTGCTTAGATGGATAAATGAGACAAACGTAAGTCGCTCTGCATGAGGGCATCTGCCAAAATGTGCCATGAATATACTCGATTTAGTCAGAATTAAGATTTGAGAGTGAGATGTGCTAATTTAAAACCTAGCAACTGATTAATGCCAAATATGCATACTGTAGTTAATTAACAAAAACATTGCTGTAAAAATATTTAATTCTTTAATATTTCATGTTTTTATACTCATTTATTTATTAATCTATTTATTTTCTAGTTTGTTTATCTATCTATCTATCTATCTATCTATCTATCTATCTATCTATCTATCTATCTATCTATCTATCTATCTGAATAAATAATGTAATTTGTTTGTTTGATTATTTATTTATTTACTTATTTATTTAATTATTTATTCATTCATTCAGTAGTCTAATAGGAATGCTATTGTTTCTGTGGCAGTGCAATACAGGCTCAATAACAATACGTTTAAATCAAATTATTAATAATCTAAATTATTAATGTCATAAACATTTGAATGATTATTAATTGAGTACCTGTTGATATTTTTCATTTTCTAAATCGTATGCACATAAGCAGAGAATTGCAGTGCCCTGAAGACCTGATTATTTTTCCCTCCAACTTTTTCCCCTCGGCCTTCAATTTATATTTCTCTATTCCATGCATCCTGTTTCCTCTACAAGCCTGGGCGCCGCTCCATGCTAATGTGTTATGTTCCTGTGGGAGTTGAATTGGCAGGCATCGGGGATTGCCTCATTTCTATTTTAACTCTCCAACTTTGTGTCTCACACTCCAACTTGGCATCTCCACTAATACCCACGCGCTCATTATTCATTAAATGCCGCCAAAACCTCCATCTCCCTAGTATCCACTTTCTGAAAGCTTGCTGGATGCAGTGCCATTTTGCTTGTTTAGACCTTGTTTGCTAACTTTTAAATGTCCCATTTTACTGCCAATCACAACCAGCCATGGGGAGCGAAGCCATGGCCTGGAATACGGCTGACGGATCAAACCACCTGGGCTGTCCGCCATGGCTATTTTATCACCTTGCATACACAATTATTAATAAACACGATGAAAGACGCTAGAGCCGAGTGTTGAAATGTTCGGTCTCGCACCTCTTTGATGAGAAACCACTTTTAGTAAACGCTTTGTCATGTACAACAGAGTTTGTGCCAGTGTGAAGGTGATGGAAACGATCCTGCCCTGACACATATGGCGCTATAAAATCAGAGCATTTTTGCTATTTAAATGAAATAAAATGAGATCATATAAATGGAGAAAAAACAGTATATGGACCACTAACAATCAACCAATCATGACAAAGTGCTAAACTTCTAATCAACATCTTTAAATGGATAATTATTGTTGCCATATGCTTTACGTGATGATATTAACTTGTGCACATGCTGATTCCAAGTCAGTTTTTAGTTTATTAACATTTTATTTCATTTATTGAGTACTAACTCTGCACTTCTCAGAAAAACAGAAGGCTGTACATTTTTTCAAGTTGAAATATCTTGTTTTAGTTTGCTTCCTGTTCATTATAAGTTCATCAAACTTTTGCTTCTTAGCAAAAAAAAACAGATATTCCAAATGAACAAAAATCCAGTTTGCAGCCTCATTAATGTCAAATTAAATTGGGACATCTTCAGATGTTTTTTTCTTTTTAAGAAAAAAAGTCCACAGATCTTATTGTAGCATCTGTTTTGCATGAAACATGAAACATATGAAAGTTTCTGCACTGCATTATAAAGTAAAATGTGCATTTTAATAGGTTGCCAGATTGTGATTAACAACCATTTAGAATAGAATAAAAGCCTTTATTTCCCACATATACATTACAGCACAGTGAAATTCATTCTTTGCATAGACCCTTTGGGGTTGGGGTCAGAGCACAGGGTCAGCCATGACACAGTGCCCCTGGAGCAGTGAGGGTTAAGGGCTGTGCTCAAGGGCCCAACAGTGGCAGATTGGTGGTGCTGGGGCTCGATCACCGATCCTCAGATCAACAACCCAGTGCTTAACCACTTATTTGTCTGGAAACAAAAGCAAACCTTAGTTTAGGCAAGTTTCTGATGGTTTGTGGAACAATTCCCTGATTCACCTCATGCTTTACATCTTTCCTCAGTAAGTGATTTATCCTGGTCAGGGCATCTTTGGATTTAGAGTCTGTCCCAGGAATAGTCGGCATGAGTCTAGACCCAGAGGAAACCTGCATGGACACTGGGAGAACATCTAGACAGACATTACCCTGAGCTCAGGATCAAATTAAGGACAAGACTTTCATTTATTTATTACACTCAATTTTTTAAAAAATGTTTTCTGGCATGCTTTTCTGCACACCATGGTTGTGTAGAGAGGTTATATGTGTTACTGTTCTCTTCTCATTATCTTTTTTGTCTGGTTTTGTTTCTTTCTCCCTCGTTGATTTTTTCGCCCTTGACTTCAGAAAAAGCTTGTTTGCTTCTGTAGTATTCCCGTTGAATCACGTTGAATAATTCTAAGTTCATTCTAACAGGTTCTAATTACGTTATTTCTGATATAGTCAGGATTTTTTTTAAACATTTATGGAAGAAGTCTCTAGTGTCTGATTTTTTTTTTTTTAACTATCAGAAGTTAAAATAATTTTAGGTTTTCCGCCATGGGAAAGTTTTCAGGAAAGGAAGCTGTGTGCATTCTGGTTTCTGTGTACTACTACATTCATACGTACAGTGATTTTAATTCTCGGGTTCCTTTTTTGGAAAAACTAATGAAATTTTCATAGAAAAGCGTTCCTGCTACTAGTTCCATAGTAATAATGTTTATAAAGTGTTCCTACTACTAGTTGCCATAGTAATAATGTTCATCAATGTTCCTACTACTAGTTGCCATAGTAATAATATTCATAAAGTGTTCCTACTACTAGTTGCCATAGTAAAAAGTTTCATAAATTGTTCCTGCTACTAGTTCCATAGTAATAATGTTTATAAAGTGTTCCTACTACTAGTTGCCATAGTAATAATGTTCATCAATGTTCCTACTACTAGTTGCCATAGTAATAGTTTATCATTGTTCCTGCTACTAGTTCCTATAGCAATAATGTTTATCAGTTTTCCCCTACTACTAGTTCCATAGTAATAATTTTTATCAATGTTCCTACAAACCTTATTTAAAAATTTTTTTTAAAAATTTTTAATAATATTTTATCATTTTTCCCTGCTACTAGTTCCATAGTAATAATGTTTATCAGTGTTCCTACTACTAGTTACTATAGTAATAATGTTCATAAAGTGTTCCCTACTACTAGTTGCCATAGTAATAATGTTTATAAAGTGTTCCTACTACTAGTTACTATAGTAATAATTTATCATTTTTCCCCTACTACTAGTTGCCATAGTAATAATGTTTATCATTGTTCCTACTACTAGTTGCTATAGTAAAAAGTTTATCATTGTTCCTGCTACTAGTTCCATACAATAATGTTTATCAGTGTTCCTACTACTAGTTACTATAGTAATAATGTTATAAAGTTTTCCCCTACTACTAGTTGCCATAGTAATAATGTTTATCTGTGTTCCTACTACTAGTTACTATAGTAATAATTTTTATCAGTGTTCCTACTACTAGTTGCCATAGTAATAATGTTTATCAATGTTCCTACTACTAGTTACTATAGTAATAATTTTTATCTGTGTTCCTACTACTAGTTGCCATAGTAATAATGTTTATCTGTGTTCCTACTACTAGTTACTATAGTAATAATAGTTATCTGTGTTCCTACTACTAGTTCCCTATAGTAATAATTTTTATCAGTGTTCCCTACTACTAGTTCCCTATAGTAATAATTTTTATCAGTGTTCCTACTACTAGTTGCCATAGTAATAATGTTTATCAGTGTTCCCACTACTAGTTGCCATACTAATAATGTTTATCTGTGTTCCTACTAATAAGAGGTGAAGGAGAAGCTGTGTGAGCTCTTTGCTACAGATCACATGACCTCTACTGTCTTCAGTCCCATTGGTAGTCGCTGCATAGAGCAAAAAATAAAATAAAATTGGCAAAAATGTCATAAAATTGATTAAATATTTTCAGTTTGGTGATGAATGAAAACCAGCAAGTCTGAATCAAGCTGCAACAAAAGTAAATGTGGATAGATTTTATTGTTTTTTTTGTTTTTTTTCCACATATTAAAGTAAACTTTTACACCTGGACATATGAGTGTTGTTTGGGCTTAATGGTCTTCCACAGATAACATGCTCACGGTCAAGCTACATAAGGTGTATGCGCATGAAGTAAGGTCTAATTTTAAGTGACAAAAAGAACTTTTTTTTGAACATTTTTTTCTTTTTCTTTTTCTGTATATAATATACAACAAAACCAGTAACTATCTCGCATCTACTGCTGCCTTGCATGCTTTGTGCATCACACACAAACTTTCTTTATTCTTCTTTCATTACTGAGCTCTGTTTTTCATGTAGAGGTGTGATTTTTCATGTTTCCTTGGTTGCTTGATAAACCATATTCATTCCTAGTCTTTCAATCTCTTTCTGAAAATGAAAATGCGACGGTTGGAATTGCATCATTTCTTTCTAAGAGTCAAGAAAACTTGCATCCATTTCTGCATCTAGATGTAAAATAGCGGCCTGTGAATTTTAAGAAAAGATGCAAAGAACACAAATGCGATAATTATGCAAATATGTGTGTTTTTTTTTTACAGTTAAGCAACTGATCTTACTGTAACTGTTATCTACAGTATACTTGATTTATGAGGTTTATACATCTGCTGTTTGTACTGAAGACTAACAGAAGGTGTGAACTAAACTAATTAAGCCCAAAGACAAGTCTTCATACAGATTTTAAAAAAATAAATAAATATATAAACTTTCCCACAACTAATTGTGGACCTGACCATATGCTTAGTAGAAACTCTCGGTAATAAATACGTGTATGTGTAAAAATTGTCAAGCTTTGGCGCCACTAAAACCATTTTAAAATAATATGCACCTGTTTGATTTTTGAGAGAATTTGTACAGTTATAATATTTCTTCTCCTCACACCGTCATCCTCACAATCTCCAACTTTATGACCTGTCATGTTTTTTTATATCCATATTGCACAGACTTAGTGATGAGTCATTTACCATTTGTTGTTCACAGGTAAGATGTCAGACACTCGAGCTGTACGTAAGCGGCAGCAGCTAAACAACCTCGTCGCCATGGTGAAGGCGCTGGCTGGTCCTAATCACACTATAGTGGACTTCTGCAGTGGAGGAGTAAGTCTGAAGGGTTTCTCAACTAAATATTGAATTTAGAAAATGTAAATGATGATCATTTAAAGATAGCATACACTATATTGTCAAACGTTTTAGGACACCCCTCCAAATCCTTGAATTCAGGTGTTCCAGTCACTTCCATGTCCACAGGTGTATAAAATCAAGCACCTATGCATGCACTGCTTCTACAAACATTTGTGAAAGAATGGGTCACTCTCAGGAGCTCAGTGAATTTAAGCATGGCACCGTGATAGGTTGCCCATTCGTGAAATTTCCTCACTACTAAATATTCCACGATCAACTCTTAGTGGTATTATAACAAATTGGAAGCAACTGGGAACAACAGCAACTCAACCACGATGTGGTAGGCCATGTAAAATTAGAGCAGGGTCAGTGCATGCTGAGGAGCACAGTGCGCAGAAGTCGCCAACTTTCTGCAGAGTCAGTAGCTACAGACCTCCAAATTTCATGTGGCCTTCAGATTAGCTCACGAACAGTGCGTAGAGACCTTCATGGAATGGGTTTTCGTTGCAGAGCATCTGCATCCAAGCTTTACATCACCAAGTGCACTCACCTCCCTGGTTGAGACACTCATTGGTTGGTTTGGGGTTTTGTTTTTGTAAATAAGCCTACAGTTTCTGTAGTTGCTACTGATGCTACTGAAAACCAACCACATTTCAGCAAAAAACAGATCAAAAGAAAAAAAACTTGCATTTGGACCTTACTAAAATTTAGCCTGTTAATACTAGTTTTCATTCGTAGCCTCTAGGCAGATAAGATATATGCCTTTATCCAGAGCGACTTACATTTCATCTCTCTTTTATACACCTGAGCAGTTGAAGGTTAAGGGCCTTGCTCAAGGGCCCAGCAGTGGCAGCTTGGTGGTGCCGGGATTTGAACTCACAACGTTCATGCTCAAAAGTCCAACATCTTAACCACTGAGCTACCAGTTTATTCCATACAGTCTTTATTTAATATGTTTAACAAAATATTCCTAAAATCTTATTTAAAAAAAAAAAACAAAATATTATTCATCGATTATTATTTCACTATATTTACATCATAAATGATTTTAAGTGTCCTTAATAATGGATAACTTAATCATATCATTAGGAATTATTTTAATCGAAGGTAATATGTGCATACTGCTAGCGAACTCGCCTCTTTACATCAGCAACACATGGCAGGAAAACTTGTTGCTGTAGCTGAAGTTTAGCCAAAAAAAGCTAAAGAAAAACAAACAAAAAAAACGTACATGCTTTCATACACCAAAGTTTAAAAAAAAAAAAAAAAACAACTGAAAGGTTTAAAAATATCATTTAATCTCACCTGTTGTGTAAAAAGCCAGTGTAGTGTGTAGTCTAGCATTTGTTATCCTGTTTGTCCTCAATATCAGCTTAATCTGTTCTCTTGACCCACTTGTCCCAAATTTTATTTCTTTCATATCGTATAGTGTGAGACAGATACATGTTCATACTCACACCATCGTGTTCTCTTGTGTTTTTGTTATGCTGTGCACAGCAGCCATGTCTGGATATTCAGTCTTTCATGTGCAGTTCACAGGCAATGAGGCTCACAGGGCAATACTCTGACGGACGGAGCTCAGCTCTGATGGCCATCCTTTGATCTGATGGTACTTTGAAAGCTGCATCTTGAGACTTTCTTCTTTTGTTTGTGCGTTTCATTTCAGGGCCATGTTGGAATTGTTTTGGCACACACGCTTCCTCAGTGTCAGGTAAGTCCAGCATCGCTTTCTTCTTTTGTCCAGCTGTAGTCGAGACGGAGATGAAATTCTACACTCCTCTACCCAAAGTGGAGGCTGGAGTATTTCCCTCCAGGTAGCTCAGTGAGGTCTTGGGCTTGTGCATTCACTCTGATTTATCTTACGTTGATGCCAGAGATCGGTAATGATTTATTGAAAGGTTTACATTCACCATACACTTTATTAGGAATCCTGTATTAATAATAGATAGTGCCTCCTTTTACTCTCAACACAGCCTCGGTTCTTCATTGGCATGAATTCCACAAGATGTGGTAGACATTCTTTTGAGATTCTGGTCCATGTTGATGTGATTGCATCATACACTCCATACCTGCAGATTTTTTAGGCGCACTTTCATGCAGTGTATCTTTTGTTTTTTTCACACCTCAAAGGTGTTCTGGTGTCTGAGAAGGCCACTGACGTACATGGAGCTCATTATCATGTTTGTGACACCAGTTTGAGATGACTTTTTGCTTTGTGACATTATCATGTCATACATCTTATCATAGAAGATGGAGCCATGAAGGGATGCAGATGGTCAGCAACAATACTCAAATAGGCTGTGGCCTACAAGTGATGATTGATGAAACTAAGGTTCATCAGATATATCTGTGCTCATTTCAGCCACAGCCTCCTGTTCTGAGCTGACAGAAGTAGAACACAACATAGTCACCTACTGTTGTAGCTCCTCCACCTCACAGTTAAAGATGTTGTGCCTTTTGAGATGCTTTTCTGCTCACCACAATTAGTAAGTAATTAATCGAGGTACTATATCCTTTCTGTCAGCTCTGGCCATTCTCCATTGACTTCTCTCATCAACAAAACTGCTGCTTACATGGGGTATTTTTCTTTATTGCACCACTCCCTGGAAAATCCCTGGAGATCAGCAGTTATCGAAATACTTATATCAGCACATCTGGCACCAACAATCGTGCCATGGTGAAAATCACTGATATTTACATTTCTGGCTTTTGGCAGATGCCCGTATGCAGAGCATCCCATGCTGGGATTCGAACTCACAACCTTCCAATCAGTAGTCCAACACCTTCACCACTAAACTACCACAGCTCTCATTTTTGATGATATTTTTTTCACATTCTGATGGTTGATGTGGACGTGAACTTAGTGCTGAAGCTTTTGGCCATTATCTGCATGACTTTATGCTACTGTCACGTGATTGGTTGATTAAAGAATCGCATGAGTGAGGAGTTATACAGGTGTTTCTGATAAAGTGTTCAGTGAGTGTATAGTAAGTACACTCCATTGTGTAAACAAGTTATAGGAAACTAATAAGTGACAATGTGGTATGATGATTTTTTTTTTTTTTTCTTTAGGTCATCCTTATAGAAAACAAAGAAGAGTCTCTGGTTAGAGCAAGAGACCGAAGCTCACAGCTCGGGCTTCAGAACATCAGCTTCGTCCAGGCGAACCTCGACTACTTCTTAGGAAACTTCCAAGTCGGGGTGAGTGACTATGATTAAAATGACCGTCTAATCTAATTACAAACAGTTCGGCTCAAGCTTGGATTAATTCAGAGAAACGTTGGTGATGTAGTACATCTCGGGCTTGTACGGTCGAGCTCATACACTGAGGACAAGATGAAGATGACAAACGTCAATTTGAATTTACAAGACATTCATAATCGATGCAATTTTTTGGCTATATGCGTAAAACTGAGTGGATGTGTACTATTAGATTTAATCTCTTTAAATAAGTTATTTTTCTTAAGTCGCATACGATGTCAAATTAAATTTTAACATTTTTTCAGTATATGCTTTGACCTCAGTAGCTTGAGAACACGAAGTTTGAAGAGTTGTTTGTTGTTAACCACCAAGCTAAGATGATAACCTTTCTTATTTATAAACGTTATCATTTCTGTGCATTTAAACCTCCAGCTTTATTTCTTTCAAAGTCAGGAATGCGTGTTTGAGTGCAGCTTTTGTTTGCTAGCTCTCACTCAGAACTGAGTCACTGCCATTTTTTTTCCCACCCTGTCGTCAGCATGAATGGTTCAGTTAGTTCTCGCCTGAAATACCAGATGCAGCGAGAACGAAACTCTCAGCTTCCAATCCACAGCTCTGCTAGCACTCCCACTACTCTAACACCCAGAAGAGTGCTAAAGAGTTTCTCTAAATTAAGCAGCCTTTACACTAAGTGAAGCTTTAAAAAGTTGTCATCGGAAATCATCACTTGGTTTTATCAGAAAGCGAGTCATATATTATGTTAAAGTTTAGTGTAGTCTGGAGAATAAGGAGAAGAATTAAGATGATGATGATGAGGAGGAGGAGGAGGAGGAGGAGGAGCAGGAATATGGTAATGAAGTGGGGACTATGTGGTTAAAGATTTTGGCTATGGCAAGGTTGTGATTTCACATTTTAGCTGCCTTTCAAGCATCAAGGTTGTTTCACTGAGTAATAACCTCAACCCTCACCTGCTTAGTCATATTTGTAATGATGAAGATGAGAAGTAGGAGCGCGATGAGTGTAAAGTAGCAGAATTATGAGGAGGAGGATGGAAAAAAAGAGGAAGGTGGAAAATGAGGATGCAATGGATGATGGTGATGGGATTGTCGGAATGATGAGAAGAGGGATGAAGAGAAAGATGAAGAGGAGCATGAGAATGATAAAGAGGAGAGGAGATGATGACGACGATGATAATGATGAAGATGATGGTTGTGATAATGGTGGCGATAATGGTGATGATGATGTGATGATGACGATGATGATGTTAACGATGATGAAGATGGCGATGATGACGATGATGATGGTGATGATAATGGTGATGGTGGATGTTAATGAGAAAGGGGAGCAGGGGTGGGGATGATGATAAGAAGGAGGAGGATGTTAATGAGAAAGAGGAGCAAGGATGATGACGATGATGATGACAATAATGGTAAGAGATGAGGAAGAATTGGAAAAATTGGAGAAATGAGAAGGAGAAGAATGAATAAATAGAGGAGAACTGAATGAGAAATGAAAGAAGAGAGGGATATGGAAAGTTATGATGCAGTGATGTACATTGATGAGGAGGCGAATGATGAATGGAATAATGATGAGAGCAGGATAAATGATGCTGAGGAAGAGGAGAAAAATTATAAGAATGAAGAGCAGGAGAAATGATGAGGAAGATGAGAAAGAGGAGAATGATGATGTGGAAGAAGAGAAGGATAGATGATGTTGAATTGCAGAGCAGAGAGAGGAAAGACCAATGGCGTGAAGCAGCTTTGAATAAAAAGAGAAGGAAGATGTAGGAAATGGAAGTGGGGAAAAAAGATAAAGATGAACTGAAGAATGATGAGGCAGATGAGGAGAAGAAGTAGGAGGATTATAAGGAGGAAGAGAATGAATAGGATAGGAGAGAATATGAACAGGATGCTACAGAGAGAAGAGTGATGGTGATTAGAAGGAGCAACTGGATGATTATAAGGTGCAAAGCAGCTTTTACAGAATATAAGAAATATTGTACAAAATGTTCAAGATTAATATTAGACTTATATTTAAATCGATTTGTATTAATCCCTAATGAGACTGTGGCAAGGAAAAACTCCCTTAGATGGTAAGAGGAAGAAACATTGAGAGGAATCAGACTCAAAAGGGAACCTCATCCTCATTTTTATAAACACTGGAGAGCGTGATTATAAATTGTTATAAACGGCGGAGAGTGTTATTATAAATTGTTATAAACGGCGGAGAGTGTTATTATAAATTGTTATAAACACTGGAGAGCGTGATTATAAATTGTTATAAACAAAGGAGAGTGTTATTATAAATTGTTATAAACAAAGGAGAGTGTGATTATAAATTGTTATAAACACTGGAGAGCGTGATTATAAATTGTTATAAACAAAGGAGAGTGTGATTATAAATTGTTATAAACAAAGGAGAGTGTTATTATAAATTGTTATAAACAAAGGAGAGCGTGATTATAAATTGTTATAAACAAAGGAGAGCGTGATTATAAATTGTTATAAATAAAGGAGAGCGTGATTATAAATTGTTATAAACAAAGGAGAGTGTTATTATAAATTGTTATAAACAAAGGAGAGTGTTATTATAAATTGTTATAAACACTGGAGAGCGCGATTATAAATTGTTATAAACGGCGGAGAGTGTTATTATAAATTGTTATAAACACTGGAGAGCGTGATTATAAATTGTTATAAACAAAGGAGAGTGTTATTATAAATTGTTATAAACACTGGAGAGCGTGATTATAAATTGTTAAAAAATAAATGGCGGAGAGTGTTATTATAAATTGTTATAAACAAAAGAGAGCGTGATTATAAATTGTTATAAACGGCGGAGAGCGTTATTATAAATTGTTATAAACACTGGAGAGCGCGATTATAAATTGTTATAAACGGCGGAGAGCGTTATTATAAATTGTTATAAACACTGGAGAGCGTGATTATAAATTGTTATAAACAAAGGAGAGCGTTATTATAAATTGTTATAAACGGCGGAGAGTGTTATTATAAATTGTTATAAACAAAGGAGAGTGTGATTATAAATTGTTATAAACAAAGGAGAGTGTGATTATAAATTGTTATAAACACTGGAGAGCGTGATTATAAATTGTTATAAACGGCGGAGAGTGTTATTATAAATTGTTATAAACGGCGGAGAGTGTTATTATAAATTGTTATAAACAAAGGAGAGTGTTATTATAAATTGTTATAAACGGCGGAGAGTGTTATTATAAATTGTTATAAACGGCGGAGAGTGTGATTATAAATTGTTATAAACACTGGAGAGCGTGATTATAAATTGTTAAAAAATAAATGGCGGAGAGTGTTATTATAAATTGTTATAAACACAGAGTGTAAGAATTACCATAAACATCGGAGAGTGTTTATATATTATATACATATATATATATATATATATATATATATATATATATATATATATATATATATATTCACATTCACTGGTCACTTTAATAGGAACACCTATACCCATGCTCATTCATACAATTATCTAATCAGCCAATCATTAGACATCAGCTCAATGAAGCAGCTCAATAAAATCATTCAGATGCAGATTTTCAGTCACTGTTTCACAAACAACAGAATGAGGGGGAAAAAATCTCATAGATCTCTGTGACTTTGCCCGTGGCATGTTTGTTGGTCTCAGATGGGATGGATTGATTATTTCAGAAACGGCTCATACTATGAGATTTTCACACACAACAGTCTCTCGAGTTTACACAGAATGGTGCAAAGAGCATCAAACATCCACTGAGCTGCATTTCTGTGGGCGGAGGCAACCGTAGTGAGGAGAAAAGCATCTCTCAACAGACAACACACCAAACCGTGAGCTGTATTTTTTTTTATTTTGATATTTATTATGAGTTGGAATGAATCCGCATGCGAAACTACAGGTTAGGACCTTGACAGATTAAGAAGCAAAGAAGCTTACATGGAGATGAAGATACTGCTGAATATAGTAATAATCAACCTCTGATGGATAGTAAGAACAAGCCACATGTTACGAAAATCTGCTCTTGATTGACAGCACATGACATACTAAAGATGAATCACAGCGAATCATCTCTCTCCACCTATCCCTATCTTCTGCATCCTCAACACTTGCACCCACTAGCTTCATATCCTCCTTTATTACATCCATATACCTCCTCTTTGGCCTTCCTCTTTGCCTCCCTGCTTAGAGTGGCCTACCCTTCCACCTGGTCTCCTGTACACACAGTATATCCACCTTCCTTCTCTCCATCATATCAGCCAGCTCTCTACCTTTCCCTGTCATAGTACCAACATTCAGAGTTCCTATTCTCAGTCCTACACTCTTACCTTTCCTCTTCTCTCTCTGTTTGTGCACTCTCCTCCCTCCTCTACTTCTTCCACCAACAGTAGCCCAATTTCCACCTGCGCCCTGTAGGTCAATGGCGCTGATGGCGGTCGTTGTTAACCCGGGCCTCGACCGATCCGGTATGAAGGAATCTAATGTTACAGTGGGCACAGGGGCACCAGTCAGGGTGCCTCTACAACGCCAAAAGCACCAACGTTGGGCATGTGAGCATCAGAACTGGACCATGGAGCAATGGAAGAAGGTGGCCTGGTCTAATGAATTTTTCTTTTAAATTACCTGGATGGCTGGGTGCGTCTGTGTCGCTTACCTGGGGAACACATGGCACCAGGCGCTATGGGAAGAAGGCAAGTCAGCAGACGCAGTGTCATGCTTTGGGCAACGTTCTGCTGGAAAACCTTGGGTCCTGCCATCCATATGAATGTTACTTTGACACGTACCACCTACCTAAGCATTTTTGCAGACCATGTACACCCTTTCATGGAAACGGTATTCCCTGATGGCTGTGGCCTCTTTCAGCAGGATAATGCACCGTGCCACAAAGCAAAAATGGTTCAGGAATGGTTTGATGAGCACAACAACGAGTTTGAGGTGTTAACTTGGCCTCCAAATTCCCCAGATCCCAATCCAATCCAGTATCTGTGGGATGTGCTGAACAAACTAGTCCGATCCATGGAGGCCCCACCTCGCAATTTACAGGACTTAAAGAATCGGCTTCTAACATCTTGGTGCCAGATACCACAGCACACCTTCAAGGATCTAGTGGAGTCCATGCCTCAACGAATCAGGGCTGTTTTGGTAGCAAAAGGGGGACCAACACAAAATTAGGCAGGTGGTGATAATGTTATGCCTAATCAGTGTTTATGTGATGCTTTTTTTTTGGCCCATTGAACAGCGTTTCAACTGCAGGCATTTTAAAGGACAAAAGACTGCTCCTCCATTTGCACTGACATTGACATCTGTGATGATACCTGATTGAGGTATGTTAACAGGGAATTTTCTTCTCTCCTTTTGTTCTCCTGGTCTTTTTTATTTATTTATTTTTTCAGCCACAGGAACCTTGAAAACCTTATAAGTGAATTTTTTGGCCATTATTAAAGTGAAAGGGCACATTAAGGCTTTGACATTTGGATTTTACTATGTGGTATTGGTTCGATTTTTGGAAGTTACATAACCCACTAGTACTGATTGTTATTGTATGTAATGACGGCACTGCAACCACAGTTACGGGATCTTTCTAGATCTAAACCCCGATTTTCATTTGCCTTGAAATTGTTGAATTGGCCCGGGAATTTGCTCGAGATTTGCTGATTTAGTATCACATTTTCTTTCTAATGTTCTGTTGAAAAGATGTTGATTTCCCCTGACCACAGGGGTTTGTACGTGTAATCCACCTTAGAGATGAATGGCTCATTTCTTCAACAGAGCTGCTCTTTTGATTGAGTTACATAACACGAGCCTCACTCAAGCGGCGCTGTGTGTGGCTGTGCTGTTAGTGTTTTGTTGAGTGTCTGCCTTTTTTGTGTGCTCGTTGCCCTAATGAGACGTTTCAGCTTGCACTGCGCTCCATGGAGACCTGCTCCACTTGGCCTTCGGTCCAAACCATGTTCTGTTTGTCAGCATGGCAAATTGTCAGTCTCTTCCCCACACGCAGGAAGTTTATATCCTCTTATATGTGGCTGTGTGTTTGGGATTTAGAGAGATTTATCCTGGGTAAGCAACATGTAATAAAAAGGTCTATATTTTTCCATGTGGGTGTCTTACACAGGATGCGAGCCATTGTTTTTGTATTCTAGCTACCCTAAAATCTTTCTTGGTTCGATCCGGAGCACAGGCAGCTGTTGTTTTTGTTGGTTTTCTCTGGATTCTCCCTGAAAAACATCGGTGTGAATAATAGAGCTTTTCAAACTTTAAAATAGTTAACTCTGAGTCATTGTAAACATATCTTCTTATCATATATCTTCTTTAGGTCTCACGCTGCTCATACTTTCCCCGGGGTTAACACTTAACACTTATTCATAATCGAACGTTTCACACTCTACATTCCTAAACCCTGGCTTAACATTCTTATTTGCATATTTGCAGTTTCAGCAACGACGACCGGATCAATACAGCATATGACCGCTTTAAATAATGGCTTGTCTCATGCTTTCTGTTTAGTGGTGGACCATTCTAATGTCAGGTATTGTTATCTTTCACAGCTTTGTAATCTTTTTTGCACTGTCATTAATTTGCCCCTGGCACGGTGGCTTGGTGGTTAGCACGTTTGCCTCACACCTCCAGGGTTGGGGGTCTGATTCCCACCTCCGCCGTGTGTGTGGAGTTTGCATGTTCTCCCCGTGCCTCAGGGGTTTCCTCCGGGTAATCCGGTTTCCTCCCCCAGTAGGTTGATTGGCATCTCTAAATTGTCTGTAGTGTGTGAGTGAATGAGAGTGTGTGTGTGTGCCCTGCGATGGGTTGGCACTCCGTCCAGGGTGTATCCTGCCTTGATGCCCAATGACGCCTGAGATAGGCACAGGTTCCCCGTGACCCGAGAATAGATCGGATTAAGCGGAAGACAATGAATGAATGAATGAATAGTTTCCCCCTTGCTACGGCTCCGTGATGTTCACCGTTTTGCCGCTTGACACTACTGAATATCGAAGTGTTTTCATTGAGTGTTGCTCTATCCTGGTTTTCACTTCATATGAGGCATGTGCTCTTCAGTTTCTGATATGATTTTTGTTGCTAAGCATCTTGCTGTGACATTATGACACATCATCTTTTCACACTTTACACTTTTGGCACCACATTGTGGAGTTAACGCTACAAAAGAGCAAGAGCAGGGTTTCATGATCTGGGGTAAAAAGCAGCAGTTCTAAGTTAGAATTGTGAGATGTTGTTCTGAGAGTTGAATGCAGGGTTTAAAATGAAGATTAATGATGCCTTAATGAGTGTGTGCATGTTGCAATTGTGTTTGATATGCCGTCCAGGTTGCACTCCGTGTTCCTGGGATTGAAGATGACAACAGAAAACCTTGTTTTAATTTCTTTCTAGTATTTTTTTTAGGTGGATCAGACACAGTTGGAGTGCCGCTTGTGCAATAAAATAGTCTCCGAATCTGAATGATCTGGTCTGGCAATAACGTCATACAGCAGGATATCCTTTAGCGGTGCTCGGTATTGTCCTCTCTCACACACCGTCTGCTTAGACGCTACCTCAGGAGCCAGACAGAGGTTGTTACTTACAAGCTCATCTGGGGTTTGAGGCGTGAAAACGAGTCTCCAAAATTTCTTCTGACAGTCATACATAAACTTGTACTTTCAGCTCCAGGCTTGTGTGGAGATGTGAGTAAACATAGCAGGAGCGATATAGGGGGGGCTTACTCTGGGGCTGACTTCATTTGTTGTGGCTGTAGCATGGTTCAGCAGAAGTGACTGAAGACCTTTACGGTTACATTTATTCATTTGGCAGATGCTGCTGTTCAAATCCACTTACAAGTGAGCCCGAATCTAATCTAAGCCCCAGGTTGTTAAAGGAAAAGCTTCAGCATTTTTCAACCTAATCTCTATGCACCACAGCTGTAGTATATGTGTTTACCAAAAGCAATCATTTTAACCTGCTTCCTGTATAAAGAACAACAACAAAAAAATCAATTTGCTTGAAACTCATGTATAATGGACATCTAAGGGGCAGTTGATGCTGCTGGTAAACCGTTCTTTACAGCTACAATAGCAGTCAAAAGTTTTTGAGCAAATTGAGTTTATTAAAGATTAACCACTGAGAAATAAAGAAGAGGGAAAAAAGCGTCTCTCAAATGTCGAAATCTTATGCTTCGTCCCAAACATACTAAACACTATGCACTTATTTTATGTTTTCTAGCGTATTGTATCATCTCATATGGAACGCTAACCTTTCTTTTTTAACTAATCGTATTAGTCATTTCCCAGTCGATGTCAAAGGGCATCAAATGCATATATTCTGAATTTTAAAATGATGAAAATAACATCACACAACACTAATGTAAAAGACATGCGTAAGGCGGCCTGTCCCCCGAAGTGCCGTCGGCCATCTTGAAAAAATGTTCTCATCCAGAGCACCGCCCCTCTTCCACTACATAAGCAAAGCTGTGAGCATTGAGCGCAAGAAGTGTCCAACATTCCACACTTTGCTTTTCTGCTTGAATAAGTGAATCAACCAGGTACTTGAAGTGGAGTTCTTCTTCTTCTTCTTCTTCTTCTTCTTCTTCTTCTTCTTCTTCTTCTTCTTCTTAAGTGTGAGATTTGGAGCACACGTTTAGACTTGTGTGATATCACATTTTACACTGGATTGTAAAAAAAAACTTGACAATCTTGGATTATCCGAGATCCAACATGAAAGAAGTTTACATTTATCAATGAGTATTAATATATTTATAGAACTATTAATGAAGTTAATACAGTTTGTTAAAACTAGAATGAATCTCCTGCATCTTTTGACCATAGTGTACAGTTATAGAAGGGAAATGATTTATAACACACTCTCTGGTGTCACCCAGATCGAGTCCCTTTTTATGTCTTGTTCCTCTCAAGGTTTCTTCCTCATATTGCCTCAGGGAGTTTTTCCTCACCACCGTCACCTCTGATTGCTCATTAGGGATAAATTTTTATTTAACATCCAGTATTGATATATTTCTGTGAAGCTGCCTTGTGATGATGTCCATTGTTAAAAGAGCAATACAAATCAAATTAAAATGGAATTGAATTGAATAACAACCTCATGAGCCACACCTTTATTTGTGCATTCATTCTGTTAACTAATCAGCCAATCAGGTGGCAGAAGCACAGAGCAACAAATCATACAGATGGAGATCAAGAGCTTCAGTTAATCTTCACATCCAACATCAGAATGGGGGAAAATTCTGTGACTTTAACCGTGGTATAGTTTTTGGTGCTAGATGGGTTGCTTTGAGTATTTCATAAACTGCTGATCTCCAGGGATTTTCTCTCTCTCTCTCTCTCTCTCTCTCTCTCTCTCTCTCTCTCTCTCTCTCTCTCTCTCACTCACTCACTCACTCACTCACTCACTCACACACACACACACACACACACACACACACACCAGTCTCCAGAGTTTAAACAGAACGGTGTGAAAAACATCCAGCGAGCAGCAGGTGATGCAACTCACTGATGATGAGAGAGATCAGAGAAGAATGACCAGTCTGTTCTGAGGTGATGGGAAAGCTGCGGTTACTTAAATAACCGCTCTTCTCAGAGCACACAATATGTCAAACCTTGAGGCGAGTGGAAAACAACAGCAGATGACGACACAAGGTTTCCCTTTTTAGCTGCATAAGCACTTGTTTTTGGTGCCATTTAAGTGTATACTCTCAAGGTGTGACAATCCCAGGAGATTAGCAAGTATTCCTTTTTTGCTGTATTGCTATGTCAGATTTATCCAAATCAGAATAGGATTTTTTTCCCCCATCCCATTTTTTTCATTTCACTGCATACTGTATACTTCATATTACTTTGTATGTGCCAAATAAAATCTTAAATCTCTACCAAAAAAAATTAATTAGTTATTTTTATATTTATATTCAGATTATTTAGTTTTGAAAATTATTCGAATTTATTTAAAAAATATCTAAAATAAAAAAATATCTAAAATAAAACTTCACATACTGAATTTAAGTCTGGACTTTGACTCTGCAATTCCAAAACACAAGACTGGTGCCTGTGATATTGACAACAAGCTTTCCTTAAAAAAATAAAAATGAAAATTCTAAATCATGATGCTACCATCACCGTGCTTTGGTGCTTGTTGAGTGTTTGGTGTTGCTGTATTCATTTTAGAATAGAAGCCTTTATTTGTTACATATACATTATAGCAAAGTAAAATTCTTGCTTCGCATACCCTAACTTTGGTGTGGTGTATGTGAGGTTTGGGGGTCTTGCTCAGGGGCCCAATGGTGGCTGTGCTGGGGCTTGAACCCCAATCAACAACCCAGAGCCTTAACCACTTGAGCTAAACCTGCCCCGAATATTATGTTTTAAATTTAAACTTTGTGTCAGAGCACAAAAAATTATTTTCTAGAAACTCTCAGATTGATTAACATTAACAGATTTTCTTGCTGTTTTCTGACTCCTCAGCCACAGAGTCTGGATCTGTGAAAAACAGATCATATTGTTGAGTTCTGCACAGGTTCTTCTATTTCATCCAGGCAGCTCTTTAACTCCATTAACTGCTCTAGCTGGCTTCTTGGACACTTCTCTGAAAATCACCCAAGCACTCGAATTGACCCGAGTCTGGTCGAATCTGGGTATTTTTTTCCCCACTTAATTTTAATGGATTTCACAGTTCACTTAAGAAGGTTTAAAGCTTCTCATAGCTTCGTAGGCATTTCCTTGGTCTTTATGACCACAGGACTGAACTGAGCTGCCATTTAAGCGTTGAGCCTTCCCAAAGTCTGATATTATTCATTGTGCAAGCCTACAATTGAAAAAAATTGGATTTAAAATCCTTATTAGTGTAAATTAGAAGTCTTTGTAGTATAGCAAAATTTTCAGTAGCATTAATAGGCACAGGTTTAAAGCCAAAGCTGTGCATGGGTGTATTAATGATCTTGTTTCATATGATTATTAAAATAAAGAGGATTGGATTTTATTTTACATTTCTTCTTGTTTTACATTTGGCGGACACCCTAATTTTATTTATATACAGTGGTGTGAAAAAGTGTTCCTGATTTCTTATTTTTTTGCATGTTTGTCACACTTTAATGTTTCAGATAATCAAACACATTTAAATATTAGTCAAAGATAACACAAGTAAACACATCATGCAGTTTTTAAATGAAGGGTTTTATTATTAAGGGAAAACAAAATCCAAAACTACATGGCCCTGTGTGAAAAAGTGTTTGCCCCCTAAGCCTAATAACTGGTTGGGCCACCCTTAGCAGCAACAACTGCAGTCAAGCGTTTTCCATAACTTGCAATGAGTCTGTTACAGCGCTGTGGAGGAATTTTGGCCCACTCATCTTTGCAGAATTGTTGTAATTCAGCCACATTGGAGGGTTTTCGAGCATGAACCACCTTTTTAAGGTCATGCCACAGCATCTCAATCGGATTGAGGTCAGGACTTTGACTAGGCCACTCCAAAGTCTTCATTTTGTTTTTCTTCAGCCATTCAGAGGTGGACTTGCTGGTGTGTTTTGGATCATGGGGCCATGTAGTTTTGGATTTTGTTTTCCCTTAATAATAAAAACATTCATTTAAAAACTGCATGATGTGTTTACTTGTGTTATCTTTGACTAATATTTAAATGTGTTTGATTACCTGAAACATTAAAGTGTGACAAACATGCAAAAAAATAAGAAATCTGGAAGGGGGACAACACTTTTTCACACCACTTTAACTGAGGGTTAAAGGCCTTGCTCAAGGGAAGCTTTGTGGACCTAGGATTCGAACTCACCACCTTCCAATCAGGGAGTTAAAGATGTTAAATATCTCATCAACTACGCTATCTTTTGTCTTCTCATCTTTAAATAATTGACGTGCAACGGTGAAGAATTGCTGCTTTATGCATACCTCATTGTAGAGCTTTTCTTTTCCCTCGGCATCAACAGAAATGTTCAATTAGATCGATTTGATTTCACTTGAGAGTACGGGTCCAAATAAAATATCTTGTATTAGTTTCCATGGAGATGCTTAGTTTGGGAGAACAAACCAAATTATCCCTATAAAACGTCTACTTATCCATACCAAAAAGCAAAACAGAATTTCACTGATCTTTTGGCAAGATCGTTTGTTTTTAATGATTATAAGTGTCCTTCGAGGAGAGCATAGGTGAAGCTGACCTCACAATATATAAATGAGATTTATTTAAAAAGCAACACAGTGTTGATCTCTTGTTAGTGGTGGCCTGTGTGAAGTTCAGGTAATTATGCCACAGGAAGCAGCATGAGAATTCGGAGAATTCCTTTCATTCTGTTACGTGAGTCTGTATTATTAGCGGAGATCTGATGCACACTGTGCATTACTTTTCCATTAGTAGATGTCTGAGATGTTTTATTCAGTCTCCTTTTTCCCCTGTAAGAGGAGACAGACTCAAAAAAATGTTATTTAGCAACAGCGCTTCGAGATGTGTATTAGCATACCATCATATCTGAAATGTAATGCGTTATCAGGATGCTGAGCTTCAAAGGGTTGAGATGAAGTGATATTGATTCATCGATCATGAGGTCATGTGACTCCAAAATGATGCTATTCTAATTTGGCCCAAGGGGAGACCAGTGTAGACCGGTTTGTGTGTTTGTGAGTGGGACAGATTGAGCTTATATATAAACCTAATTGCAGGTCATAGGGATACATAACACCTTTATAACACATTACTCAAAGGTATTGTTCATGTGGCTTGTTCATGAATCGTATATGTCAGATGATCAGAATGTATGTTATATAGCACTGTGAACACTGATCTCAAATACAGCATTATGCAGTTAATTATTAAAGGGCTTGTGTATGTTTTATGTAGCCTTATGATAAGATGACCCTTAGATAAGTTGCCATACAGATTTATTTATGTCCAGTGCTTAGGAAGAGCTTATGTAAGCATTACATAGCACTGTGAACACTACCCTTATAGAAAGCATTATGTAGTTCATCAGATGGTCATGAAAGGCTTATGTATGTGTTATGCAGCCTTATGAACCCTGCCCTTTGATAAAGTGCCATGTAGATTTATGTCCAGTGGATAGGAAAGGCTTACCTAAGTGTTACATAGCACTGTGAATGCTGCCCTTAAATAAAGCATTATGTAGATCATCAGATGGTCATGAAGGTACAGTATGCATGTGAACCCTGCCTTTAGATAAGGTGGCATACAAATTTATGTCCAGTGGTTAGGAATGGCTTATGTAGGTACATTATAGTATTTTCAACACTGCCCTTAAATAAAGCCTTATGCAGTTTGTCAGATGGTCATGAAAGGGCTTATGAATGTCTCATGTAGCCTTATGAACCTTGCCCTTAGATAAGGTGCCATACAAATTTATTTATGTCCAATGGTTATGAAGAGCTCTTGTAAGCGTTACATAGCACTGTGAACACTGCCCTTAAATAAACTATTATGTAGATCAGGTGGTTATGAAGGGCTTATGTATGTTTTATGTAGCCTTATGAACTGTGCCTTTATGTGGGGTGTCATAAAGGGGCTTTGTAACTAAAACATCTGCTTTGGGCCACTACAGCAGACTGATTCAGGGAAAACAGCAATGGCTGGATGTGATTTATATATATATATATATATATATATATATATATATATATATATATATATAAAATATATATATATATATATATATAAATGTCCAACTTCTTCTTTCTTCTTCTTCTTTCGGCTTTTCTCTTCAGGGGTCGCCACAGCGAATCATCTCTCTCCACCTATCCCTATCTTCTGCATCCTCAACACTTGCACCCACTAGCTTCATATCCTCATTAATTCAATTCAATTCAATTCAATTCAATTTTATTTGTATAGCGCTTTTAACAAAGAGCATTGTCTCAAAGCAGCTTTACAGAAACAATAAACATACAAACAAACAGTCCTAGATGTTACACAAAATGTTCCCTAGTGAGCGAGCCTAAGGTGACTCAGGCGACTGTGGCAAGGAAAAACTCCCTTAGATGGAATTAGGAAGAAACCTTGATAGGAAACAGACTCAAAAGGGAACCCATCCTCATCTGGGTGACACCGGAGAGTGTGATATGAACAATGTCCTTTCTGCATTAGTTGTGTGATGCAGATACAGCATGTGTAGAATGTTATGTGTAAAATGTCCACATAGTGTTGGCAGTGCTGCTTTGATTACTCCAGTCCTCAAAAAGCAGAACCCGGCTGGAGCTGGTCCATCTCTGGATGCCACCGGAGCTGGCACAATCTCTGTGTGACTCGGGGGTGGGTAGAAGAAGGGAAACAAATGGAAAGGAATTAGCCTAGCTGCTATTCATAATATTAGCAGGCACTAGATGATGATGTGCATTTAATCGGATGCATTGGAGCACAAAGTTATGGGATGTATTAGGCGTATGCCTGGCTAAAGAGATATGTCTTTAGTCTACGTTTGAACTGGGAGACTGTGTCTGAGCCCCGAACACTGTCAGGAAGACTGTTCCAAAGTTTCTGAGCTAAATACGAAAAAGCTCTACCCCCTTTTGTAGACTTTGATATTCTGGGAACTACCAGAAGTCCGGAGTTTCGAGATCTTAAGGAGCTTGATGGATTGTAATGTGTTAGAAGACCGGCTAGATACGTGGGAGCTGAACCATTTAGGGTCTTGTATGTAAGTAGTGCTAGTTTATAATCAATTCTAAATTTAACAGGTAGCCAGTGCAGGGATGATAATATTGGGGTTATATGGTCATACTTTCTTGACCTGGTGAGGACTCTGGCGGCAGCATTCTGTACTAACTGTAGCTTATTTATTGAAGATGCAGGACAACCACCTAATAACGCATTACAATAGTCCAGTCTGGAGGTCATGAATGCGTGAACTAGCTTTTCTGCATCAGATACAGATAAAATGTTCCTAAGCTTGGCGATATTTCTGAGGTGGTAGAAGGCTATTTTTGTAATATCGGAAATATGTTTTTCAAAGGACAAACTGCTGTCTAATATTACACCCAGGTCTTTCACTGTAGAGCTAGTAGTAATAGAACATCCTTCTAAGTACAGGTTGAATTGTGAGAGCTTCTGTGTACTGGTTTTTGGACCAATCAGTAATATCTCCGTCTTATCAGGATTTAGTAATAGAAAATTATCAGTCATCCAATCTTTAATATCTTTAACACACTCTGTTAATCTAGACAGTTTAGATATTTCATCTGGTTTTGATGAGATATATAACTGTGTATCATCAGCGTAACATTTATTCCATCCATATACCTCCTCTTTGGCCTTCCTCTTTGCCTCCTGCCTGGCAGCTCCATGTGCAACATTCTCCTACCAATGTACTCACTCTCCCTCCTCTGAACATGTCCAAACCATCTTAATCTGGACTCCCTAACTTTGTTCCCCAAACGTCCAACATGAGCTGTCCCTCTGATGTACTCGTTCCTAATCCTGTCCAACCTTGTCACTCCCAAAGAGAACCTCAACATCTTCAGCTCTGCTAGCTCTAGCTCTGACTCCTGTCTCTTCCTCAGTGACACTGTCTCTAAACCATATCCTCCTGACTACCAGGAAAAAATAAATGTCCCAATACTTGTTTTTTAAACTTGAAGAGGAAATTCTCAAAACCCCACCCCTACATATTTGGTCTCATTTGAAAGTGCTAAACATCCTCTTTAGAGCACACAAGGAGTTGGCCCAGTAGTATGCAGGGTGTAGAAGATATTAAGGTTGACAAATGTCCTCTACAGAGGACAAATTTGAACTGTGGGTAGCCAGGAGGATACAGCATGGCCGGTCTCACCACTGTCTTGTACACCTTCCCCTTTGATTCTCACTGATATGATAATCATAAAAAGTTTTAAAAGTAACCATGCACATTGTAAATGATTATCAGAATGTGTCTCCCCTCATTACCTCGGGTTCTCATCTTCACTCAGTCATACTTCCCGCAGTGGAGAAAGAGACAATGAATGCTTGTCCATCATCTGCTCTTCCTGTCGGGCCTCATTCATTGTGCACAATCATTGGCTCTTATTCAGCTTCCTTTAAGCAGTTCTTACCAGTTTGCAGCTAATGTGCACAGAGTCCTCTGCTGTCATGCTCCGTTACACTGTTGCCTGAGAGGACTCGTAACTTCGTGCTGAAACTGCTAACAGATCAATGAGCGCACTTCGCTAGTGTGCACTCCATTCCAAGTGTTTGGAATTATGGCCTGAATCAATCAACCACAGGGCATAAACTCTGTGTGTGTGTTTACCAACTTTATGGGATGTATATAATTTACATGTAGCACATTAGGCACAAAGATTCTCCAAGAGACAACAGTTTGTTATTATTGACTAAAACATTAAAAAATAAAAAAAAGTTTCTTGTAGTTGACAGTTGAAGCTAATTCTGAACAGGGAATTAAGAAAACAATATAATAAATTATAGGATTTTATTTTATTGGATGATCTGTGTCTAATTATGACTGTCTCTTTTTTTTGTTTGACATAAATTTATATATTTTATTTAATTTTTTTAAATCATCCAATGGAATCGATATGATTAAATGATAAATTCTTAATTCTCTGGATTTTAGATAAAATCATTTTCTAATTTTTTTTGTCTTTATTATGGCACATTGAAGTACTTTTACTCAGTTATAAGTGTGGCCCCTTATTTCCACATTCACTAACACTTTTGACAAATTAAACTTTTTTTTTTTTCTTCTGTCCCAGAATTCCAACCGGAATTATGCCAGGCACACGGCCAATCAGAAGTTGTTCTGCATCTGTGGTTCATTCATTATTATGCTACAAACAAAACTTATTTAAGTGCTTATTAACTGCATGTTCTCATATCCTAATGGGGCTCTAAAGTAGTGCTTGATTTAAGGCAGCTGCAGTCGGAGGGTAAACCAGATGCCTGTAGACGACTCATAAACAAGTCAAGTGCATTTTATTGACATTCCTCTATAAAACGTGTGTATATTGGAGTGAAATAGCATTTCTCCAGGACTGTGGTGTAACACAGCAATATAGCTGTATGGTACACAAGACAATAATATAATAATATAGTAAATGGCCAGATCAGTGCTTACGAGGCAAGAGAACAGAACAGTGTTTTAATGGATTTTATGGTAAAGCTGAGAAAGAGCTGTGCGATTATGTAGTCACTGAGACATTAATTTAAAAAAAGAAAATGAAATGGTCTGTATACTGTGTATTATCAAGCACTTCATCTGTCCTATAAGCAGCAAGAATAGGAGGAAAAGTGTGAAATAGACTCAAGATCTGTTTATAGGCCATGGGATATGCCCCGATTTGTAAAGTACAGGTGTGTAATGATGGTTTTATGTATCAGTTGTGTTTTATGTGTTGCAGGTGGCTCTGCATGCATGTGGTGTGGCGACAGACATGGTTCTAGATCGTTGCATTCAAGCCAAAGCTGGTTTCGTGATCAGTCCGTGCTGTTACGGGTTCATCCAGAATACACTCAAGTTCGGCTTCCCTAGGAGGTGAGTTGGTGGGTGGGTGGTGGGTGAGTGAGTGAGTGAGTGAGTGAGTGAGTGAGTGAGTGAGTGAGTGAGTGAGTGAGTGAGTGAGTGAGTGAGTGAGTGAGTGAGTGAGTGAGTGAGTGAGTGAGTGAGTGAGTGAGAGAGAGAGAGAGAGAGAGTGAGTTGGTGGGGTTGGGTGATTGGGTGGGTGGGAGATTGGTCGAGTGAGTGAGTGGGTGTAAGAGTGGGTGGGTGGATGGTTTGAGTGTAAGAGTGAGTGGGTGGGTGAGTGAGTATGGGTTGTAAGAGTGAGTGGGTGGGTGGGTGAGTGGGTTTATCAGAGTGAGTGGGTGGGTGGGTGAGTGAATGGGTGAGTGGGTGAGTGAGAGAGAAGGTTTCTGAATGTATGAGTGAGTGAGTGGGAGAATGTGTGTGTGTGAGAGAGAGTGCAAGAGTAAGTTGGTAAGCAAGTGTGTGTGTATCAGTGAAAGTGTGTAGAGGGTGAACGTGTGTGAGTGAATAAATAATTATGTGAATTATTTAAATGTTTGAAATGAGAGTAGGTGAGTGAGTGTGAGTGAGATGCTGTAGAGGGTGGAGGTGTGTGCGGGTAAATCAGTAAGTGTGTGCGAGTGTATGAGCGAGTCAGTGTGTGTGAGTGAGGTGGTGCATGTGCAGAGGCTGAAGTTGTGTGTGAGTGAATCAGTAAGTGTGTGTGAGTGATAGAATGAGCGTGTCTTTGTTTACTTTTCTTGTTCCCACTCACATATGAAATGTCTGCCTGGACGTGTTCTTGCATGTTATTAAATTTTATTAGATGTCCTGTCTTTCTCTTCTTTCCCTCCAGCACTGTATCCTCATTAGCACGGTATAGGTGAACTCAGATGAATAAAAAACAAACACAACTTTATCATTTGCAGTGCATTCTGTTTCAGCCTTGGAGTGCAGTCGGCGTGTGGGCTGGCTAATCCCGTAATTTGATGCTATAAGAGATTGTCCTCCGGGGCTCAGGAGGATCGGTATGTGAAGCCGAACAGTTGTTTTGCCTCCGTGCCTGAGCTGTTACCATGACACTGCCATGTTGATTGGGTTTTTGGCAGCAGTGTTTGTGGAATGTGATGAGTGACGTGCATGGTGCAGGATTGTTATTTTACAGTAGGCCTGTCAGGCAGTCCGTGTGGTTTTATTTTCGTGCTAATGCTCAGCTCTGAAAACGGCAACCTGTTGAGTGCTCCCGTACTGCTGAGTGACAGCTACAGAATATCTCTTTTCTAAATGTTTGAGGTGTCGGTGTTGTCTCTGACCATGAAGAACTTTACTCAAAACTCTCTTCCTGCTAATATTGCAGGAACGCTAACAGGAGAAAGATTGACGCATTGATACTGAACATACTTTATTAATCCTATTAGCAAAATACGCTCATCGTACAGACTGTTACACGTAAACACAAGAAAATACTTCAGTATTCAATAATAAAAAAAAGCATCTGATGTGATTGAATAGTGCTAACAAATACTGTTTGAAGACGTATTGATTAATGAATTTTGACTGACCCCAAAGACTCAGATAAGCAGATAAACAGATAAGATTTTTCTTTTGAACATGAATTTATTACAATATTCATGTTACGTAATGTTCATAGATATGTAATTCTTTGTTGATTTCTGTTGGTGTTTATTTATTTATTTATTTATTTATTTACATTTTTATGTATTTATTTATTTAAATATTTTTTAATTTGTTTATTTATTTACATTGTTATGTATTATTATTCATTCATTCATTGTCTACCGCTTATCCGATCTATACTCGGGTCACGGGGAGCCTATCTCAGGCGTCATTGGGCATCAAGGCAGGATACACCCTGGACGGAGTGCCAACCCATCGCAGGGCACACACACACTCTCATTCACTCACACAATCACACTCTATGGACAATTTAGAGACGCCAATCAACCTACAATGCATGTCTTTGGACCGGGGGAGGAAACCGGAGTAACCGGAGGAAACCCCCGAGGCACGGGGAGAACATGCAAACTCCACACACACATGGCGGAGGTGGGAATTGAACCCCCAACCCTGGAGGTGTGAGGCAAACGTGCTAACCACTAAGCCACCATGTCCCCCTGTATTAGTATTATTATTTATTAAATATATTAATTTATGTTGCTTTTTCAGCAACCAGAAACCTTTGCCTAATGTCTCCAGCCCTGTAGCTAGTCTCTGACCTGAGGAGCTGCCTTCTGTCACAAAGCGCTGCTGATGATGAGCGGAGCTGATGCAGCCGGTGTAAAGGAATCAGACCCAACGCGGAGTTAGACGGCGGACAGGGGTTTTATTAAACAAAGGAACATGTAGCACAAAGACATAACACAAAGACGAGGACTGGCAAAGTAACGAAGACAGACGGCCACTATAAATAAGGAACATGATTACACACACACATTAGGAACAGGTGACAGGCATGAACACATTAGGGAAAGGCGTGGCTAGAACAAACACATGACTAAATGAACAAAACCCCTGCTGAAGGCCCCCTAGTGGTCCATCGGGGGCACTTGCCCCCGTAACACCTTCAGCTAAATCATTTATATTAATGCAGGTCATTTTTGTCTTGAGAAGCCACTCTAGTTTTGTTTGATCTGTTGAAATACTATATTAATAAGTATATTAATACATTCTGCATCCAGACTACAGTCCACCAATTGACGACCCCTGGTATAAAGGGTCACAGTACTTATATGTGCTCATATACCATATGTAGTGCCTTCATTCATACTTAAGCTCTTGAGTTTCTTATTGTTTTATTTAGTGTTATTTTATTATGACCTTACATTGTAGCTGTTCCTTACTTCTCTTTAATATCTCCCATTGTTTTAATGTGCTGTGTAATCATTTGTTAATAATGTAGTTAATGATTAGGAACTTCATTAGTTTTTTCTCCTAATCCTGGCTCAGTACAGTCTAGACCTATCATTTCATTAGAAATGATTGCTTTTAATTGTGACTGTGCTGTCTGGTGGAAAAAAATAACACTTACTGTACCACAAGGAGACACTGCCAAAAAATGCTAAGTGACGAGTATAAATATATTAGTAACACTTTAATAATAATAAAGTGCTAATAAGCAGCTCAGTGTTGCCAAATAACTGCAGTTTTCACTACACATATTCACTCAAATTTGCTGAGTTCATGTGTAATATGTAAGCCACCTCTATAGTGAAGTTTTGACAAATAAAATAACATAATTATGTAGAGGTTGAGTTTATGTAGAGGTTTATTTATTTATTTATTTATTTATTTATTTATTTATTTATTTATTTATTTATTTTAGTTGTTCTTTTTTTTTTTGTATTTTTTAAATGAATTTTTTTTCTAATGAATTATATTTTAAGTATGCACTTTATTAAAAGTTAACTCAAATTTGCAAGGTTCTGCTAGATAGAGGTGCAAGAGATAGAAGAAAAGGTTCCTCAGGTAGCTTTTAGTGACATAGAACCCTTAAGGATATCCCTAGAGAGACAAAACAATTAGCCTTTTAAACTTTTTGGTTTAACGTTGTTGTTTTTTTTTAAAGAATGTGTATTGTTTAGGAAGATGGATGTGAAGGATAGGAGACTGATTGTATTTGTTCAAGATGTTAAATGGGTTGGTTTGAATGATCAACATAGTGCAAAGTGGGGTTAAAGGTGAAGCTGCTCAAATCAGGGGAATGAATCATGATGATTAAGTTGTTTTTGTCCCTCTATGAACCTTTGTCCCTCTATGAACCCTCTAAAAAAAAAAAATATATATATATATATATATATATATATATATATATATATATATATATATATATAAATAAATGAATTCTATAACCTGGTATCTCATGATAGATGGTTCTGGTTAAAAACATAAAGTCTCTTTTATTCCCCCTTTTGATTATTTTCACTTGATCCTTTTATTCACTCACTTAAATTCAATTTTGGGTTAGTACATAAAACTAACTTCATAATCTTTTCTTATCTATCTTAGATCCTTTTTTAATACTCGTCTCTCACTTCTTTTTTTTAAAAAAACTTCAATTTACACCTAACTTTGTAGATGTGTCATTAATCCTCCTTTCTTTCCTTCTTCACAGTAAGAAATTTGCAGACACGTTGACATATAAGGTAAGTGTGAAGGTATTAGACATTCCTCCATTCTTCATCATTCTTACCTACGTGTAGGTGATGTCTCGTTGGTTCATTCTGTCTTAACACTCTACACTGCTGTAAAGGTTCTCATCTCGGTAGCACCCTTTATTTTATTCCAGCATGTAGAAATCAGAATCATATTGCAGAGTGAATACGACGGTGAAATCCATACACATGGTACCAGATCTGTGCTGGATAAACTGAGTGTCTCAAGAGATTAGTGTCCTCCTGCTGTGGGCTTTGAACAGCTCATTACAGCTTCAATAAACTCTTTACACCTAACTCACATCAGTTTATTAGTCTTGTTCCTAGATTCCTTTTTGTTTGCAGTAGACTACTGTTCAAATAGCTCTCAAATGCTCTTTTGCACGTTGGGATTCTCGTGAATGTGGGTATTCTTGTGTTCCACATCTAGTGGTTGTAGTTTTCCCACTCTTCTATCTTACTTCACTTTCACAAGGCACTTAAAGTGGGCATGTGAGTGATGGATTGAACATAATCTGCAGGATCTACTGTGATTGCTTTTGCTCCAGCATCCTACAATGTCCCAACAGATGCAGATCATTTATTTAGAAAATAAATTTTTTTTTAAAAACTGGTCTGCCTTACTTTTCTCCCTGGTAAGTGACCTCTAACAGAGCCAGCCTTGATCCTGGAGATCTATCACCATGACGAGTGTAGGTCTACCCATTCACTTCCAGAGTTTAGATCCCACCTTGCTTGTGAAGATCTGCCACTCTGCCAGAGAGTTTGGGTGTAATCCTTTCCCTGAACTACAAACCCTCTGGATGTTAGAGCAGATTTTACTCTGACTCTCTGTGACCATGCAGCATTTAGTTCCTACCTTTCTCATGGTGGTGGTTTACCATTTCAGTACATTTTTGGAGACCCAAAAATCTGCAAGGTTTGGGTTCTACTTTTTTCTCGAGATATACAACCTGCACAGTTTAGGTAGAACTTTTCTCTTGTAGATCTACCACCATGTCAGATTTAGACCTCACCTTGCTACTGAAGATGTACCACCCTGTAGAATCAAACCTTCCTCTTGGTGATTTATTATATATCAGAGTTTAGGTCCAACTTAATCATGGAGATCTACCACCATGAAGAGTTTAGTTCCAACCTTGCGTCTGAAGATCTGCCATTCTAAAGAATTTGGGTGTAACCCTTTTCCCAATGCTGCTCTGACAGTCTAAGATCCTGCAGTGTTTACATTCCACCTTTCTCCAGGAGTATGGTCACCTTGCAAAATTGATGTCTTACCTTTATCCTGTGATCAACCCCCTCCCCCCATGCCCCACCCCCAACCCTGGGAGTTTCAGTTCAATTTTTTTGGAGATCTGCAGGGTTTTAGGTCCTGCTTCTTGAGCTATACCACCTGTAGACTATAGGCAGTACTTTGCTCACTTTGCTACCACTATGTTAAATTTATACCAAACCCTGCTGCTGGAGATGTACCACCCTGTAGCGCTGAACCTTTTACTTGGAGCTTTATTATGGACATTTACATTTACATTTCTGGCATTTGGCAGACGCTCTTATCCAGAGCGACGTACAAAAGTGCTTTAGTTCTCAGTCAATGAATACATTAACACTGGTTCAATAGGACACAAATTTAGGATACCATTAGCCTAAGCTGAGTTGGATTATTATTATTTTTTTTTTTTAACTTTGCAACATAATACATAAACAGGGAAAAATAAGAGCTAGTTTAAGTACTTCAGGAAGAGGTAAGTCTTCAGTTGCCGTTTTAAGATGGTCAGAGACTCGGCCGTACAGATACCTAGGGGAAGTTTGTTCCACCACGGCAGGGCAGTGGAACGAACTGTGGAAGTTCGTGGAATTGGGCAGGTTGAAAACAAGTCGTGCAGCTGCATTTTGGATCATTTGCAGTGGGCGAATTGCGTTCAGAGGTAGACCTGCCAGAAGAGAGTTGCATTAGTCCAATCTCAAAATGACTGAACAAGCACCTGAGTAGCCTGTGTGGATAGAAATGGCCGAATCCTTCTGATTTTGTACAGAAGAACACACATGAGCATGTCACATTAGTGACATGGGAGGAAAAGGATAGTTGATTGTCCATGGTTACCCCAAGGTTGCGAGCAGTGGCTGAAGAGGAAATCATGGAGTTGTTCAGAGATATCGCAAGGTCTTGGGCTGGGGATGGATCACCTGGGATGACCAGCAGCTCAGTTTTGCTGGGATTGAGTTTCAGCTGATGAGCCGTCATCCAAGATGAAATGTCCACCAGACACGCTGAGATCCGAGCAGAAGCCGTGGTATCTGAGGGAGGGAATGAGAAGATAAGTTGGGTGTCATCGGCATAGCAGTGGTATGAAAATCCATGTGAGGATATAACTTTGCCAAGAGAGTGAGTATAGAGGGAGAAAAGGAGAGGACCAAGTACTGAGCCTTGTGGGACACCAGTAGAGAGTCTGCGTGGAGCAGATGTCAATCCCTTCCATGTTACCTGATATGAGCGACCATCCAGGTAGGAAGCAAACCATTCCCATGCTGTTCCACAAATTCCAAGACTCCTGAGGGTGGACAAGAGAGGCTTGTGGTTTACTGTGTCAAATGCTGCAGACAGGTCGAGGAGGATGAGGACCGATGACAGTTTGGATGATCTAGAAGCATGTAGTTTCTCAGTGACTGCCAAAAGGGCAGTCTCTGTGGAATGTGCTGCTTTGAAGCCAGACTGGTTGTGGTCATGGAGGTTCTTCTGCATGAGATAGTCAGACAGCTGATTATAGACAACATTATGGAGCAGAGTTTATGGTCAGCCCAGATCTCTAAAATCTGCCAACCAACAGAATTTAAGTTGAACCTATTTCCAGGAGATTTACTAACATAAAGGGTTTAGGTTCATCCATAATCATTCATATTTACCACGGTGCAGGGTTTAGGTCCTTCATATCTCCTGGAAATATGCTACTTCACGGATGGAGTTGAGGTCCATCCACCATTTTGAAGTGTTTATTCTAACCTTGCTCCTGGATTTCTAATATCATGAAAACTTTAGCTTCTGCTATTTTTCTTAAGATTGACATTTCTGTGGTATAGATTTAGCTTAGTTCTGGAGGTCTGCCAAACTGCAGGTGAGTTCAAGCTGAAACTGTTTCTTAGAAAAATGCAAGTCAAACACTGTTCTTGGAGATCCTGTCATCCTGTAGACTTCAGCACTAGCCCTGTTTCTGGAAATCTTTCTAGATATTTACCGTCTGTTATATTTATGTCCAAACCTACTTCTTGGACGTCTCTCAGCCTGTAGAGTTTAGTTTCAGCCCTACTGCTGGACATCTGGCATTCCTCAGAGTCGTTTTTTTTTTCTTCGGTCAGCCTGAATTTTGTTCCATCTCTGCCTCTGAAGGTCTAGAGTGTTACAGAACATATTTACAAACCCTGTTGTAGAGGTCTATACTTCTGTGATACTAAGCTTCATGAACAAAACAAAATATATTTTTCAATTCACATATTTTCATTAGCTATATTTTGTACAATGTAAACTACAATTTGTGCTCAAACACGGCTTCTGGGGCTGTTTGATTCATGCAGAAAACAAAATGTACAACATTTTAGCTATGATCACAGTTATGACCTAAAATTAGTGGTAATTCTGTTTGACTAGGCAATTACACTCAATTTTCTAGAATTCCCAATGATAGACTAAATCAATTCTCAGTTTCAGAAGATCTTCAGATGAATGTTTATAATATTTGATTTGACTCCAGAACACATCATCAACCGCTAAAGGCCTTTTCATTATATCAATCTTAAAAGCCTTTACTCTCCACAAACTGAAATTAGGATCGAATGTGTCTGCAGTGCATCTTTGGAACACAATGTGCTGCTGTCTGTTCTGGGCTGATTATGGCACTGGAAGTGGTTGTGACGAATGGCATATTAGGGTAATATGAAGCACATGGTGTGCAGTATTATACATGTCTGCAATTCAGATTGCCTGTAATTTAGTCGCACATTCATTCCTGACCAGTGGGAATGAAGGATAAAAATATCGGTGCCCTCAACACCCCCAGCCCCTTTGCATTTTTTATGATTTTTCACAACTGACCTCCTAGTCACCTCCTCAATGCACCCCTGCCTGTTAAAACATTTATTATTGTTAAGATTATCCATGCAATCTCAAACATTAGCAATAGAATGGGTCATATTTCAGTGGCTTTAAATGTAGCACTGTCATAAGACACCACAAGTCAGTTCTTGAACTTTCTGCCCTGCTAGATTTGCCCCAGTTAGATGTAAGTGTAATTATTGTGAAATTGAAGCATAAAGGATCAACCACAAAGCAGGAGACCATACAAACTCACAGAGCGGAGCTAATGTGCTGAAGCATGTAGCATCTAAAAATCACCTTTTCTCTGTTAGATCAGTCACTACAGACTGCCTCTGGAAGCAACATCAGCACAAAAACTATACGAGGTTTCCATGTCAGGGTACAGGTGCACACAAAGCCTAAGAAGAAGAAGTGGACTTTGTCACGTATACGTTACATCATAGTGAAATTATTTTCTTCGCATATCCCAGCTTGTTAGGAAGTTGGAGTCAGATCTTGTTATGGTGACTTTTGGTTTCTGCTGTTTGGTGTAAGAGGCTTAATGATAATTATCCTAGAGCTGTTTTTCAGGGTTTGAGCTTCAAATTTTGGCATGTGCATGCTCAAATAGGGTGGTGGTAGTTCAACTGGTTAAGGCTCTGGGTTTTCGATTGGAAGACCACCAAGCTGCCACCATTGGGACTTTGAGCAAGGCCCTCAACCCCCTCCTGCTCCAGTGGCACTGCATCATGGCTCACCCTGTGCTCTGACCCCAACCCTCCAAGGATGGGATATGTGAAGAATTTCACTGACAGTAATGTGTGACAAATAAAGGCTACTTAACTTACAGCATACAAATGCATTTGACATAATTGTAGGCTTCCAGCTTTGTTGCAACAGTTTGAAGAACACTCTTTCCTGTTCACTGAGACAATCACAATGCTCCTGTGCACAAAACAAGGTCTGTGATGATATGCCTTGATGTGATTGGTGTGAAGCAACTTCAGAGACCTGTACAGAGCCATGACTTCAACCTTGTTGAACTCCTTTGGGATATAGGTATTATTGGAACAGGTCTTATTGTCCAAAATCAGTCCTTGACCTAACGAATGCTCTTTTGACTGAATTCCCCAACATACACACACACACACACACACATACATGACAATCTTGAAATTATAAACTTGGAGTCTCGGTTATAGGTGCCAACTCTCTGTTAACAAATGTTAAGTATATTTACTGTTTTGGGCTTTGAGATAAGTATGAGATTTTTTTTTCTAGGGCTGAGTATCAAAATTTAGTTCTCAAAAGATGCCAGAAACTTCAAAAATTGCCAGCGGTTTTGACAGAATGTGCATCATAAACTAACCTAGGTTCTTGGATTACTACCTACCGGATGTAAAGCTCCCAACACGGGAGATAGAAGTGCACAAACATGTCAAAGCTGAAGAACTCTTAAATCTGGCTCAACTTATCCAAACCACATAAAAATGAGTCAGATATTTAAACTAGTAATTGGAAAGTCTGGTAATAAATAAATCCCAGTGAAATGTGCAATAACACAACAAATTAATCTGTTAAAAAACTGCAGCTCTGACTGCATGGGAAACAGCACACACTCACTTTCCCTAGAGAAGCTCACCACCATCCTGAATAAAACACACCCTAAGCTGAAAAATAGGAGTTTGTGGTGAGGCAGATTTAGTTTATATAAAAATATTGTGTTTCTCGACAAAACTGAGATTTCATTGCTTATACTAAACTTAAACAAGATTCTAATGACTAGATTGATGTAGAGTGAGTGTGATCAATTCATGTAGTATTAATGTAAACCAGTTACATTGTGAAATCTCACAATTATGTTGGCACGGTATAACTACATTATTATATTTAGGGGCTTAATGCGTGCATGGTAAAATAGCACAGTGGCAATGTGTCTGTTGTGTAACACCAGTATTGTGGGTTTGACTCACAGCTTAGGTGTGAGCTCAGGGTTTGATTTTATTCAGAACTTTGAAAATACACACTCAAATCATGTTGGATATCTGAAAACTAATTGTGTTAACGTTACTCAATCACATGGAACTGATGTATACATTTGAATTAAATCAATTCAATTGATTTTTTTCCAATGTAGATGTGACATTTAGGAGTTATATGCTGTTACTTCAGTGTGGGGGGAAAAAGGTCATGTGATACCCAGCTATATTTTTTATGTGACTCAGGGACCAGGCGTATGTTGTTTGTAGCTGAATGTGACAGTATATCTTTGTTTTGTCCAGGAGCACATGATCCTGTGCAGGTTTGCTGACCAGACAGCTGTCCAGCTTCCCATTGAGCGTCGCTTAATCGGTGAGTTTCCCTTATTTTACTGCGGTGAAATCCATCAAGATCCATAAACACCTATATATACCTGCTTATTCGTGGAATTTTTTCAATCAGAAAATCATATGGCAACAACACATAGAATCATAAAATCATGGATACACAGAGTAAGAGTTTTTATGTTCACATCAATCATTTCAGAAACTACTGATATCCTGGGATGTTTACACACGACAGTTGCTAGAGTTTATACGGAATCATGCAGGGGGTAAAAATCCCAAGAGTGGCAGAGGAGAATGAGCAGACTGGTTTGAGCTGACAAGGGTGGCTAGAGTAACTGAAAGCGACTCTTTACAACCGTGCTGAGCAGAAAAGCAATTCAAAAGGACACATTTTGGGCAGAAGGACAGATTGGGTTCCATTCCTGTCAGCTAAAGAGATGAGAGAAAAGGCAGCTCACTGGGTAAGGTGTTGGACTAATGATCAGAAGGTCATGAGTCTGAAGCCCAGGTCCATAATACTGCTGCTGGGCCCTTGAGCAAGACCCTTAACCTTCAATTGCTCAGGTGTATAAAAATAGATAAATGTAGGTTGCTGTAGATAAGGGTGTCTGCCAAATGCCATAAATGTAAATCTGAAGCTACTGCAGGAACAGGATGTCCAAAACTGGACATTTGAAGACCAGGTGATTCAGATTCCTGTTTTTAGCTGACAGTAGAGAAACCTGGTGTGGTCTTCTGCTGTTGTAGCCTATTCACCTCAAGTTTTAACCTCTTACGCGTTCAGAGATATTTCTCTGCTTTGTGTATATTCCATATTACACATTTTACAAAGCTGAAAACAAAGCGTTTTTCCTCTCAGATTTAAATATCTCTAAGCATATCCATGACAGGATAATTATAAACAATATAAAGGTTTGTCTCTGACTTAACTTTTCTCTTAACAGAACAACCTGCTTATGCACATTTCAATTAAAGTAAACACGCTCGCCCCACCAAGTTAAATGAGTTTTTCAGGGAATTTTTTTCAAACCTGAGTTGCAATCCAATATAAATGGACTGTGTGTGTGAATATTGGTGAAGTGCAGATCAAGCTAGAGCAAGGCAGCATCACTTAGTCTCCCACTGTGACGGCTCTCCATCACGCTGCGCTGCTGCCTCATTGCGCTGAAGAGCTCTCGTTCAGATTGGATGATCCGTCATTCCTGCCTGCCATGCTCATCCCCATGCAGCTGCCCGGAATGATGCACTATCCTCCTTTTCACACATGTACTCATACACCCACTCACTCACACACACATATATATACATGCAAACGCATCATCTCTGGTGTGTATACTGACTGGGAAAATTAAATGCTGCAGCATATGATCTACAACATGCTTCAACACTGTTGCTCTGCAGACTGCACTTTCTTTACTGCTACGACATAAAACTGTGAATTTGTACATAATTTTTTGCACGTCATGGACAATATTTTAGATCTTTCTTCTTTTTTTTTTTATAACATTATTATTTTTATGCACAGGAGGAGAAGACCAGGTTTTCATTTCACTGCAAGTTGTATACGGTATATAACCGTATATGTGACAAATAAAATCTTTAAAATCTAAAAAGACTCGATATTCAAGATTAGATGCTACCTTCTACAGTTTAGCCGAAGCAAGAATTATTTTTGACCACTTTCTATAGTAGTACAGGAGACACCTGACAAGTACAAGGGGAAAAAAACAATTCACCGAAGGGGAAAAGACATGGCATGTGAAAATTTGCTTCTGGTAGTGGGCACTTGCTATGCACCGACTTTGTCATGCGATGACCACTGACCTGGAAATTCATGAGAATTCATGAGCTTCTGTCTTATGCACCAATATAAATCTTATTATATCACCCTCACTGTTATCTTGCTGTTGCTTGATGCACATGGAAAAAATGCCTTATTTTCCACTGAATTGTGCTAGGGCTTTTGTGGCAAAAGATAATTTTTTCTTTTTCTTTTTGAGTGCTAGGATGTTCATGCTTGCAATGTTGCCACCTCTGTAAATGTTTTATTATTATTAAAATTTGCTTTTGGCTGCTCCCTGGTTGGGGTCGCCACAGCGGACCAACTGGTCCACACAATAACTTGGCACAGGTTTTACGCCGGATGTGCTTCCTGACGCCCCGGCACTGCATCCAGTGGCTGGGGTTTGGGCATTGGCTGGGAATTGAACCCGGGCCTTCCAGATGGTAGGCGAGCCACCAATGCCCAAAATTTTTTTTATTATTATTATTATTATTATTATTTTTATTATTATTATTATTACTTTTTTTATTATTATTATTATTGTTGTTGTTACTGCTAATAATAAAATTATTATTTATTATTATTATTATTATTATTCCTCCTTGTTGAAATGCTTAGTAACGGGTAAATATCATGATTAACAACCAATGCTTAGAAAAAAAATGACAAGAATAATCACAACAAAATTGGACTTAACAATAGTCACGTCAGAATTAAACGTCAGAATTATTACATCAGAATTACAGATAGTGTTAGGGTTAGTGGAGATTTAGTCTTGCTTATGTATTTGTTTCTTTATACATGTTCATTTATACAATTATTCAATATTTATTTATTTATTTACTTAATTCATTTTTTTTTACTTGTTCACCTATCCATCCATCCATCTGAACACCCATTTGATTATTCATTCATTCTATCATTCATTTATTCATGCTTTTGTTCATCTTCAGTAACTGCTGTATCCTGGTTATCCTATCCCAGGGTGCAGGTGGGCGCAAGCAATAGGTGCAAGGCAGAAACCTGGATCAGATGCTAGTCCATGACAGGGAACTACACACACACACACACACCTAAGATCAATTTAGTTTAGCCAATCCACAGGAAACCCACAGGGACACATCAAAGAAATTCACAGAAACTCAACATCTCGGACCTTAAGTAACTTAAAGTCTGGATCGAACTGGAAACCCTGGAGCTGAATGTATTCATTTATTTATTCATAGTTTATTCAGTCTTTTTAGGTCCTCTAAGCAAACACAGTGCAGAATGTTCCATCTATTACTCTGCAAAATATACTGTCTTTGCTTACGAACGAAATGATGGGAAATGAGAGTTTTATTGTTCTTCAGTAGAAAAATGCCTTGGTAGTTCAGAAAACTCACATTAATAAAAGTTTACCGAAAACCAGTGACCTTTCCCATTCGCAAAACTTTTTCCGTGAGGTTTAGAATAATAATGCATAATACATTTCAGAATATAGCCTAGATGAAAAGAATGAGAAAATGATGAAAACTAGAAGAATAATATGACAAACATGATTAACTATAGGTGCATAGCAGGCGCTGCAGTCCCCTTCAGAGAAAAAACGATGATTTTTCACGTGTTTCTGTCCTCCCCCAGAGTCTTTTCTAGCCTTGAAACTAACCTACTTTTTTATACTTCCAGGATTTTTATATTACTCTATCCTATTATATATAAAGGCCCACTTATGGTTCAAACAAGCTTCAAATGTATGAGAATACATTACGAACAGGTGGAGTTGAGCTGAAGCACCCACTGTGACTGATATATATGTGAAAATGTGTGTGTATGTGTGTGTGTGGGGTGGGGGGTGATGTGGGGGAGTTACAAAGTGTTGGACGTAGCCAATCTATTAGCATGATTTCATTTTCTTTAGTGAAGTGAAAGTGTTATTCCTTTTAAAGCCAGCAGGTTCTAAGTAAAGGAAATGGTTTATGGAGTAGTGGAGACAAATATGACATCCTTTCAATTGCTAAAGTGTTCTAAACTAATGGATGAATTCTGAGAATATTTCAAACCCTTTAAATCATGCTTTCAAAGAAATATTTTCTGTTAGATGGAGTGATTCAGTGTCATTTTTCCTCAGATGAGGCTGCTGCAGAATAACAGGTTTTTAGCAAGCAGCAAAAAACAGTTAGATATTCATATAGCAGTACTAATAAAAGTGATTGCATAACACCTGGTTTAGTAGCTTCCTGTCCATTACAGGATCCAGTTTACGATCTTGTTTGTTTTTAAAGCCCTTAATGGACTTCCTTCAGCACTAATAGTGTTTGTTGAGCGGCAGAAAAAACATCTGTTGAGTGGCAGTTCTGCCTTGTTGATACAGGGCTTTATTTATCCTGTTTTTTAATCCCAATTTTCACCTGTCCACTTTCAGTGACTCAGTGCCCACTGTAGCCTCAGATTCCTGTTTCTTTCTTGAGACGAGAAGAAACTGATGTAGTTTTCCGCTATTGTAAGACATTCACCTCAAGGTTCAACATGCTGTGCATTCTGAGCTGCTTTTCTGCTCATCACTGCTGTAAAGAATGGATATTTAAGCTACTATAGCCTTCCTGTCAGCTTTGTGTATCAGTCTGGTCATTTTTCCAGACATTTCCAGCCACAGAACCGCCACTGGATCACTAGATGTTTCCTTTTTTCCTCCCACATCCTTCTCTTTGTCAGGCTTTTGGTATATAATGCTCTTTTAGTGCTCCTTATAGGGCTCCTCAGATCCAGATCATCATCGGAGGGATGAAAATACAATGAAAAGGACAAAACATAAAGGGAAGCTCGAAAGGGAAACTCGGGAGGGAAACTTGGGACTCGAAACAAAAACAAAGAGAAGGAGAAACTCCCGAGGAGAAGAAGGCAGATCCCGAAGCCCGAGCACAAAACAGAGACAGCACCAAAGGCCCACCCGAAAAGCCGGCCACATAACATCTAACGCCGACTACCGACAATTAAAGACCCCAACCCCGAAACCGAGAAACAAAGAGACTTAAATACCCACACCCGAACGAGACACATGTGAAAGCAATACACTAATTGCACAGGCAAAGGAGCTTCACGCGGACCTCTCGCGTCCAGAAACAAAACAGCCCAAAACCTCACACTCTTTAAACTCTAGAGACTGTTGTGTGATAATTACATGAATTAGAAGCATTTCTATACATGTTTTCTACCATTAAAGCAGCCAGTGGCTGTGTTTACTATGTACTACTCAAGAGTCTTGTTTGACAGACAGCTAAGGTCATCCTTCTGTTCTGAAAGCTCAGTTTGTACACTTCTGATGAAGTATAATGAGTAGGATAAACCAGCATCTGCCATCTACTGATGCAGACATCTCTTCAGAAGGTTGGCTGGTTTGTGGCATCCACAGCCAGCTTTAAACAAGAAAGGATGTATTTGATGAGAGATTTGTAGAAAATCAAAACAAAGCCCGGGTTTCTGTAGACAGCTGATAATCTGTCCTTGACTTGTCATTGTAGCATATTTGTGATGAATAATATCATTAAAATATCTAAATATCTAATATCTAAAAATTATAATGCATTTAAAATTGAATAGAAATACAGATCATGATGTGTTACAGGTCATTTTTATATGAATATCAGTTATTAATAAATAATATATTACATTTCTCACACTGGTGATTGATGGCTCTGTAAATAATCTACTGGACTGATGTGTGTAGACAGCGCCATCATGACCGGTCTCTTTTCCGTCTCCAGGGAAACACTGCATGGGATTGGTTGACTTGGACCGCAGATTGGCTGCAGAGACTCACGGTTACTCTGTGAAGGTGATGACCATGGAGCCTGAGAGCTGCTCCCCCAAGAACAACATGCTAGTTGGGGTTCCAGTACAACATCTCCATCCTATGACTTTTTAACAACTGGATGTAGACTGGAGCCTTGAGGAACACCTTCACCTTCAGTATTTCTCGGAGTAGCTCTGAGATGTAAATAGGTGATGAGGATTTGTTGAGTCCTTTATGTATTCAAAGTGGCTTTTTAGAAATAGTCTTGTTTTGTTTTTTTATGTAATGATGAATTGTTTGCTGCCAACAATGGATGTTTTTCTCATGATTTGTTTGCTTTTAAGTTCATAACAATTTAACTACATTAAACATGGAATGAAATCTTCCATCTGTGCAGTTAGGAGAAAATAATCACTGATGGAATCAATCCATTATTTTTTTATCCATAGTGTTTTGTTCCTCTTATGCAACACCAATTACCTTTTTTTTTCTTTTTCTTTTTCTTTTTTTTTTTTTTTTTTTTTACAATTATTGATAAATGGCATGTAATGATTTCTAACCATCTACAGTTACATTTAATGAAGATCTGCGAATCAGAGATAATAGATATAACCTGTTTCCTCATAAGCCTCTCTCGCTCTTTCTTTTTTTTCTCTTTCTTGAAATTAATATGAATTTGAAGTTCTTATGTCACGTTACAAGAGCTGACACGGAGACTCCTTCCATAAGTGTTAACTATATGCCTTGTAACAGGGAACCATATTAACAAGTAAGTAAGAACATTTAAAAAATCTGTTTATTGTTAGACCTGGATTACAGTTGGGGTCATAAATTTGCATACAGGTTGCAGAATAAAAAACTAATGAAATAGACTAATGAAAATAATAATAATAATGATAATAATAATAATAAATATTATTATTATTATTATTATTATTATGAGAAGAAGAAGAGGAATCATTAAAAAAATGCATTTTTTTATTTAGTTCTGCCCTGAATAAGCTATTTCACATAACGTGTTTTTATATAATCTATAAGACCCCAAGTAATAACTGAATTTACACTAATGAAGCAGTTCAAAAGTTTACACACGCTTGATTCATAATACAGTGTGTTGTCTGGATGATCAATGTCTGTTTTTATGTTTTGTGAAAGTTCTTCATGAGTCCATTGTTTGTCCTTGCCCATTGTTCTTCAGAAACAATCCTCCAGGTCCTGCACATTAATTACTTTTCCAACATCTTCTGCATGTTTGATCTCTTTCCAACTGAGGCTGTATGATTTTAAGCTCCATCTTTTAACCCTGAAGACAACTGAAGGGATTGTTTTATTACACTATTACTAAACTATTACAAACGGTACAAACATTCACTGATGCTCAAGAAGGAGCCAGGGGGGTGTAAATTTTTGAACAGGATGATCAGTGTTAACTATTGGTTTGTTTAATGATCTTGTTTTTTTTTCTTTCAGTACTGCCCTTCAGTAAGATATTTACATATTTCCCAGAAGACAAAATATAACAATTTGCTCTGATCATCTTGTTCAAAAATTGACATCCCCCTGGCTCTTAATTTATAGTGTTGTAAATTCAGTTATTATTGTGTTTTGTGGGCTACATGTAAACATCTGTTATGTGAAACAGCTTATTCTGGGCAGGACTAAATAGCTTTATAGAAATTAGTAACATTTTGCAGATTCTGCCAGGTGTGTTACCACGTACAGTGGGGCAAAAAAGTATTTAGTCAGCCACCAATTGTGCAAGTTCTCCCACTTAAAAAGATGAGAGAGGCCTGTAATTTTCATCATAGGTACACTTCAACTATGAGAGACAGAATGAGAAAAAAAAATCCAGAAAATCACATTGTCTGATTTTTAAAGAATTTATTTGCAAGTTATGGTGGAAAATAAGTATTTGGTCAATAACAAAAGTTCATCTCAATACTTTGTTATATACCCTGTGTTGGCAATGACAGAGGTCAAACGTTTTCTGTAAGTGGCCACAAGGTTTTTACACACTGTTGCTGGTAGTTTGGCCCATTCCTCCATGCAGATCTCCTCTAGAGCAGTGATGTTTTGGGGCTGTCACTGGGCAACACGGATTTTCAACTCCCTCCAAAGATTTTCTATGGGGTTGAGATCTGGAGACTGGCTAGGCCACTCCAGGACCTTGAAATGCTTCTTACGAAGCCACTCCTTCGTTGCCCGGGCGGTGTGTTTGGGATCATTGTCATGCTGAAAGACCCAGCCACGTTTCATCTTCAATGCCCTTGCTGATGGAAAAGGAGGTTTTTACTCAAAATCTCACGATACATGGCCCCATTCATTCTTTCCTTTACACGGATCAGTCGTCCTGGTCCCTTTGCAGAAAAACAGCCCCAAAGCATGATGTTTCCACCCCCGTGCTTCACAGTAGGTATGGTGTTCTTTGGATGCAACTCAGCATTCTTTGTCCTTCAAACACGACAAGTTGAGTTTTTACCAAAAAGTTCTATTTTGGTTTCATCTGACCATATGACATTCTCCCAATCCTCTTCTGGATCATCCAAATGCTCTCTAGCAAACTTCAGATGGGCCCGGACATGTACTGGCTTAAGCAGGGGGACACGTCTGGCACTGCAGGATTTGAGTCCCTGGCGGCGTAGTGTGTTACTGATGGTAGCCTTTGTTACTTTGGTCCCAGCTCTCTGCAGGTCATTCACTAGGTCCCCCGTGTGGTTCTGGGATTTTTGCTCACCGTTCTTGTGATCATTTTGACCCCATGGGGTGGGATCTTGCGTGGAGCCCCAGATCGAGGAGGATTATCAGTGGTCTTGTATGTCTTCCATTTTCTAATAATTGCTCCCACAGTTGATTTCTTCACACCAAGCTGCTTACCTATTGCAGATTCAGTCTTCCCAGCCTGGTGCAGGTCTACAATTTTGTTTCTGGTGTCCTTTGACAGCTCTTTGGTCTTGGCCATAGTGGAGTTTGGAGTCTGACTGTTTGAGGTTGTGGACAGGTGTCTTTTATACTGATAACGAGTTCAAACAGGTGCCATTAATACAGGTAACGAGTGGAGGACAGAGGAGCCTCTTAAAGAAGAAGTTACAGGTCTGTGAGAGCCAGAAATCTTGCTTTTTTGTAGGTGACCAAATACTTATTTTCCACCATAATTTGCAAATAAATTCTTTAAAAGTCAGACAATGTGATTTTCTGGAATTTTTTTTTCTCATTCTGTCTCTCATAGTTAAAGTGTACCTATGATGAAAATTACAGGCCTCTCTCATCTTTTTAAGTGGGGGAACTTGTACAATTGGTGGCTGACTACATACTTTTTTGCCCCACTGTATGTATATATATATATGTATATATATATATATATATATGTGTGTGTGTGTGTGTGTGTGTGTGTGTGTGTGTGTGTGCAGTGATTGGTGTGTGCTGTGATTGGGCCCCTGATTTGCTGAGTGCGAGGTACCTTCTCAAGCAAAACCAGCAGGACTCAGACTCCGACTCGTTCACAAGCAGGTTCAATCACTTTAATAAATTAAAAAAATGCTTCACATGCTGTTTACAAATGAGGCTTTATTGGATTGTGTTATGCCATCCAGCGTTTTTTCTTCATCATAAGAAGAACAGAAGACTGTGTCTCAAAAGAACCCGTCCCATCCCACATATTACCGATGTAAAATTATTCATTATAATCCGCTGCTCCTCCTCGCAAGAAGGCTACATTTTTTAATTCATTCTTTTCAGAAGTAGCCCGTTGGGGATGACTATAGCGAGATATTAATCACGCAGTCATCGTGGCTGTGCGTGGACGGAGCGTTTCAGGAGCGTCGCCGAACCGTGTGCTGTCTTGAATGTTTGAGCAGTTCGTAGATTACATAAAGGTCATCCCATTACAATTGGCCACAGCGAGATACACACACTCCGTGTTCACTCTATGTTTATGTACCCTTCTTCTGACGGTTGGATTGTTATTGCACTCACACACACACACACACACACACACACATACACACTCCTGCATTTCCTCAGCCTATAACAGCCAGCATGTCACGTTAGATATCGAGTGGGAAAATTGCCCTCGCACTGTGAGGAAGTGGCCCGAGTGTGTGTGATACATACACACACCAGGCTAGCAAACCTCATCTGAATTCTGCCAGCGAAGTCAATCTCTCCAGGACTGAATAGCTGGAGACACTGAGGCTCTTTCCAAGGAGAGGGAATCATGTGGGAAAACCTGCAGTGTGTCGAGAAGTATGTTCTTCCGTGGAGAGAAAATGAAGAGAAAATCTCTCGCTTTTAAAATTAGATGTAGGTGTGAATTACAGAAAGGCACCGGTTTATTATTTCTTCAGTTTATATAATTCAGAAGTTGCAATAAATTAACCGTTGCTTCTCATGCAAATGAGGCCTATTGAATGCTGTACAGCTATCCAGCATTTCCCTCTTTCATTATCTCTCATTATGAGGAAAACAAAAGGAAGCGCCTCAAATGAGCCATCTCATTTACTACAGTGAGAAGGCATGTGGTGCTTGAAAGGCTCGGAGTGTGGAATGACCTTATAGGTTTATTAATGGTGCCGTGACCTTTAATACCTTATGTCGTTTCAATTTGGTTTAAATTTCATGGCTATGGATCGAATTAATTTCCCATATCCAGCACCAGTTCTCATATTGCGGTGCTTGATTGAATTTTCTTTGCCTCAATGACTTTTAGCTCAGCTGCCTGCACTCACTTCCCTTTACAGTACTTTTTCTAGTAGTAGTGTTTGATGAATCGCAGACTTTGAGCGCAGAGGTGAGGATCTCTAGATGTGGCGTTTCTGTTTCGAGAAACTGTTAATGTAGAGGTTCTTCAATTTTTTTCTTCCAGTTGTCCCATTTTTTTTCTCCCCAATAATAAATTCTACTATTAATTTATTTAAATTAAAGCAATATAAAAAAAAATATATATACATATGTATATATAAATAATAATATAATAATAATAAATAAATGTTATTTATTTATATATATATATATATATATATATATATATATATATATATATATATATATTTTAAAATTATATACATCAAAAAGGGAAGGATTTTTGCTGCAGTGTGAAATAAAGTCCCTTAATGGACCTTCAGCACTAAAAAGAGCTCCAAACTGAATGAAAGCCAAGTTTATCAATATATTAGTTTGAGCATCTGTGCTTTTAAGGCCACTCTTTCCTTCTGCGATGTGTACACCTGACTATTTACAGCATTTCCTTACTGCAGAGGACATCAACAAACAGTGTAAAATTGTACATCAAAGTAGGAAGTGTAATCAGCGTGTGATTGAGATAGGAGAACGCTATTATATAAAAAGCAGCAGTGTCTCACATTGCAGCGTGCCTGGGTTTCTCAACACCTTCAGACACCAAAGATGGTTTTATTTCTGTGCATCCTGGCAGTAGGCAATTGACTAGTGAAGACTGGGGACACATGAGAGAACAGCCTGTAATCTGGCTGAAATGCATCTGTGACAAAAGCTAATCAGAAGTTAGAGCGTGCCCAGGAACCAAAGAAACTCGACTGATTGTGTTTGACCAGCATGAAATTATCATTGTAGCACTGGACTGTTATCCTGTTTGAGTTGTTTCTTTGGATTGTCAAAGCTAGAAGTCTTGTTTAAAGACTGGTAACCTCAGGATTTAAACTTGTAGCCTTCTGGCATCCTACAGGTGCTGAACTGCTGTCCAGCTGCATCGGGGATGTTATGATAATGTTCATCTTGTATGCAGTCACCAACAAGACTAATTTTTCAATAACATTTTGTCCTTTGTGTTTCCATCAAATTGTGACCTGTTTGGTCAAGAGTTAAAAAAAAAAAAAAGAAAGTCTTGACATTTTTTCATTCAGCACTCTGCTGAACAAATTGAGAAAAAAAAAAAAAAACGTTTTTCAGTTTTTTGCTGTGACCAAAACGCAGGCAGCAGCACTTTATAAACGTGCGTTGGTGGTGAAAAAGAAAGGGGAAAAAACGCTAGTGTGAAAGAATTCTTATCTGTTTGTTGTGTACTGAAGTGAATAATCCTGCTGTGTTGAATGAAAGCTGTTCTCGGTAAATCGACAATTAAGGTACGCTTAAATTATCATTAAAACGTTTTCTCAATGCGAAACATAGGAATACATTTACGCTGCCTGTTTCAACAGCTTTGTCAAGTCACACCATTTAATTCCTTCCAGAGTTGCTTTCATATTTGGTAGAAATCTTGTATTGAAGACATGAGACTCTGTAATGTCTTCTCCAGCACATGCCAAAGACTTCCAATGAGGTAAAGGTCAGTCACCTGTGGTGACCAATTCATGTGTAGCATGATTCCTCATGCTCCCTGAACCACTCTTTGAGCCTGATTAATCTTGGCATCTTGTTATCCTGGAATATTCCTGTGCTGTCAGGGAATAAAATCCATTGATGGAATGACCTGGTCATTCAGAATGTTCACATACTCAGCTGACTTCATTTTATTGCCACATAATGTTGCTGAGCCTGAACTTGACCAACTGAAGCACCTTATTATGTGTTTCTGCTACTGGTTGCCATAGTAATAATGTCTATCAGTAGGTGGTGCAACTAGCATTCTTGCATCTAAAGTGAATCATTCTGGAGGGAGATTTGGTGTTTGTGTATAAAATTCAGCAGTGTGTATTTGCATCATATCATACGAGATGAAGGAGTGTGAGCTCTTTACCATGGATCACGTGACCTCTGCTGTCTTCACTCCCAATGGTAGTTTTTTTAACTTTTTTTAACTTTGTCATATCGTTGGACACGCCCACATCTAGTCACCAATGCTCGTTGTCGCTCGTGTCACTAGGAGTCATTGAAAATTCATAATCTCCTGTTGTTTTGTTATATACAGTGTTACATACAGCAAGTTGTTGTATGTGTGAACATTGCGTTGATGCGAGTCTGATGTGCACATTTTGGTAAATCTGACCTCATCAGACCACATGACCTTTTTCCATTATTCCACAGTCCAATCTTTATGCTCCCTAAAAGCTATTTATTCCTGATTAGCCTCATTAATGAATGGGTTTCTTGTGGCCATACAGCTGTTTAGTCCCAATCTTCTCACCACACTGTGCATGTGGAAGTGCTCTTAATTCCACCATCAATGACATGTGATGTCACCAAGCATTTTAAAACATTCTGATCATATTTCTTCCACAAAATTGACAGTCCATTGCTCTCCTTCCAGATGTTATTAACATACTGGACAGTTCTTAACCCAATTTCAGTGATTTCAGCTTCTTTTCTTACCTTGATGCAGTCCAATATTTTGTCCTTTATGAAACGCAGTAACATTTTCCATGAATTCTGGATATGTCTTCCAACATAGTTCTTTAGGAAGGGAGAAGCTACACACTGCACTGCAGTTAGGGTTCGAAGAATTGTTTCTAAATGAAACAATAATGATCCAGTTGTTGGCTGTTAAGTATTTGCTCATGTAATTCCAAAAAGATATGCTTTTTAGGACAGGCATTGTGTTTATTTAGCACTATATCGTAACGATTCATGTTACCTTTTTTTTTCCCTTAACTGTATCATTAGGTATTACATGCCATTAGCACATTGCCACATTGTGCACTCATTTTCATGTAAATTCTCAGTGAAAATTCTCAGTCTTTAGATAAATGACTGTATTAGCAGTAATGCACCAATGCACACTATTTCCCTGTTAATGTACAAAAATGCACAGGGTTATTCATGCTAACAATTTTCTATGGCTTCAGTTTTCTACATAATTTGTCATGTTCACAGTGTTTTCTGAATCAGGTCAGCTGTCTTCCTACCTGCTGCCCTACATATTGCTTTATATAGGACAGGCTTTACAGTAAAGAGTGAGTCAGGGAGTGATTTTAGACAGAGACTATGTTTCCTTCACTTTATGGAGAAAGAGAGACCACACCATCTTCAGTGTCACTGAGGAAGAGATGCAATGACTTCTTAACTGTCACTGAGGAACAGAAGTCACAACTCCTTCATTGGCACTGAGAAAAAAAGGCCACATCATCTTCACTGTCACTCAGAAAAGGGTCTAAACCTCCTTCACTGTCACTGAGGAACAATGGTCATGCCTCCTTCACTGACACTGAGGAACAATGGTCATGCCTCCTTCTCTGTCACTGAGGAACAATGGTCATGCCTCCTTCACTGACACTGAGGAACAATGGTCATGCCTTCTTCACCGTCACTGAGGAACAGAGGTCATGCCTCCTTCTCTGTCACTGAGGAACAATGGTCATGCCTTCTTCACTGTCACTGAGGAACAAAGGTCATGCCTCCTTCACTGACACTGAGGAACAGAGGTCATGCCTCCTTCACTGACACTGAGGAACAGTTGTCATGCCCCCTTCTCTGTCACTGAGGAACAATGGTCATGCCTCCTTCACTGACACTGAGGAACAATGATCATGCCTCCTTCACTGACACTGAGGAACAATGGTCATGCCTCCTTCACTGACACTGAGGAACAATGGTCATGCCTCCTTCACTGACACTGAGGAACAATGGTCATGCCTTCTTCATTGACACTGAGGAACAATGGTCATGCCTTCTTCATTGACACTGAGGAACAATGGTCATGCCTTCTTCACTGTCACTGAGGAACAATGGTCATGCCTCCTTCACTGACACTGAGGAACAATGGTCATGCCTTCTTCATTGACACTGAGGAACAATGGTCATGCCTTCTTCACTGTCACTGAGGAGCAATGGTCATGCCTCCTTCACTGACACTGAGGAACAATGGTCATGCCTTCTTCATTGACACTGAGGAACAATGGTCATGCCTCCTTCACTGACACTGAGGAACAATGGTCATGCCTCCTTCACTGACACTGAGGAACAATGGTCATGCCTTCTTCATTGACACTGAGGAACAATGGTCATGCCTTCTTCACTGTCACTGAGGAACAATGGTCATGCCTTTTTCACTGTCACTGAGGAACAATGGTCATGCCTTCTTCACTGTCACTGAGGAACAATGGTCACACCTCCTTCACTGTCACTGAGGTACAGAGGTGACACCTCCTTCACTGAAATGTTTGGCCATGTAATATTTTGTGCTGGTCTGAGGAAACCTTTGTGGTGGTCTGGCATAAGAATATATCAAGAAAGCATACTTTTTTTTTTTTTTTTAGCATTGCATTTGTTAAAAAGGCTCTTTCTTCAACATCATATTGGCAGCAAGAACGAAGATTTTGTCTTTTGCAAAATATATTTGTTTCTTCAAGTATTTAATATACAAAAAATCCCAATTTTCGTAAGAATTTCATTATTTAGGTCAGTTTTTCTAACAGTGTAACACATTACCATTTATGGAGCAGATATACTGTGAATAAATAATGAGCTTCAGTGATTAAGTTCTCTGCTACTAGTCTTGAAGGCTCTAGAGACCTGCATCATTTTAATATCCCATCTCATAACATGCCTGATGCAGTTCATGATCGAATTATCAAATCCAATCCAAGATGAATCAGATGTACTAGAAGTGTCAGAGCCTGAAATGAACCTGAGGACTGCAGAGCTGACAAACCTTGATCTAGTGGATCAGACAATCTGTCTTTGGTTTCAGTAAAGTGATCAATCATGATTTTTGTTTAGCTCTTGTATAATACCATGAGATGCAGATATGCAAGAGATGTTGTTCTGTTAATAAATAAACCTTAAAACCTTTACTTCATTATCTCCCTACACCCTGTGGACGTTATTAGATCATGCAGAAGTTTGGCCTCGCACACCTTTTGCAAACTCATTAAATGGGAAAAAAAAATGTATACGCCTGAAGCCATTAGGTTTCTCTTGCTTTGCAGGTCTATATTTGAAAAGGTGTGCGTGCGTATGTGTTTAAATGTGTGTGTATATACACAGAAAAAAAGCCTCTGGCATCTTAACATATCTTGTCTCAGCTTGTCAGAAACACCTCAAGCCTTGGCTCATGGTTTAAGGAGGTTCCCTTAAATACTACACTTCTAATAATACACTCTTAGAAAGAAGGGTTCTTTGAATAAGGAAGGGTTCTTAGCTTCCTAAAAAATTTTCTAGTTTGGATGTTTCGGATGCTTAAATGGTTAGAACATTCATTCATTCATTGTCTACCGCTTATCCGATCTACACTCGGGTCACGGGGAGCCTGTGCCTATCTCAGGCGTCATTGGGCATCAAGGCAGGATACACCCTGGACGGAGTGCCAACCCATCGCAGGGCACACACACACACACTCTCATTCACTCACGCAATCACACACACTACAGACAATTTAGAGATGCCAATCAACCTACAATGCATGTCTTTGGACTGGGGGAGGAAACCGGAGTACCCGGAGGAAACCCCCGAGGCACGGGGAGAACATGCA
>JAUCMX010000002.1:26495748-26543248 GCA_033459395.1 Hemibagrus guttatus
GAGCACAGGGCCTTGGTTAACTGTCCAACATTGGCAACATTGGCAGCTTGGCAGTGCTGGGGTTTGAACCCTGGCATTCTGATCTACAACCCAGACCCTTAACCACTTCAGCACCATGTGCTAAAAAGTATTCTAAAATAAAAACCTTTATGAAGCAAAAACCCCTTATCCAAAGAATCCTTGATAAACCTTTTAACTGTACTTTCAGCAGCCAGGTCAACTTTACGGGTTCCTTTATTGTCTCTCTGGGAGTACTTCTAAAGGTTTCAAGCAGAACCCTATAATAGAATGTTTAGCATTAAGGGTTCCAGGTGCTACTCATTTCTTGAAACAAGTAACCACTTTCCTATTCAATGATCCCTTAAAATGGGTTTATTCAGGGTTCATTTGATAAACAATTCCAAACCTTTTCTTGAGAGCTAATTTATTAGCTTTGTACTCTGAAAACCCACTAGAAAAAACATTTTTTCCCCATTAAACAATCTGTACTACTGAATAGAACAAATTTATAGTATTCAGGTATGTCTGTTTACCTTAGGTTTATTTGTAGCTGATCCATATCGTAGTGTTTTTTCGTTTGATTGTATGAATTAAAGCTCAACTTAATTAAATTAAACTTTATGTTTAGCATGTTTTATACTTGAAGGAAGCCAGTGGGGCATCACAGAATTGAAACACTTTCTAAAAAATGTAAATTTGTGTATTTAACAGTTTGCCTCACATCATTTTTACTATGCAATCAATTTCAGGTTCCCTGCCAAGCTATTGATTGAGTTTAGCCTTCCATTTAAACGTTGTGTTTGTACTACATTCAGATCAAAGGTTCAATTTGTGAAAATCCCAGTGTGTCTCATACTGGACATCAGAGCATTTTTAAAAAAAATTGGCTATCCAGTGCATAATCAGCGTACATTAACCCTCCACCATGCTTCATTAACGCCAGCCGTGATAGACGGAGCTTGTCAACAAAGTCATTATTTGCCAATTGCCACTGCTTATAAACCTACTTCTCTTGCCTCAGTCTAAATTCATCGACAGGACATTCTCCAAGAAGGGACTATGAGAGACCCATTCATTATTTCCTGTCCTTTGGCAGGGCCATTTAAAAGTCATGTCTAATGGGTTTTACCTACCTAAACTGCATACAAGCGTTTTGTACCTCAATGACAAATTTAATCAATAGAAAAACTCATTATAGCAGTTTGCTCAGAATCTGGTAGTGTTTAGTGGTATTTGGATTTTTTTTTTTTTAAGGCCAAGGTCGTATAGTTTGTGTTACTTTGGTTTCAGTTATCATCAGTGTATAGTGATGGCCAGCAAATGAACAATTCCAAAAAAAAAAAAAATTTGCACCAGGTAGAACCAAGGTCCTGGAGGAACTTTTTCATTTCACTGTGTACTGCATCAGCTATATATGGTCAAAATGACAATAAACGCCTCTTGACTCTCTTTTTTGACTCTAGTGCAAATTATCATAGTAAAAAAACCTCAACTGTATGTATATTGTTATGTCACCAAAAAGGATAGTTGACAAAAATTGATCTAAACACAATATTCATATTTCATGAACAATTCTCTCACAAGTTTGATTACTGGAGGCAAATATTCCACATTGAAAAATCTTGTTTAGTCTGTGTTTAACTCAATATTTCTGGAATGCTGTGTGTTCAGTCGGAACAGTTAAGTTTCTGTATCAGTGCTGCAAAGAGTTTGAGTTTCAAGGACTGTCTGAGAACCACCTGAGCTTTGGGATTTGGCCCTTCACCCATTCCATTCCCATATGCTTGGTTTTAATTCTGTCTACTTAAAAACTAAATCAATCCAGACTCTCGCAAGCTGGCATCTCTGTGTGTTAAAATAACTCAACGTTGTTAAGGTGCTATATCAACACAGAAAATCCTGGCACAATCAGACGACCAGTTGAGCTTTTCTACTTGGCCCCTAACTCATACCCATATGCTTGGATTGGATTGACTTGGATTGGATTTAAAAAGGAATCAACCCCTGACTGGCTGCTAGTTAAGGAAAGAAAACACCAATCCCAACAACATTGCTCCAGACGTTTGGGTTTAAATCCTGGCACTCTTAGGGAACCAGTTTGGCTTAGGCCTTCTGCATCACTAAGTTGCTCTGTATGAAAATGTCTGTCAAAGGAATAATTAATTTTTTAACCCAAATATCTCAGTGTTTTAGGATTATTATGTCACACGATCCCAATTAAAACCTTCCTGTGTTCTCCAATTGTATGATAACGTGGCACATGATATCTAATATTTAATCCTAAATAATTCTTTTATATATGTGCCAAAATTTACACTCAACATCAGCCTAATAAACACTCATTCACTGAGTCTTCACTGATGACACACAACATCCAGCCCTGCATCCTCATTCAACTCCGTAGAATGAGCCGCAATAACAGTTACTAGTGTTTTGGCCTCAAAGTCTTTCCAATATTAGATCCAGGTTGCACAATATTGCTAACCTCTGTTCCATTTGCTGCTGCACTTCCTGCCTCATTAAGCTCATCATTAGTCCTGTGAGATGGGTTCCATACTATTTTTTTCTTCTGAACCACTGGGTACAATCTATCTCCTCCTTTTGTCAGTTGCTCACTAATTATCTGTGCACACATGCATTTTGTCTGCACATATCCGCTCAGCAGCTGAGAGGCCAATGACCAGTCGCACTAATATGCTTGGTCATTACACACAGATTGCTTGAATTTTAGATTCACCCTTTTCATTATGAGCGATTAGCCTTCATTAGCTTGCCGGAGCGAGACGTGTGGATGTGCTCTCAGCAAAAACTGGTGTTTCAGCGCACACACGGTGTGTGTGTGTGTGTGTGTGTGTGTGTGTGTGTATGTGTGTGTATATGTGTGGGATGTGACTGTCAAGTGTGTGTTTTGATGACCCGTGTCTGATTGTAGGCCAGTCGGAGGAGGTGTCTCAGGAATGTGAAGAATATTAAAGCCACTTTTTTTTCTTCTCAAATCGTTCTATGCATCATTACATCATTATTCATGAGATGACTATATACATATTAAATGACGGTGGGACGCTCGATATGAATTTCATATGGGACTGTAAAAATGTGAAACTGGCTTCAAGCCTTTGTGTTAGACTAGAGCACAAATTTCATGAATTTTTCATGACCGTTGTTCCACCCTCAATTGCGCTGGAGCACAAATCACAGCCTTCTACCAACAATTTAGATCTTGGCCTCTACATATGAACCACAAGGAGAGGATTTTAAGAGAAATTACTCCACCCACGAGATGGATGTCAGTGCCGAAGGCAGACAGAGTAAGCCGTTGAGAGTGTGTGGTTGACAGGGTGAAGCCAGGCGTTCAAATAGGTGGCAAAGATTAGTTGTGACAGTCATTTTACACCAAGCTAAGCATGGATCCTGGCGCCAGGCATCTCCTTCTCTCTTTTTCTCCCCCCCCCATCTCATGCTTTCTCTCATTCTGGCATCTCATTGGATGTGGTCCAGGGTTCAGAAACTGCAGGTTGGCATGCGATTACTCGTGTGCCTTCTTTCCTGGCACCAGGGAGGTGAACTCAGGCATCCTCCCATACCACACACATGCCAGATACCTTTATAGGGTTTACATTCTGTTCATATCTTCATTCTTCTCCTGCTCTACTTTTCTTCTATGCCTATTTGTTCCCTTTTTATGCTATTCTGTCTCCATACATACTAACTGGCTTGTCACCCCATTGTAGCATTTTTTCCCACCAACAAGGTGCCAGTGCCGTTGTTGGAGCTTGTGCCTTATCTCAACTCATTCCACTCTGGAAAAAAAAAACGCTTTGTTTGCAGCTTCTGAGCTGGAACTAAGAATCAGTGATCTAGAAATGTGAAGGTAGGGGGGCCATTTGATCCCCATGGCATAACTCAGGCATCCTTTGGAAGATTGTTGTTGGTAAAATTTGCCAAATTGTGATTGTCGTACTGTAAGGTGTTCTCTAGGACAGGGATGGAAGGCAGTATGTCATGCTGTGGGTATAAAATAGAAATGCATCATGGGACCCTTACACCATTAAATAATTTTGGCTAATTCCTCTGGAGTGACGCTTGTATTCTATGTTACTATGAAGAACCCTCCAACAGAATGATTTCCTGTCAGATAATCCTTTAATTAAGAAGCTTAAAACCCATAAGCATCTAAAGAACCCTTGAGGAACCCTTTAGGAAACCCTTTTCTGTTTAATGGTAGGATTAACACAATTTTGATCTCTCTTTTCCCCTTCCCTTTTTTGTTCTCTCATTTCCCATTGCTTTGTATGCCTACTTTATACTCTTTTTTTTCTACTTCTACATGCATCACACATGCCAGATGGGCCTCCATGAGACTCCACACATTGTCCACCTCTCATTTAGTGCTTTTGTTCCAACAGTGCCAGTGCTGGTACTTTTTCATTCTGTGAATTTATCCAAAAACAACGTAAAAAAAAAAAAGAAAAAATTATTTCACTTCCAAAAAGCTGACAGGAAATTGTGCTGGGTTTTTGCACTCTATTTATTTATTTATTTTTATTTTTATAAAAAAAATAAATAAATAAATACATTGGAATATGCACAGGTTTATCTCTTATGGTGGTAGAAGTTTGAGCCAGTTCTTAATAAGATTGCAAAAATGATTGCAAAGACTGCTTTTTACTCTTAGATAGATTGGTGTTTGGGTTAAATTTGTTATTGTAGCTCAAGAGTATGCTGGCCAGGAAGTGCAAAACAAAATAACAAACCAGAAAACAAAATAATATATATGTAAGCAAAATAACAAACCCGAAAACAAAAGAACAAATCCAAAAACACAACGACAATTCAGACAATCCCGATTTGTTCTTCTCTGCCATGGTACAAGAGGATTACATTTTCGATTTTCCAATTTACATTATGTCTGTAAAAATGTGATCCGCTAAGTTTTTACAAAGCATTAATTTCCACAGCTTTTGCTCTATGAAGTCTGAGATTAGAAGATGGCATGGAAATCTAGAAACCTTTAGCTTCCAAAACTTCTTGTTAAGTTAGCTAGATAACTGCTACAGTGTTTTGGATTAAGGTTAAGTTTCGGATTAAGGTATATTTTGACAGGGTTATCTACCGTTAAATAAACTGAGACTCAGATACTGAAATCCCTGATGTTCTCTGAGCAGTGAACTAATTTGCTTGCATTTAGCCAGCTAGCTATTATTTCTGGCAAGAGGATAACAAAATCTTTCTAAATCGCTGGTCCTAGCATGATTAATGAAAGCACAATAGATAGTTAGAGATGCTCTTAGGCCATGTTTGTATTTTCTTAGATATTATAAACACATTACATATTTTCAATCATTTTAAATTACTTTTCTCAGCTTTCGTGAACTGCAGCGCTAGCTCATGCACTGTCTTTTTCTCAATTGTTTTGTTTCTTTTACTTTTCTCTTTCTCGATAGCTCACATGGGCTGTACAGTCTCTCGATCCTTTGTTCATTTTTCTCTCTGACTCTGTTTTGCTGCCATATCTATTTGTTGATCTTGCTTGTCTGCTTGCTCCTTGTTTATAGCTCAACTTGCCATTTGCCATCCTCTCTCTCTCTCTCTCTCTCTCTCTCTCTCTCTCTCTCCCTCTCCCTCTCTGTGTTTTATTATGTCTTTGTAAACCATATATGCAAATGATCCATCACTCAGCTGCTAGGCACACTGCCACATTACTGCAGAAAACTTATTGGGTTTGCAACCAGGGTTAAAATGCCTATCTGGAGATCAGCCATGTAAATTATCAACGCTTGCAATAAAGCAATCTGCTGCTCATCTCTCTCTCCGCTTGTGCCTTTGTTAGAGCTGATTAGCATCTTTATTATATAAATGGGCATAATCAGAGATGATCAGATTTAGTATCATGGCTAATAGTTTAGTAATCATTTAGCAGTCAGTATTTAGCTTCGTGTTTTGATTGGTTTGGGTGATCAGATGCTCGAGAGCTGAGTGGATATGGATACAGTGGAGGCAAAAAGTGTCCATCCAGCTGTGTGTATCTGAGGCGAGAAACAAGAGATTAAACAATGAGTAAAGCCAGACACTGGTGCTTAGCATGCCTGGTGTGACTTTGGAGTCTTTGTGAAGAGTCATGTCCCTGTCTCTGTGCCAGACAGCACACAAACATTTTTTTCCCAGGCCTGCCGTTGCTGCTTTCCATCAAACTTGCTCTCCCAGTGATTGGCAGTACGGGCAGCCAGAGGCATTAGCATTTTCCCTGGCTGGCAGTAGACGCTAATCGAAGGGGATTGAGGTGAGTGTGGATGGAATTAACAATGCCGTGCTCTTATCACAGGTTCTCCAATCCCACCCCCACCTGCTATATCCCTCATCCCTATTTTCTCCTTCTCCTTTCTCAAAATGGCTACTTCTCCAGTATTATTACGTTAAAGTGTATTTTTAGCCTCACATTTTGGCACCTGATTCATCTAGGTCATGCAATGACCAAATTTTGGAATCTGTTCTTCATTTTCTGAGACCTTAAAAGGTTTGTTCTTCTAGTTTTAAAGAAAAAAAAAAGTTTTAATCCTGCTTGGGACTGCCAAGAAACCGGGCCTATTTGCAGGAGTAGTTCATCTTAGCCTGAAGACATCTTCTCCATTTCATTGAGAAATGACCTATGGTGGATTAAACACAAAGTGCACCCCCTCTCCCCACCTCCCAAAAAACGCCCCATTCCTTAGGGTAATGTTGTATTTTATTTCGATATCGCTATTATCATTTTCTGCACCATCGCTAGTAGATGCTCGGGTGTCTGTAGGGAGAGCAGATAGAACTTGTTTTGCCTCCATCGCGGAACGACAGGGTGATAATTCACACTGGTGTTATCTGTAGCCCCTCTATCTGCACATTCAATGGAGGCAGTGTGAATGCAGATAAGGTGTCATTGACTCACTGATGAATAGGATAAGCAGCATCAGCCAGACAGGCTCAGCGATATTACACACACCACAGACATTCATATAGTAGGAGAAAATGCCCTTTTGTTAAAATATCAAAGCTTGTATCTTAAATATCTTTTACTTCTACAACCATACAACCGTGGTCATGAACGACTGTAGAAATCAAAATTGACAAGAGATTCATTTGTAAGTGAACTGATATTTGGGCAGGAAATAGTGTACACAATATTCAATTCAGTTCAATTCAATTTGATTTGTATAGCACTCTCAACAATGCACATTGACACATAGCAGCTTTATAGGAATATATAAATTTAGGATATAAATTAGACATTTTAGCAAGCCAGAGATTACAGTGCTGAGGAAACACCCACTGAGATGACATGAGGAAGAAGAAACCTTAAGAGGAACCAGACTCAAAAGGGAACCTCATTGTCATTTACACTGCAGAGTTGCTGCTGTGATGCCAGCCATTGCAAATAAAAGTTTCTTTTTTATTAGAAACTATTTATTTATTATTTATTTATTATTCTCATAACACAGCAATTTGCCTTTACAATTAGTGTTCTAATAATAAAGACCACATCATATTATTTATCCAATTACAGTCACATGTTTAATGTTGTGGAACAGCCACAAAACAAGTTAGATGTTATTATCTATCTATATGACAGCTATCTTCAACCAGCCTCTCTTTTTATTGCTCTCATGAAGTTAGTGAGAAAATGAAGCGTGTCGTGTTACAGAGAAACCACAAAACCCTCCATCTGGAAGACTTAAGTGGGAGAAAACTTCTGGAGACTCCTTCCAAATCTGTTAAATAAATATCTCCACAGAGAAAACTTTTGTTTATGTGGAGTGTCTGGTGGTTACTATAGATAACAAGAAACATATTAATATAAAACTGTCAGAGATGCTGTTATAGAAATGAATTGAGACCCACTGACCAATCAGAATCGACAGTTCAGCAGCACTGTTTTACAAGTAGTGCGCCGTCTATGTTTCCTTGTAATGACAAAGGCAATAACGCACTATTGTAGTAATTCTACTGATACCTTATCATGTTTATTATTCTGTCCTGACAGGTGGCCCAGGCAGATGGCCTCGTCCAATGGGCTGTGCCGCTATGGCACCCACATCGACTGCTGCTGGGGCTGGACGCGACGCTCCTGGGGGCACTGCCAGCGTGAGTAGCCTGCCGCTACCGTGGGCAGCTAGGGCTCCGGGGCTAGCTTAGAGGGGCTTTTACTTCTGTTACACGCGCTAACACTCTGCCACACACACTTACACACAAATACAGACTGACTACACAGCAAGTCGCCAGTGCTTTATTAAAAAATGGGTCATTTAGCGCTGCGGAGAACTGAAAGCATGTGCTGATTATATTACATTTTATGTGATAATTAATGTCATGTTTATCTGGGGCTGGTGATATCGGGGAGCCACAAATTAGAAGACAGCATTTTTTTAATAGTTTATTATTAACTTGACACACTTTGTCTACACTCTCAGATTTGAAAAAATACTCTTTTGTTGTACAATTAATATAAATATCGCATCTGAAGTACCACAGCAATGATTCTGCCCTACAATTTAAATGGGTCTATTACACAACCTTGAGGGTCACCAACCCAATGACAGTTTGATCTCTTTTTTTTGTACCATCAGGAAAATTAACAAAATTTTGATGTCATGTGTGTTAAATATTGCAGTATATTGTATGATGATCAGCAACATGCCTAATAACATCCATCATTCATTTCAGATCAGGTTTAATATGCAGATAAACTGCATTCTTTTGAAGGTTTTCCATTCCCTGTAATGAACTGGTGACTTGTATTAAGTCAGAATTAAATTTTGCAACCCTGACAGATTTAAAAAAAAAAAAAAAAAAAAAATAGTAATATAATATTCTTATACCACAGCTCTATTGAATTCACAGTAATTATGGCTGCAAGGTTTACATTAACATTTCCCTTGCTTGAATATGTTATTATTTCTATAATAGCATCATGTGCATAGACGTGCATGGTTGCTGGTCCACTTCAGAACATTTAAAATTGAGTAATTGTGAGGCGTGAGGTGATACATTAGACACACACTATTTTAACAGGTTAATTTAATATTTTTTTGTATTTCATGGCACCATTATTAAACAGTCCCAAAAAACAGAGTTTTTTGTAATTGTTGCTGCCAAAATGGCTGGAGTTTTTTTGTGCTTGAATTGGCTTCTTTAAATATTAAGGAGTTTGCTTGATTTTGCAAAATCCTGGAGGGACTGATTAATATGAAAAGAAATGCTTGAGCATGTTAGCCTTACCAGTTTAATTAGAGAGATCAGGTTATGATTTTATTCTGTATATTTCTACATTCATCTTAAATGAATTTCTGGTTATGTCACAGCCAGCACTATCCACGACATGCTTCTGAAATGTTTTAGAAGTGAGTGTGACTTACATCAAGCACAGCACACAGGCTTCGACTTTAACACTTTTTTTATATACGGTGATTTACTGCCCTTCAATGGCTACATTAGGTACATGCTGTGGCTCGTAGATAGTGAGAAAATCTTAAATAGTAATATATTATAGGCCATTTCAATATTATTTCCATGTGGGCCAAATAAAATAAGGCTACAAGCTTTGTGTCTGACGCACGGGCCATAACACTTCCTTCTGATGAGCTTATCTTTTTGAACTATTAAGGAAGCAAGCTTCGAGGCAGTTGGATTTTCACTTACAAACGTTGCACTTTCATCTGTAGTGTAAGTAGAGATAGAGCTCATAATGAATATTAAACTGAAATATCGCTATACACCTCAGAGAAGTAGAATCCACCTTACTTGTACTTTCTATCACAACATATGAGACAACATATGAATTCTGTCTCATGCAAAGAAACTATTGAGATAGTCAAGCGTTCTGTTTCTTTAGAATTTTTGGAAGGTCTCCAGTGTCAGCTCTTTGTGAAAGTCAGAGGTAAAGCTGTACCTTTTCTGCTACTGCAAAGGCTTCTGGACACAGGACTTTTCACATGTCTCAGTAATGTGGCAGACTACTTTGGTCTTATTATTTTTAAAAGAAAAAAAAAATTGAAGAAATGGAAGTTTATAGCTGCTATAATGTAAGTGATAACAGGTCTGAACTTGTTTCATGGGCATTGCAGAAAAAAATGACTATAAATGTATAAAATATATAAAACATTGTTACCGATGACAAATTGCTGTGGTATAAGAGGAATAAAACACTCACATCACCTTGTAGTTGATTTTCCCCCCCTATAACATCCAATTCCACTGTGTTTTATTTCATACTTAAATACACAGTTTGCAGGATACATTTACTTCCATTCTCAAGTTGTACTTCGTTTTAATTTAATTAATCTTGAATTAATTGCTATAAAACATTCTATGCCCCCAAAATATAACCCGAAATACGGTTCCCCAAATGATCCTTTATTGCTAATAAGAAGGATCTTCAGACTGAATACCTTTCAAATGAATGTGCAATCACTGTAAGATGGCCAATGAGCTGCGCTACTCATGAGCTCCTCTCCACTCATACTTACAGTGATGAGCTCTCTTTCTCTCTTTCAAATGAAAAAAAAAAAAAACAACACATTTACATTTACGCCAGTTTTTTTCGTCATACAGAGTGCCAGTTCATCAAGTGCATTCAGAGCGTGCAGAGGACGAGGCAGCTCGCTTGCATTAACACCATTAGCATGTTTTAGAATGTCTGCTGCTTCATGTTCCGTACACATCCAATAAAGTTAAGGCATGTATCCAAGACCAAACATTTAGCCTTACCGTGAGATCAAAATAACCTCGCACTCGGTGTAATTGCGTACGGGGGCGTGTGAGGATATTATTAGCGAGCTGAGCGCAGCTGGCAGCCTGACAAATGCGCAGCGTTCTCTGCATGGCTTGTACGCATGATATTCCAGCTGTTGCTTCGGCTGTGGGAGCGTGATATATCTGGCTTTCGCTCGAGAAGAAAGCTGCTTGACTCACAAATCAACTGACGGAACTGTAAGTAACAGCTAATGCGATTTTTCTAACCTCATGGTGTCTGAGGCGTCTGTGCACTGAGCCGAAAGTCTCTCTTATCTCGTTTAGTTTATGTGCCAGCTGTCGCGTAATCATGTGTGGGGCAGGATGAAATGACGCATGGGTGCATACCTGTGATTTTGTGTTGGGTGAGTGAGGGAGTGAGAGTGAGTGAGTGAGTGAGTGAATCTCTCACATTTCCTCTGGTGCTTTTATTCAAATATATGTACAAAGAACACTAATAGAATATTGCTAAATTTAAACAGGGTCGTATTTATGAAAAGATTCGACATGGCCTAGTCAACTTAAAAGAAGACATTTTCATACTCCAAACAATTCCCTGAGTCTATAACTCAATGCTGAAATTTCACAATATGCTGGAACCCTTGACAGTTTAATTTATGGTTGATGCTAAGTGTACTTGATGGAAATCTCTTAGAAATATTTTTGTATTCCTGGCTGTTTTGTCTTATTTTTACGAAATGTTCCTGATGTGAAAATACACCTCGATCTAATGTAATCTTGAAAATGTTTTTGCACTGAAAAGCTAGTTAAAAGTTCTGAAAATACAGCCCAGGAACTAAAACCCTGCTTCCTCTAGTGATTCGTAAAATTCATAGGTTCCAGAAAAAAGGTTCCTCTAACAGAAAACGTTCTTGGCTTTATGAAATTATTTCTGTAGTTAAAAAGGTACTTACATTATCTGAAACTACATTTCAGAAGCTACAATTATGGACCTAGACAGAACAGTATAAGCAAACCTACTGCCTAACAACTAAAATACTGGTTCCTCTAGTAGAAGCAAATGTATAATTCACAGGTTTCTGAAAAGGTTCCTCTGGTAGAAAACATGTCTGAAGTTCCTGGGCTGTTGAAAATGTTCTTGTAGCGTAAAAGAACTGAAATGACTGAAACTACAGTCTAAGAACTTCTTGAATCTTCTTTTCTCTCTCGATGTTAAATTTCACAAGTTCCTGAAAAGGTTCCTGCAGTAAAAAGGTACTTTAACAATCTTGGAACTACAGCCCAGGAACTTTTAATCTTATGTTGCTTTCACTGGAGAAACCAGAAGTTTTATTACTGGTCTGTAATTCCAGATCTTTTAGTACCTTTTCACTCCTGGAACCTTTTCAGGAACCCAGTAACAAGGTTTTTATACTTAAAAAATGCTCATATTGTCTTTTTCCAGGACCAGAATTTTATTTCCTTGGCTCTAGGTCCAGAATTTTTTTCAGCACCATTTATCTTCAGTATTTTTTTTAAGGCAGGGTTTTCTGCTAGAGGAAACTTTTCATAAAACAATAGATATTAAATTCACTTTGAAACCAGAAATTTAGCTACTGGACTTTTGATCCAGATTTTTTCACTGCAGGAACCTTTTCAGGAACCTAGGAAATTTAGTCATCTTTCTCTACCAAGGTACCTGGTATTTTAGCAGAACCAGAGTTTTATTTCCTGCACTTCCAGAACTTTTAGCACTGTTTTACCTTGGGAACCTTTTCACAATCTTATTAACATTAAGCAGGTTTGTCCTTAAACTTCGGAAAACTTAACAAAGATTGAAGATGAATTTTAAGTTTGCTTTTGCTGTTTTGTTTAAGAACAGAATTTTGGATTATAGTTGCATATTTTTTAATAGCTTTTCACTTCAGGAATTTTGTCAAGAGCCAAAAGCTTTAGGTAGGCTTTTCATTGGCAGAACCAAAATTTCACTCCCAGGATTGTATGCGCAGAACTTCATAGCTCCTGCTTCAAAGAAGTGCTTTTATGAACCAGGAAATATTAGGGTAGCATTTGAGCTGATGTCGAATCATTCAAACAATTATCTTCAATTCTGTTATTTTTCAGTTTAATAGAAATGTAAATTTATGTTTCCAAGAGTCCTGGAAATGTTCACTTTCTATAAAAGATTCGGTAATCTTCAAGGAAACACGGCTAACACGTGAAACCCAAGGTTAGCGTGTCCCCAATCACAGCTACCGTGCAATCAGAAAGCCGTCACGTACTCAGGCAGTAATTGAAACTGGCTAGAGAAGAGAGGAGAGAGGATAAGGGTGAATAAAAGGGACAGCAGGAGCTCTGTCTTTCTTGATTGCTGTGTTTCAGCTTCTTCTATCATCCCTCACATTCATGCACTCATGGGAATGTCCTGAAGTGCAGAGGTAGAAGATCATAATAAAAGCCTGGTAGAAAAGAAGGTCATAGAGGGGTAAGTGCTCCACAGTGACCTAGCATACAGATCTAAGCTCCAGAGCCAAATGCTAGACCAAAAACTGCCACTGTTCACATCAGTGATTACCAGAAGATACAAAGAGGTGTTTTATTTCTCAGAACATCTGGAGTCTGGAGGGTACAACTTCAGTGTGTTTTTTAAACTGAAGACTGTTCAGATAGACTGAAGAACATTTTCACCATAATAAGCGCTGTAGAGGATTTTTCAATTCTCTCTCTTTCTTTCTCTTTTTTTATTTTTCTCTCTCATTTTTTTTTTCCTATTTTCCTTTCTCTACTTTTGTGTCTGTTAGTTTTATACCAGACATGGAAAATGTACCATAATTTAGTGCTTCAAATCAGTTGCAGTTGTCAAAAAACAACTTGTCTTCACAACACACAAAGAGGGTTTTCTTCTTCTCTATTTTAGCCATGCGGAACAAGTATTTCTTGTCTGCTACTGAAAATATAAATAAATATAATAGTTTCTTATTATTATAGTGTCGTAGGTCTAAGATCCACTAAAAATGAGTGGACATGATAACTTTCTGCTCAAGCTCCATTATTTCTTCAGAGTTATAGCTGGATGTTGTGGGAGAGCTCAATAAGTCAGGCAGGTGTAGTCTTGTACCCTGCTGTTGTAATTCAAATGATAAACAGAAACCTAACATGTAGTCACATATCAAAGACAATATTTTGCAATAAGAATTAAAGCAAAAGAGGCTTGAGTTAATGAATTTACTTTTCTGAAACAGGGGCAGGTCACAATGGTGAGCATTTTTTGTTATTTTAGCAATTAATCGATTGTATTTATTTTTCCATTTCTCTGACTGGACCATGTTCCTAACAGTTGTTTCCCAAAGACCAGTTGCTGATCTCCATTGTTCTCAATGACCAGCCACTGATCACTATTGTATCCCAATGACCAATCACTGTTCACTAATGTAAACCAATGACCAATCATTGTTTCCCATTGTAAATCAATGAGCAAGCAATCAACACCATTGTCTCCAAATGACCAATCACTATCACTATTGTCTCTGAATGTCCAATAACTCAATACCATTGTCTACCAATTACCAATGACTGAGCACCATTGTCTTCCAATGACTTATCACCATTGTTTACCAATGACTAATCAGCGCCATTGTCTCCCAATGAACCAGTCACTCAGAACCATTGTATACCAATTACAATGATCACCATTGTCTACCAGTGATCCAACAATCAAAACAATTGTCTCCGAATGACCAATCACTGTTCACCATTGTATACCATTTGGCAATCCACACCATTGTCTCCCAGTGATCAATCATGATTAAATGAACTAATGACTCAATAACATTGTAAACCAATGACCAATCACTGATCACCATAATCTATCACTGAGCAAACAATCAGCACTATCATCTCCCAATGACTAAGCACTATTCCCCATTGTCTACAAATGACTGATCACCATTGTCTACCAGTGACCACTCACTGATCACCCTTGCTTCCCAGTCAACAATCATTGGTCACAACTGTTTGCAAAGGCCAATCACCGACACTGACCATTATCGTCACCCAGTGACCAATAACTGAACACCATTGTCTACCAGTGACCACTCACTCTGCGCCCTTGCTTCCATAAAGACTGGAAGTCTGACACTGACACTGACCGGGTGGGCGGTGGTAGCTCAAGTGGTTAAGGCTCTGGGTTGGGGTTCAAGCCCCAGCACTGCCAAGCTGCCACCGTTGGGCCCTTGAGCAAGGCCCCTAACCCACCCTGCTCCAGGGGTGCTGCATCATGGCTGACCCTGTGCTCTGACCCAAACCCCCAAGGATGGGATATGCGAAGAAAGAATTTCACTGTGCAGTAATGTATATGTGACAAATAAAAACAACTTAACTTAATCATCAACCCAATGACCAATCACTGATCACCAATGACCACCAATGATCAATCACTGACCAACATTGTCACCCAATGACCAGTCACTGATCACTATTGTCTCAGTGACCAATCGCCACTTTTGTCTCAGTGGCAAATCGCCACCATTCCCAATGACCAAGAACTGATCACCATTAATCACAATGACTAATCAGTGATAACCATGGTTCCCAAAGATCAATCACTCATCAACATTGTTCCCACTGACCAAGAAGAGAACCTCCTTCTTCTGAAACCACAATAAATAAATTGCTCGGATTAATCATCTGATTAATCATTTATAACAGTATAGTGCTTAGTGCTATAACGTTATCATGCTATAAATTGTGCTATAGTGCTTAGTGCTGTAGCGTTATCATGCTATATATTGTGCTATAGTGCTCAGTGCTGTAGCGTTATCATGCTATATATTGTGCTATAGTGCTTAGTGCTGTAGCGTTATCATGCTATATAGTGTGCTATAGTGCTCACTGCTGTAGCGTTATCATGCTATATATTGTGCTATAGTGCTTAGTGCTGTAGCCTTATCATGCTATATATTGTGCTATAGTGCTTAGTGCTGTAGCGTTATCATGCTACATATTGTGCTATAGTGCTCAGTGCTGTAGCGTTATCATGCTATATATTGTGCTATAGTGCTCAGTGCTGTAGCGTTATCACACTATATATTGTGCTATAGTGCTTAGTACTGTAGCGTTATCATGCTATATATTGTGCTATAGTGCTCAGTGCTGTAGCCATATCATGCTATATATTGTGCTATAGTGCTTAGTGCTGTAGCGTTATCATGCTATATATTGTGCTATAGTGCTCAGTGCTGTAGCGTTATCACGCTATATATTGTGCTATAGTGCTTAGTGCTGTAGCGTTATCATGCTATATATTGTGCTATAGTGCTTAGTGCTGTAGCCTTATCATGCTATATATTGTGCTATAGTGCTTAGTGCTGTAGCGTTATCATGCTACATATTGTGCTATAGTGCTCAGTGCTGTAGCGTTATCATGCTATATATTGTGCTATAGTGCTCAGTGCTGTAGCGTTATCATGCTATATATTGTGCTATAGTGCTTAGTACTGTAGCGTTATCATGCTATATATTGTGCTATAGTGCTCAGTGCTGTAGCCATATCATGCTATATATCGTGCTATAGTGCTTAGTGCTGTAGCGTTACCATGCTATATATTGTGCTATAGTGCTTAGTGCTGTAGCGTTATCATGCTATATATTGTGCTATAGTGCTCAGTGCTGTAGCGTTATCATGCTATATATTGTGCTATAGTGCTCAGTGCTGTAGCCATATCATGCTATATATCGTGCTATAGTGCTTAGTGCTGTAGCGTTATCATGCTATATATTGTGCTATAGTGCTTAGTGCTGTAGCGTTATCACGCTATATATTGTGCTATAGTGCTTAGTACTGTAGCGTTATCATGCTATATATTGTGCTATAGTGCTCAGTGCTGTAGCCATATCATGCTATATATCGTGCTATAGTGCTTAGTGCTGTAGCGTTATCACGCTATATATTGTGCTATAGTGCTTAGTGCTGTAGCGTTATCATGCTATATATTGTGCTATAGTGCTTAGTGCTGTAGCGTTATCATGCTATATATTGTGCTATAGTGCTCAGTGCTGTAGCCATATCATGCTATATATCGTGCTATAGTGCTTAGTGCTGTAGCGTTATCACGCTATATATTGTGCTATAGTGCTTAGTGCTGTAGCGTTATCATGCTATATATTGTGCTATAGTGCTCAGTGCTGTAGCGTTATCATGCTATATATTCTGCTATAGTGCTTAGTGCTGTAGCGTTATCATGCTATATATTGTGCTATAGTGCTCAATGCTGTAGCGTTATCATGCTATATATTCTGCTATAGTGCTTAGTGCTGTAGCATTATCATGCTATATATTGTGCTATAGTGCTGTAGTGTTATCATGCTATACATTGTGCTATAGTGCCGTATCGTTATCATGCTATATATTGTGCTATAGTGTTTAGTGCTGTAACTTTATCATGCTATATATTGTGCTATAGTGCTCAGTGCTGTAACATGTATAGAGATAGTGTTTTAGAGCAACTGTACCAACTCTTGATGAATGAGGTGTCAGAATACGTGCAGCACATCTTCATGCTCGACTCGAACATGTCCACTCCTCAAATCCGTTACGCCTGGACTGTCTGTTCCGCTCTGTGTTCAGTGTGAACCAGGACAATCTCTCTCTCTCTCTCTCTCTCTCTCTCTCTCTCTCTCTCTCTCTCTCTCTCTCTCTCTCTCTCTCTTCATCTCTATATTTGTATTTGTCTTCCTCTGTTTCTTGCTCTACCTCTCATCCCATTTCTTTTATACTCTTTGTCTCCTTGCATATGTCTCTGTCTGCCTTCTGTGTCTGTATTTCTTACTGTCTCTACAGTTGTGTCCCTTTCTTTCTGTTTTTGTCTGTTATTTTCTCAGTCTCTGTCTGTCTGTCTTTCAATGTCTATGTCTTGGTATCACTATTCTTGTTTTTGTCAGTTTCTTGATATCTCTCTATGGCATGCTGTACTACTGTCTGTCTGTCTGTCTGTCTGTCTGTCCGTCTGTTTATCGCTGCCCCACTCTGTCGATCTGTTTTTTTTCTGTCAGTCTGTCTGTTTCTCTCTATATATCTCTGTCCCTCTATGCTAATCTGTTTTTTCTGTCTATCTATCCATTTCTTTCTTTATATCTCTATCCCTCACTGTCAGTCTGTTTTTCTATCTGTCTGTCTGTCTGACTGTGTCTGTCTGTTTTTCTCCACACCTCTGTCAGTCTATCTGTTTCTCTCTGTCTGTCTGTCTGTTTCTCTCCCTGTATCACTGTTACTCTCTGTCTGTCTATCTGCTTGTCTGTCTTTCTCACGTGTCTGTTTTTCTCTTTTTCTCTCTGTCTCTCTATGTATTCCTCTTTGTATCTGTTTCTTTCTCGTTTTCTGTCTCTTTCCAGTTGTCTTTCTCTCTGTCATTTTCCGAAACTGTCGTTCGCTCCCTCTCCCGCTCCCTCTCCCTCCCTCCCTCCCTCTCTCTCTCTCTCTCTCTCTCTCTCTCTCCCCCTCCCTCTCTCTCTCTCTCTCTCTCCTGCTCCCTCTCCCTCTCTCTCTCTCTCTTTCCCTCCATGTGATTAGATTTACACTGGGAAGATTAAGCTCGTATTAACTCTCTCTCTGACACGCTCTACTGCTTTGATCCCACTGGCAGATCCTGAAAGCCAGGAGGATTTGAATCTTTTGGAGAGGCCCTTTCTGCCTGCTTAGTTCATGATAAGACTACAAAGAAGCTTGAATCAGATTTGAACTTTTAATTGGTAACATAATACACAAACATGTCTGGGTGGATATACTGTAATGGGAGCAGATAGTCATAAATGAAAAGGAATTTGTTTATGCAAGAAGGTGAATGAGAGCAATATTCTAACGAAAGACAGAGTCAGAACAATGGAAATAAATAGCAGCACGCCCAAAAATAACATGGATTTTATGTTCTGATGTGATGATGTGAGTGAAAAAGGCACATTTGCCTCTAAAAACTATACTTGTCCTCAGAATAAACTAATAAATCATGTGACTAATAAAAAAATGTCATGTAAAAATTATTAATAAAATAAAATGATTGAATCAGTGTGACATGGTGGAGTAGTGGGTGGTGTTGCTAAATTATAGCTCCAGATGTCCTGGTCACTGTTCCTGTGGTGGTTTGAATGTTATCCCCCCCATCCATGTGGGTTTCCTACATGCTATCTGGGCTCCTACCATCTCCCAAAAAACATGCCTCGAGGAGAACTGGTTCTACAAAATTATTCAAGACTGGAATAGTGCAACTCGTTCCTGTCAGGTCTCCCCCTGAGCACCATTCTACCTCTCCAAATGATCCAGAATGCAGCTGTGTGACTTTTCTCCCACACAACCCCATTTCTACGCCTCCACCACATGCTTCTGGTAGCTGCACACATCAGATTTAAAACACTGATGCTTGCCTACAAAGCTGAATACAGACCAGCACCCTCTTACCTCAAAGCTCTTATCACACCCAGCACTGCATTACACTCCCTCCCTCTTATCGCCCAGCACAGCTCGACTGCTCCCACTCTTCTCTGTTCTAGGACTTACGCGTTGGAATGAACTTCCCAGAGATGTCCAAACAGCTGAGTCACTGACAGTCTTCAAGGAACATCTGTAGATCTAACTCTTCCTGAAGTACTTAAACTAACACTAGTATAGATATATTGTCACATCCGGCGCAGCCCCCACCCTGTGTGGGGCACGAACCTGGACCTCCGTGGTGCTGCGTGCACCAGCACGCCATGGAAAGTAGACCCATATGCGAGATTCAGCGACGCACTGCTTTATTCAACATAAACATAATACAGGGGGAAGACGAACATAACTCCAGACACTGTGGTTACACTAAAACAGAACCAAAACATAACTCACATAAACAACCCATAACCTGACATAACACCCACGGGACAGTTAGACACTACACGCTAAACATTGACTCACAAAGACATGCACACCAGGATCCCTCTTTATAGGGTAACACATTATGGCAATTAGGGACAGGTGACACAATCAGGATAGAGAACAATAGGCAGGAAAACACAGACACTAGCAGGCTTCCAGGATTCACCAGCTACTCCTGACATATATTCATTGATAGAGACTTCAAAAGCAATTTCGTAAGTCGCTCTGGATAAGCAGGTCTGCCAAATGCAGTAAATGTAAATGATCTCTACCCATACAGGGTGTATTCCCAGCTCGCACTATACCTGTATAGCTTAGACAGGCTCTGGATCCATTACTGCCCTGATTAGGCAGAACAGAACAGAACAGAACAGAACAAAACAAGTGGTAAAAATATAAACACAATCATTACAAGTTAAATGTGTTTGAAGTATAAATAAAAACACGTAAAGAATGATTTAATTGTTCCACAGACAAAACATTAACATGCAACATTTGAACCAGTGAATACTATAATTCTGGCAGAAATTCACTAGATTGCTCTGTATGTCACCTTCTGGACAAAGGCTTAGTATGTTGAGCAAAAGCTAATTCAAGTAAATTTTATTTTTGAAATTGAACAATTGGGGGGCACGGTGGCTTGGTGGTTAGCACGTTTGCCTCACACCTCCAGGGTTGGGGGTTTGATTCCTGCCTCCGCCATGTGTGGAGTTTGCATGTGCCTCGGGGGTTTTCTCTGGGTACTCCGGTTTCCTCCCCCAGTCCAAAGACATGCATGGTAGGTTGATTGGCATCTCTAAATTGTCCATAGTGTGTGATTGCATGAGTGAATGAGAATGTGTGTGTGCCCTGCGATGGGTTGGCACTCCGTCCAGGGTGTATCCTGCCTTGATGCCCAATGATGCCCGAGATAGGCACAGGCTCCCTGTGACCCGAGAGTAGATCGGATAAGCGGTAGACAATGAATGAATGAAATTGAACAATTTCGTCATCAAAATTTTTCTCTTCTCTACAAACACACTTAGGAACTCCCAACATAATACGGTAGTGTGGGTATCTTCAGAAATCCAAGTTTTTTATTTTTATTTTTTATTACCTCAAAACTATCCTAATTTTGAAAATACCTGCGTTACTGTACCACCTTACCGAGTGCATAGAGCCTGATTGTGTTTGCATGGAACAGGAGATGTTTCATGAGCCTGGTAGGTTCACAATTATTTATTAAGGTATTTATTTTTATTTAGGCATTTATAATTAATTATACTTTATTGTCATTGTATACAATACAGCGTAAATTAGTTCGGCAGCAACAAGGACATTTACACATAACACTATGAAGGAATTTCAATTAAGAAGTTAAAAGAAAAATAATTAAACATAAATAAACAGAGTACACTGTAAAAAATATACAATATTGCACATAAGTGAAATGGCTTGATTATTAGACTGTATAGTGAGATGTATATATTGCAAATAGTATAAATACATTGCACATTATTACATATCGGTCTTAACATAGTGGTAGAGGTTAGCTTGGTTTAGATGCGCCAGTGCAGGACATAGCATACAGTGCAGTGTTGAGAAGTAATAATAATAATAATAATAATAATAATAATAATAATAATTCCACAGACCCTCTTCAACACATTTATTTCATCAACATAATCAATTTAAATGTGCCCAATATATTTTAGTTATTTATTAAAGCCCCTTTTTTAATTCATGACCTTTTCTTCTTCAGAACACATTAGTGACATCCAAGTGACATTATTCATAGGTTTTTGAGTTATTGAGATTAGAATTAAGCCCATCAATTCAAGTGGCCACTTCAATACGCTAATGACTAAAATAACTCAACATCTTTCATAACACTGCGTTGTGAAAATCAACCTTTGGGTCTATTCTGAGGACCAGTGTTGTAAGGCACTACTGTCATTTCAGTGTTTTAGTACAGTCATAGAATCTTTTCATTTCCCTTATGAATACTGTGTATGCTTGGATTTGTTTTTGTACATTCTCATTTAAGTGGTATATAATATGGAAACATACTGTGCTGAAAAATAATACTTTTATTTAAAGCAAAAATTAAAACGCTAGGAGATATTAGGTATCTCGGTGATGGTTGGATGCAGTCTCATTGTGTTCTGGCACTGATTTGGCTTTCACTGTTGTACTCCAATACTCTCAGTCTCAAGCTGTACAGAATGTGCTTACGTTTCTTGGCTCAGGATATTTATGCGTGGCAGGATTTGTACATTTTAATGAGGTGCTTGGGTTATCAAGGCTGAAGGACCCTTTTTAATCCCATAATGAAGCCATTCCCTCCGCACTGCGTACCTAACGTTCTTGCTGTTGCACCAAATGAAATGTGAGAGACTGTATGTATGTGTATGTTTGTGTGTGTGAACACTGTCTTTATGCATTGTATATGTGCTGTAAGGAATGCATGTCCTTCAAGGCATGGCTCCTATGTAATGTTTTCAGCTTGTCTTCCCCTCCCTTGTCATCTTTTTTTTTTCTTTCTTTTTTTTTTGGCCATTTGTTTTGCAGCTCTCAACGTCTTAACCAACAGGCTAATCGGGATAAGGTGCCAGGCCAAAGGTTAGCATCATATCTTCCACTTTTGCAATCTCTGCTAGTGTGTTTATGAGGTGCCTTGTCCTCTGGATCCTCACTTCCTGTTTATTTATAGCTCTCACTCATGCTCAGTGCACATTCTGATTTCCTGTGAACATTTCCCACCTGCTGCTGCAGCCTCTGTTTGCACTGCTGTGCTTGAGAAGTGTGATTCTGTCCAAAACAATACCGGCTCTTCTTTATGAGTCTCTAAACAAAATAGGGTTCTCCTACGGGCGGATGGAAATTAGAAGGCTGTGTAGATCACGGATTTTCTAACACATGCATAAGCATCGAACGACACAGAATGCAGAATAAACTCAGGAGTCAATATCTTAATAACATATGAGTAATATGTTAGTTATAATGCTTCAGAGGAGTGTTATAAATGGAGTAAACATCATGAATGTGGGTAAAAAACAAGCATAACATAAATAACAAAAAAAATTGCTGTATGTCATACAGTATATGAATTCTGTTCATATACTGTATGACAGTGTCAGTGGAATGATTATAAATGTTTTGCTTCTTCAGCATTATTTAATTCTTATGAATGTGTTATGAAACCCTGTTTTATTCTAATGAAACATCTCATCTCTTATAATCTTTCTAATGCTGTTCTGTTGAGCTGCTCAGGTTCTCTCATATCGATGCAATGATGTAAAAGTTATCTTGAAAATACACGAGTAAGTTGATTAGCATTTCTTGAGCACATTACGAGCTCCTTAAACATTCTTACAACAGTATAACAGTACAACAGTAGTACAACAACATTGTACATCCTCAGAACAGTGATGTAAGCCGATCATGTTATAAAGGCGTATGAAGTCTCCTGTCTGAATACATGTTGAGAAATGTCAGAATGAAACACAGAGCAAATATGTCACATCTTATGAGATGCATTATGACAGATACAATAAGCACATGTCATAACATGCACCATAACGTGTGTAATAAACCTCACTAAGCATAAGAAGACAGTGCGGGTTGACAGTTAACACAAACTGCCAAGGCAATTTACGATAACGGTGTTATGATATAATTATGTCAGTCTTATGACGCAGGTTTAAAGTGGAGCGCAAATAAATAAATAAATCACCTTCTAAGAAGGGTGGTGTATATTGGCTCATGTTATGAAGTCCTTATGAAGGCAGTTTCTTAAGAAGGGGAATTTGAAGACATGTAAATGATATGCTGTGATAAACAAACAAACAAACAAATAAATAAATAAATAAATAAATAAATAAATAAATAAATAAAGTTGGGCACGGTGGCTTACTGGTTAGCACGTTTGCCTCACACCTGGAGGGTTTGGGGTTTGATTCCCGCCTCCACCATGTGTGTGGACTTTGCATGGTCTCCCCGTGCCTCTGGGCTTTCCTCCGGGTACTCCGGTTTCCTCCCCCAGTCCAAAGACATGCATTGTAGGTTGATTGGCATCTCTAAATTGTCTGTAGTGTGTGATTGCGTGAGTGAATGAGAGTGTGTATGTGCCCTGCGATGGGTTGGCACTCCGTCCAGAGTGTATCCTGCCTTGATGCCCAATGACGCCTGAGATAGGCACAGGCTCCCCGTGACCCAAGAATAGATTGGATAAGCGGTAGACAATGAATGAATAAATAAATACCAAGATGTGTTTCATGCAATGCAACAGCCTAATAATACATAGCAATACTGATAATATTTCACTTTCATTTTATTACCATCACCTCATGAATGCAGATGTACTCTGCTAAGCTTAATCCCAAAGAAAAACCACATGAATATGTCCAGAATTATTTATTATAAATCATTCTTATTCAAATAATGTAGTTAGCTTGATTTAGATGCATCATAGCATACAGCACATTCATTGTACATGTGATAATAATGATCTTATTCTTTCTTAATTTTTTTTATTTTTTATTCTGTCTTTTATTTAAATTGCACTAAAGCAGTGCAATACAGTCTCGCTGAGCTGATGAGTGTTAAATGTTGGTCTTTTTTGTATGTGTGCTATATTTACAGTACCAATAATAACTTGAAGCTAACTTTTTAGTCACTCATCTTGATTTATGTTGCTGTCGTATTTTAAAGCTCCTCAGGAGAGGGCGGTCTGAGATGCTGGTTAAAGTTCTGACCTAAGGGTTGGGATCAAATCTGAGGGCTTTAATAGTGTGAATTCTTGAAGAAGCCCCTTGATCATATATGTGTGCTTTGAGTGTGTGTGCGTGTATGCGTGTCTTACCAAAATGTTGTTTACGTTTACAAGGTTGTTTTTTTGTCATTATTGTTTTATTTGATTTCATTAGTTTATTTACTTTTTGGACAGAATCTGTTACAGTTACATCCAACTGGTCACAATTGTCACATTGTAAGTTTTGATAAAACTCCACTTTAAACCTGCATCATAAGACTGACATAATTACATCATAAAGTCGTTAATCGTCTTGACAGATTGTGCTAATTATCAAACCATGCTGTCATGTCATGCTTACCGAGGTTTATTACACACTTTATGATGCATGTTATGACATGTGTTTATTGTATCTGTCATAATGCGTCTGATTTGAACTCATAAGATGTGACGTATTTGCTCGTAAAAGGTTCTGCGTTTTATCCTGACATTTCTATGTCTATAGCAGCATCGTAAAGGGCTTGTTATGACATTTATAATAGCGTGAGGAAAGCACTATTGATCTTAGAATGTGATATGGAAAAAATAAATAAATAAAGCTTTCAGAAACGACAGGAATAGAGCTCACGCCAGAATTTTTGGCACCCTTTAAGAGAATTATTAAGGTTGTATTTAGGAATATTTCAAACATTCGGACACTTAACAAAAACTATACTTATTTTTGTCAGAATATATAGAATTTAATGAAAATATAAATCTGATGAATTTTGAAAATAATCAACAAATTATTATTATTATTATTATTATTATTATTATTATTATTATTACTATTATTATTATTATTGTTATTATTATTATTATTATTATTATTATTATTATTATTATTAAAAAAATAAACATTTTCTAATAGTATTCAGTTTCTAAAAATTTCTTTCAAGTTTGCCAACTTTTATATGTTCAATAAATATATTTAGTGAAGATTTTATACACATAAAAAATCTGCTTGATTATCCGTCACCGTGAGGAAACACAACCTTTTTTTTTTTACAGAGGAGAGGCAGATGGTTATTAAGCTGCACGACAGGTGAATATATGAAGAAAAAACACAATCAGAGCCATAATAAAGGAAATATTAGAAACAAAAATCTAGAAGAGGTTAATGTTTGAGGAGAATTTGACACATGAACTTATCATCACAATGGTGTTATTCATCAAATATTAATTGTATGCCAATAACTTTAGTAATAGACTTTTGCAGAACATATTGCACTCCATAAGGTAAGTAAGTCACTCATTATATGCGCCATTCTTCTTTCTACTCATTTAATACGAAGTGTGCGAAGGGTGAATGATGCCGTAAAATATGTGTTGGTTATTTCAGCTTTAAGAAACAGGCTTTGTAGATATTTTACTTCCTCATTACTGAAATAGCAAGTCTTTGTTGTTACGCCTAGCAAACTTTCTCAAATATCAGTAGGCTAGCCTATTACAATTGTTGCTATGGTTACATCTCCGAGGGCATTCTGGCTCTGTTCTTGACTTGTTTCCTTTAAAAAAAAAAAAAAGAAAAACTGTACATTTTATACCGTATGAATAATTCTGTTAAAGAAAAATCAATGTCTTTTAAAAAATTTTTTGTCATTTTATCTAGGATCAATGTCATATCATTGGCTATAAACTGCCACAGTATATAAACTCTGTATATATGTCCTCTTTCACGACAAGGTTAAGTCAGCCTTGTGATCCGTGGTTAAAGTAAACTGTTACCCCAGTTACTTGGGTAATGAACCTTCAGGAAGTATGTAAGGCACTCGCAAGGACAGTTGGCAGGTTTTGATGTGGTTAGTCAATACGGGGTATTTTCCTTGGCACGGTTTGCCTGAGGCATGTGCATGCCAAGAGCTGGCTTTTTTCTGAGCCAGGCATAGAGGATAGGTTTCCCCTTACTCATGGCTCATTCCATAAGCTCTTTCTGTTGCTTACAAATATAACCTCATCTCATGATCAGCTGGCACGTCCTCCAGACTAATCCATGATTTCGTCAGGTTTGATAGATGCCTGCCGGAGCAGATAAATCAGTGACCTGGATAACGCCTCAATGTCAAAGCTCAACTGCTCGCTGTGTTTGGCTTTTCTACCAAATTAGGCCATAAGGTTTAACTCGAGAAAGGTTTTGATCAAATGACATTCAGAGTGCAGCTTAAAAGCGAAGTAAAAGGTTGTGTTGTGATTGCTAAGGTGAAATGAGACAGGGTTATTCTTATCTACCGGCACTTAGAGATTGGACAAGTGCTTTTGAACCTGCCGCAGATGTCGTGTTCCTTATTTCCAAAGCGCACTTACAAAAGCTTGGGTTTTGTCTCTTAATCACTGACCAAATAATTACATAGCAGCAGACACTCAAAGTGGCAGCGTGTCATTGATGTCTCATAGCTCCTGGGTCTTTGGTTCAGTCCTGAGCTCGGGTTACGCACTGTGTGGAGTTTCTGTTCTCTTGTGACCGCTTGGCTTTCTTTTGGGTTTTGTGTTTTCCTCCCATCAGTGGGCAGATTGGCTGTGCTTAACTACCCTGAGATCCCTGGTTTATTGTGATGGACTGGCATCCCATCCAGGGTGTATCTCCTGGATGATCTTGTGATAAAGTATGTGATATTGTGAAAAATTCCAGCAACAAAATTTCAGCTACCAAATAATTTCAGACAAAAACGGCACTTTTGAGTTAAAATGGGAATTTATGACAGAAAAAATACGATTTGTAGCCTACAGTACTTTAACAGCTTATATCATTTATTACGTTTATTACCAGTTTGAGTTTATGGAGTGTTGTACTGTGGTGATAGTGTTGTATTATTCCCTTGTAGTTTATTATGCTTTTAATTGTTTAATTTAAATCTAGCAATTGGATTTGTTTATTTGCCTAATATTGTGTAAGTCCCCCTTATACCTCCAGAACAGCTCTGACCCACTGAGGCACGGACCCCGTCAGTCCTCTGAAGGTGTGCTGTGGTATCTGACAGCAAAACATTAGCAGCAGATCCAGTTCTGTGAGGTGGAGCCTCCTTGCATTTGACTTGCTTATCATCACATTGCACAGATTCTCGATTGGATTGAGATCTGGGAAATTTGAAGGGTCAAGTCAATACCTTGAACTCATTGTCATGTTCCTCAAACTGTTCCTCAACTGTTTTTGTAGTGTACAGGGTGAATTATCCTGTTGAAAGGAGCAACTTACCTTAAGGAATACTGTTGCCCTGAAGGGATGTACATGTTCTGCATCAGTGTTTAGGTAGGTGCTTTATGTCAAAGTAACATCCTCATCAACGTCTTAGCAGAACATTGCCCAGAGCATCACACTGCATCTGTCCGGCTTGCCATCACTTCCCCAGGAAATTGACGCACACACACCCAGCTTCAACATGATGCTACAGAAAACGTAATTCATCAGACCAGGCCACTTTTTTCCATTGCTCCATGGTCCAATTCTGTTGGTTACATGCCCATTGTAGTCACTTTTGGTGGTTACAGGGGTCAGCATGGGCACTCTGACTTCTCTGTAGCTATGTAGCATCATATACAGCAAACCAGCCAGAATGAACTTTTTCAGCAATTTGTGCTACACTAGGTCTTCTGTGGAATCGGACCAGCCTTTGGGGTAGCCTTCACTCCCCACATGCATCACAGAGACTTGAGCGCCCATGACCCTGTCACTGGATCACCGGTTGTCCTTCTTTGGAGCACTTTTTTTAGGTTCTAACCATCGCATACCAGAAAAAACCCATAAGACCTGCTGCTTTGGAGAAGCTCCGTCCCACTCATCTAGCCTTCACAATTTGGACCTTGTCAAAGTCACTCAGTTCCTTATGCTTGCCAACAATCAATTTCCAGAACTGACTGTTCCTGTCCTGCCTAATATATATCACCCCTTGACAGGAGCCATTGTAGTGACATAATCAATGTTCACTTCACCTGTCAGTAGTTTTATTGTTATGGCTGATAAATAAAGCCGCTGAATTCATCGACAAAAAGAGGATGCTCCCTTGTCTGCTTATCCAGACAACTATCTTTGCTTGCCGTGTGTGTGTGTGTGTGTGTGTGTGTGTGTGTGTGTGTGTGTGAGTGTGGTCGGCAGATGGAGGTGTCTGACATCCCTGTCCCTTATTGTCTCTGCTGTCTGTCTCTTCGTCCCCACACTGGGCATAATTAACGCCTTTCAGAGGACAGTATTATGACAGACTTAATGAAGCTTTTAATGGAAATTAGTCTGACTTGGCTGGAAGCTGTCATGCGAACAGGGCTTGAAAAGGAAACACAGCTCGCTGCGGCTCATGGCGCCTTGATTGAACAGTGAAAACTGTATGGTGGCTGGCAAGAGAAACATGTAGCACTCAGTCTATATGTCTTAATATACCGACTCGAGGGCGACAGCGCCTGAAATTTGCATTATGCCACAGTTTTCATATTTGAGAAGCTGAGAAGCTTTATTTCCCAAGGTTCAGCTCTGGGATGGGCGGTGTCCCAATCCAAATGTTAGATGAAATGAGTCGTAAAGCTGAAGTGCAATATAGTGTGCACTATTCGTGGCACACAGCCTGAAGGAAAACAGTACAGTGCAGATGATACGAATGAGTGAATTAATGCATGAGTGAGTTTGCATGTTCTCCCCGTGCCTTGAGGGTTTCCTCCAGGTACTCCGGTTTCCTCCCCCGGTCCAAAGACATGCATGGTAGGTTGATTGGCATCTCTAAATTGTCTGTAGTGTGTGATTGAATGAGAGTGTGTGTGTGTGCACCCTGCGATGGGTTGGCACTCTGTCCAGGGTGTATCCTGCTTTGATGCACAGGGTCGCCGTGACCCGAGTATAGATCAGATAAGTGGTAGACAATGAATATTACAAAACCAGGCTTATTATTCAGCTATTTACCTTAAATTGTATTAAGAATGAACAGAATCAGATTCATAAAACATGACCCTGAAATGGAGCTATCTTTTTTTCCTCACTTAAAATTTCCCCCTTTTCTTCTATTAGTCTGTTTGAATGTTATTCATCTTTAACACAAAAAGCTGTTTAATGCTGTGCTGATTGATTGACTGATTGATTTGCTTTTGCTGTTGAATATAACTGACGGTTGTTTCACCCGTATGGGAATCTCTACAGCTCTCTGTCAGCACGGATGCAAGCACGGAGACTGTATCGGACCCAACAAGTGCAAGTGTCACCCTGGATTTACTGGAAAAACCTGCAACCAAGGTAAGTGTATAAAGCATTAACACAAAGAAAACGTGCTATAATTATTAGTAAATTTACACACACACACACACACACACACACACACACACACACACACACACACACACTACAACACAGATGGCAACAAGAGGAAAACATGTCAGTCATTAATGTGTCCAGATGTAGTGCCTTTTTTCGTACTGCATTTTTTAGACAACAGTATTTCCCAAAGGACATTTTGCATCCTTTCCTTTGTTTTGTTAATTTTTATTCACTTTATCGTCTTGTTTCAGTGAGCCAATAATTCTCAGTTTGTACACAACTGTCACTCATTGTATTTTTTTGCTGTGTACAGTATAAAAGGCCTTATTCAGCAGAATGGAAAAGCAATAATGTCTAAACTTCCTCAGCCTTTAGCGATACAATCTCAACCACTGGCCTCAGATAACTCAGCCCTGAATACAGATAGTGCTTCAGAGTAATTGCACTGTAAGTGCTCTTCACATCAGGACACAGGACACAGATAACCTTTGGTTTTAAAATAAAACGTCCAACCGGACGGGAGACGGCTTTTGAGATTTGAAGAGTGAAACTGCTGCCCTAAGAGAGCAATGAGAGAAGGTGTAATTAAAAGGGAGGGATGAAGGAGGAAAACAAAACCCCTCAGGAATGTGGAACTGAGTGATCTCGCCTTCAAGCCTGACGCAGTTTCATGTCGGTTCATTGTTAGGGCAGTGGTCAGGGCAGGCACTGAGTAGACGAGACAGAAATGATAGTTTCACCTAAACAGACCAGATAATCATGTTACAGTTCATATTACTATAAAACTAATTTAAGAGGAGCATGTATAAAATAGTGCTGTACAAATAATAGTAGTTTTGTCAGTATGATGAACTGAGATTATTTAGCTAGTTGGATTACATTCTACGGTAGAACCCGGTTTTAGTTTATTGACTTGGTTGCAAATTGCATTCCTGCAAGTCTGTCAGGATTGAAGACTCTGGAAAGTGGATGTAAGTGCAAGAAAGTTTAATAGGAATAGATCATAAAACTAGGAAGAGTTCCAGATAAAATATTTCCAGTGAACAATCCAAAAATAGTGTGTGGGTCAGATCAGGCACCGGTCAGTCTATGTACAAACAGGTCAAAACAGGATAAGCAGAAATTGTGATCAAGGCAGAAAATACTTCCATCCGTCCCTCCGTCCCTCCGTCCGTCCCTCCGTCCCTCCGTCCCTCCGTCTGTCCGTCTGTCTGTCAGTCAATCTATCCATCCCTCTATCCATCCCTCTATCCATCTATCCATCCATCCATCCATCCTCTACACCACTTATTCTACAGGGTAACCTATACAGGAACCTGGAGTCTATCCCAGGAAACTCAGGCAAAAGGCACACCCTGGCCAGGATGCCATTCTATCACAGGGCACACTCACCCACACACACTACAGAGATGCCAGTCAACCTACAGCCTATGCATAGCTTTGGACTGGGAGAGGAAACCAGAGTACCCAGAGGAAACCCCTGGGGCACAGGGAAAACATGCAAACTCCACACATGGTGGAGGCAGGATTCGAACCCCCAACTCTGGAGGTGTGAGGCAAACATGCTAAGCCTTTAAACAGTGTGCCTTTAAACAACATACTAATCAAACACAAATGAACACATCAGCAGGACGGTGACTGGGAATGAGGAAGTGCAGGTGGTTGCTGGGAATGTGAGTCGAGGCACCATGTTTGTCTGCCTTGTTTGTCTGACACACGAAAAAAACTTTGTAAAAGTTTAAAAGACATCTCATTTAAAAAAAACAAGTCTTCAGTCATATTCAGGGTTGAGCTACATGCACACAAGCAGCTTATACAGGAGTTCATACTTTTTTCATATTCAGACATCGGGATTTTAGCACAACACAGACAGACGTGTAGGAGTTGCCAAAAACAGAGGCATATCTCAGTCATGCACAGTTCGAAAACTTGGATTTGAGCCTATTCTTCTTGCGTAATATTGACTCGAGAGAAGTGCAGAATTAAGTCAGACGCCGCTGACTGACAGTTTGATATAATCACAATGTCACACTGACACTTCAGGCTTTGATCTGTAAATAAAATCACTAAAAATACTGAAAGCCATTGGAGATCAGTATTAAATACAGAAATATGACACTGTTTACAAATTAATGTTATCTGCATAACCAGAATCAGATTTTTTTCATTTGTGTAGATTTTGATGACTAAATACAGCTCTTGTGGAGTTTCATTTTATGATTTATGACTATGTATTAATAGTAAAAAAAAATGTTCAAATTAAGAAATGATCAGTTTGGAAGGTTAAGCTTCCTTTTTTGAACCTGAAACAATGATTACCTTTTTATAATAAAAAAAAAACAAACTTCGTTCAAAAGCTAGGGACGATGTAAAATGTTGCCCTCAACTCAACTTTATCCCTTAACTTCTAACTGATCCTGATCATTTTCTAGTCTCTGCTTTCAAAAGACGTTGAGACATATCTATCTTTGTTTAGTTTCACAGACAATACTCAAGATGACAAGCCAGAGAAGGACGGACTTACAAATACAGTGATTACAAATCATTTTAGCGTATTTTAAATGATTAATTATTTACAATACCTATTATAATGTTAGCTTGTTACTTTTTTTATTTTTGTAATTAAAATAATACATTTAATTAATGAATAATAAATTAGCAGCTTTAATTTGATTCTCAAATGTAAAATTTAAAATAAGTATAAATAATTAATTTTAAATAGTAAGGAAATTATTTGAGCGACGGAGAGATACAAAGCTGAATATTTGCTCCATTTGGCTCAGTAATTGTGTAATTAACCATGATTTCAATACTGAGAAAATTAATCTTGATTACTATTTTAGCCATTATTGTTTAGTCTGAGGTCTGGGGTCTCGCACAGTCCAGATTTACTAATTACTTGCAAATAATTCATAGTGAAAGCAAATGTAGTGTTTTACAAACAGCTTCAGTGTGAAAATTGTAACTAAATGTGTAACTAAATTCAGTGTGTTGACTCAATTCATGCTCGCCATCTGTCCCTGTAATGTGTGTGTATGCTGACCAAACACCGGCCCTGTGCAATTGACAGTGTTGATTGCTAGATAGCCCTCAAGCACTTCATTTACTAAGGCTATTAACAATGTTTATATACTGTACATACACACAGAGGACTTTTAAGAAGAATTTGTCATCTGTACATTAAACGTTTTCTTTAAATAGGTTAAATTGTTCACGCTTGACTCCATGACCACATTATTTTAAACCATTAACAATAATCTGCATGAAATTTAATATAATGAATTGTTATTATTTCTAAAATGTCTATGAAACTCCTCTGAGATCTCCACCCATCCCAAATAGCTAGTCAGTTAATCAGTTAGCTGCTAGCTTCCGTATCCGAGTCTTGATTTATTGTCATTTTCATAGCTAATTATTTTACACTAGACACACCTGCAAAAAATATATTATATAAAATACAACAGCTTTATACAGAGTCGACATGGTGGTTATTTTCTAACACAGTGTAGCCACAAATTGAGGTTGATCTTTAGGCCATAGTTTTATGTCGCAATGTGCAACATTTCAAGATTGAAGGAAAATTGTAAACATTGTCTCCCTGCTTTGGTTCCTGCGGTCTGCTTTAGATGATTACAACTCGAATTCAATTCATTTAAAATGCTATATTACAGTGGTCATGAGTTTTGTTCCAAAATAGATCATGTGAACCTTATTTCCTCTGTATACCTGTTTAAGGCCACACCTTATTAAAAAATAACCATCATGTCACCATAGCAGCTCCATAGTTTTCTTCACTGCTAACATAACTCACAAACATAGCAAACATACATAAGCTTAAACGATGGTTTGAAGCCACTGAGCCTATTTTCTTACTAGATGTTTTAAGTACTGAAATATCTAGTGCTAACGTTTTGAAAACTTGAAACTGCATTTTTTTTATGTGTTAAAAATTAGCCTCAAACACTCACACAGACAAACTATATCATTTGAATTATCCATCCAAACGACTTCAGAGGAACATCTTAAGAACATTTAAAACAATATACTGTAATTAGATAATTACAAATTAGAAATATGCCTAAACCTGATAAATGGATAACTGTTAAAGTCTGTCTGAACGAATGAATCATTGCTAAATGAGCAATCCTAAGCACTGCATCGCAATCAGTAACGTGAATCTGGCTTTTGGACTAAATTCCAATTAAACCCTCATTAGCTTGAACCTCTCTTGATCTTCATTTTGTGTAAAGCGCCACAGTCTCTCATCCTAACTTACCATCGTCATCCTGCTGATGTGAGGCAGATGCGTGAGGAAATGCAAATAAACCCATTAAAACACTAATCCATTTAGACGCAACGGCACCGGGCCGTGCTTCATTCGGAGCGGATCAGATCGTTTTAATCAGATGATTATTTGCTGTAGGCGATGTTGTAAATGAGAATCAGCTCACCTGCTGCGAACACTCTTAGTAAGGAATGTATTATGAGCCTGTCTGAGGGCAAGTGTGCTTACATTTTCCTCTTTGTATATTATCTTGTTAACAGATGGTAGCGAGCGCTCTGTTCACATCTCCATGAGTGCATCTATTATCAGAATGATATCTCATATACGCAATCAGTCCTCTGGCTCCGGCTAAAGCTGATAAGCGGGTGTACAGTTTAAAGTCAACAAAGTCTCCCATCCAACTGTTTAATGTGGGATAACAGTTCGTGTTTTGCACAAACCACACACGACAAACTGGCTGCTTTCCTATGATATTTATAACTTGAAAGTGAAATGAAGCTGACAGGATTACGAGACAGGCTTTACATGTCAGCATATAATTAGCCGTAACGCAGATGCATTGTTCAATTACACCACAACGTGTTTTCCTTTGTGCTCCGAAGGATCGAGCGTTTAGGAATGCTGACCAGGATAAAAACGGTGCAGCTCCAGTTTTAAGACTCCACTACAAAGGTGGGGCAAACACGCAAACTCTCCAACCCTTCAAACCCTTCCAAGCATTTTTACGTCTCTCCCCAGCCCCCATTTTCCGTGCTAACAATAAATAATCCTAACTGCTGCCGAGGAGGACAGATCTGGACGTGACTGTTGACATGTTTTGACACTGAAACCATGCCTGCTTTTGTTCAGCGGAAGCAGATGGAGGCCGGAGATGCTCCTCACTCACTCGCTCACTCGCTCACTCTATTCAATCTCCATAGCACAGGAACTTTTTTCAGGCTTTTTTTTAAAGCCAACTCACACATGGATAATCCTCTTTAGTGCCTAATGTCATTCTTGTCCTCTGCAGGAATGTGGACTGGTTAAAGGTGTGGCATCTGCTGGAGATTTGTACTGACGTGATCCTGTGTGCTGTGTTGTCTGTGTTCCCTTTCTCTCTTTAACCTGTCAGCGGAACAGCAGGACTATGTAAACCCCTCAATCTGGGACAGTCTCCCCCCTCTGTTTGTTCCCATGGACCACACAGCTTTGGGGGTGCCTTCGGAGGGTGAGCTAATCCGATGGTCACTGGGCAATTCTTCTTTTTGCCCTTCTGCAAGCCGCCCACAAACCCATCCACCACCACCTGCATGACGCAGTGCGTTCAACCGAAGCATAGTGAAATCCCGCTCTTTTCCTTCCCCTCTTTCTGAGGTAGATCCCAGAGCCTGGATGGGCATGGCCGGAATGACATGCTGATAGCAGAGCATGCTAAATCTTTCTCTCTCTTTCTCTGCTCTCCATCTCTTTACTTCTTCCTCCCTCTCTCTCTTTGTCTCTCTCTCTCTCTCTCTCTCTCTCTCTCTCTCTCTCTCTCTCTCTCTCTCTCTCTCTCCCTCTCCTACCCTCCAACTCTTTGCTTCTTCCTCTCTACTCCCTCTCTCTCCCCCTCTCTCTTTGTCTCTGTCTCCACCACTTTCTGACTGTCTGTCTCTATGTCTTTCTATTTTATTCACTCATTCCCTACCTCTGATTCTTTCTCTCTCCTTCTCTCTCTGTTTCCCTCTGTATCTCTGTATGTATCTCAGTCTGTCTGTCTCTGTCACTTTCTCTCTCCCTGTGTTCTTATTTCTCTCTGTCTCCCCCTCTCTCTGTCTTTCCTTCTTCCTCTCTTCCTCTCTTTCTCTCTTTTTGTCTCTGTCTCTACTTCTCTCCGAGTCTCTGTCTGTCTGCCTGTCTGTCTGCCTGTCCGTCTGTGTCTGTCTATCTGTCTGTCTTTCTATTTATTGCTCTTTTTGTCTCTGTTTCTTTCTCTCTGCTTCTTTCTGTCTCCCTCTGTCTATCTGTCTTTCTCTTCTTCTCTCACTGTTTTCCTCTACCTCTGTATTTCTGTCTTCTCTCAGTCTGTTTATCTGTCTTTCTGTCTCTCTCTCTCTTTCGGTCTCTCTCTCTCTCTCTCTCTCTCTCTCACTCACACACACACACACACACACACACACACACACACACACACACACACACACAACACAAAACACTGAGACTGCAAGTCTTTCTCAATTCCCAGCACCGTGAACTTGTGAACCAAACGATCTTTCATCTCAGAGCACCCAAGAGCTTGGCCTACTGCTCACTTCCACACACGACTCTTTCATCTCCCCTCTCTCCGTCTCTCTGCATTTCTTATCCCTTTCTTTCTCACAGTCCTCTATGAGCACAAGTGCTACTGCTGAACTCTTCAAATGTGACACTGTGTCTTGTGTGTTGTTTATTATCACATTCAGGTGTCAGACTGACAAAGTCAGCCTGAACATGGGGTTATTTATGTTGTATTTCAGTTTGAACAGCCATTCAATTTAAAAGAGCGAAAACTGAGCGAAAGACTGAACTCTCTCTCTCTCTCTCTCTCTCTCTCTCTCTCTCTCTCTCTCTCTCTCTCTCCCCTCTCTCTCTCCCTCTCCCTCTCTCTCTCTCTCCCTCTCTCCCTCTCTCTCTCTCCCTCTCCTCTCTCTCTCTCTCTCTCCCTCTCCCTCTCTCTCTCTCCCTCTCCCTCTCTCTCTCTCTCTCTCTCTCTCTCTCTCTCTCTCTCTCAAGATTATCTTAACTTTGTCATACAGGAAGTAGAGAGCTCTAAAATTAACTGCTATTTTAAATAAGAAATATATAAAGAAAGTGTTCCACTAAAAGCACAATTTGATGTTTAAAGATTTTGTCTCATTTTCATCTATATGACGCTCTCTTAAAGGAATGCACACTTGGAGGTTTAATTCATTAAAAGATCTTTAAAATATGCATGTATGCAGATATATAAGAGATAAGGATAAATTACTTTGTACTAGAGCCAATAAGTTATGAGCTATTAGTCACCATTAAAAAATAGTTAAATTAAAAAATTTCTTAAATTCTTAGCTTTCCTCATTTTAGTGTATTTGAATATTAAATAGTATTTAAAGCAGGCAGAGATCTAAAGCCTTTGATTGGCAGTCTACAATACTGATCACGCAATGCTTTTGAATTCTCAAATCTGATTGGTCAGATGATGTACAGGTTTATATTAAGTCGTTCCTTCTAATACGTTATGATTTCTATGAAGCTGTTGTTATTCAACAATTGAAAATATCTCATTATAATCACTCACGCTGAAGTTTTTAGTTAGAGGATGTTTATTAAACATTAATGGAAGGAGTCACTAGTGTCGGCGCTGTGTAAAAAGGTTTCCACCATAGGAAAGGTTTCAAGGTGGAATATTTTATGCTTTATTTGTTTTCCATTTTTTTTGGTAGTAGGACAAGCCCCTCTCCTTGTTTGCCTTGTTAACTTTACGAGAGAAATAAAAAGAGAGGCTGGTGATGGAACAACTGTTTATAAAGAGAGAGAGAGAGAGAGAGAGAGAGAGAGAGAGAAACCGAGAGGAAAAGAGAAAAAGAGAGTGAGAGAGAGATTTACCTTTTATTAATCTCCCATAAGGAAAATTCCAGATGACACAGCAGTGTGAGTAAGAGGAGTAATAATAAGAGAAATCTGTACTGTTATAGCTACAGCTGCTATAAGCTGCTATAAGCTGCTATGATGTAAGTGATAACAGGAAGGATTAAATGTAAATATAAATGGATATAAATATGATCTGTATGTCACAGTTGTTCATGTAAAAGAGGAATAAAACACACTGGACATGGTATGAGGGGAATGTCATGTTTGGGGTTGTATAATTTGTGTAGACCTGCAACACACTACACAGTTTTGTGTGTGTATGTACGTATGTATATATGTATATATATGTGTGTGAGAAAATAATGTTATATACTATATATATTTTATATATATATATATATATATATATATATATATATACACAGGAATACTCTCTCTCTCTCTCTCTCTCTATCTCTGTCTTATTTTCTATGCATTGTTTAGTGAGCTGCGATTCTTCACACCCCATTGACAGTGAAAGGCTCTGTGCCTCCTACTGTAATGTTTCTTTAATCTACCCTGCTCTTTCCATCTCCTTCTCATTCTCCTCGATCCCTCTCCCCACCTTTTCTCCTCCCTTTCGCCCCCCTCTGTTTTCTGTTTTCTCCACAACAGACCTTTCTGAGTCGTCTTCTTTCTCATTTGTTCTCGCATGCGCTGTAGCCCCTAGCTCACTGACACTGGACAGTCGTTCCACTAATCCACATTCATGACATTTAAATTTTGCTGTTTTCAGGGGTTTTTTCCCAGAGGCAAGAAAAAAAACCAGCTGAGTCTCTGCTCAAAAAAATAGGAAGAAGTTCTTTTTTTCTTTCCTTAGTAGTATGTATTTTTAATACAGATTTGGAGGCTCAGTTTGATAAGAAAAGTTCAACAGAGAGTTCACCTGAAGGCTGTGTTTCTACTGATGCTGAGGTTATTACAGAAATGGAAGAAAGAGAAATGAAAAACATAACCCAGAGGGAAAATCGTAAACTGGGGTGTTGCACAGTGCATGAAGGTTAAGAGAACATTTTGCTATGTGTGCACATGGTGTTTGGGATCCTGCCATATAGAAAATGCCGCACTGGTGAGTGGAATGAAAAGTACTTAGCAGAAATTTTCTATCAGTATAATCAGGACTCTTTTGGCTTTTACTGTGAGATGTGTGTATTTCCCTCTGTTGGATAAACTTACACAGAATTTTAGTGATTGAAAATAAATGCCTTCAAATTTGAGATGCTTATGAACAAGCACTTGGAGCATCTCAGAGAGCAGAAATGGGTTTGATATCAGTATTTACAAACCCGATTCCAAAAAAGTTGGGACACTGTACAAATTGTGAATAAAAACAGAATGCAATGATGTGGAAGTTTCAAATTTCAATATTTTATTCAGAATACAACATAGATGACATATCAAATGTTTAAACTGAGAAAATGGATCATTTTAAAGGAAAAATAAGTTGATTTTAAATTTCATGGCATCAACGCATCTCAAAAAAGTTGGGACAAGGCCATGTTTACCACCGTGTGGCATCCCCTCTTCTTTTTATAACAGTCTGCAAACGTCTGGGGACTGAGGAGACAAGTTGCTCAAGTTTAGGAATAGGAATGTTGTCCCATTCTTGTCTAATACAGGCTTCTAGTTGCTCAACTGTCTTAGGTCTTCTTTGTCGCATCTTCCTCTTTATGATGCGCCAAATGTTTTCTATGGGTGAAAGATCTGGACTGCAGGCTGGCCATTTCAGTACCCGGATCCTTCTTCTACGCAGCCATGATGTTGTAATTGATGCAGTATGTGGTCTGGCATTGTCATGTTGGAAAATGCAAGGTCTTCCCTGAAAGAGACGACGTCTGGATGGGAGCATATGTTGTTCTAGCACTTGGATATACCTTTCAGCATTGATGGTGCCTTTCCAGATGTGTAAGCTGCCCATGCCACATGCACTCATGCAACCCCATACCATCAGAGATGCAGGCTTCTGAACTGAGCGCTGATAACAACTTGGGTTGTCCTTGTCCTCTTTAGTCCGGATGACATGGCGTCCCAGTTTTCCAAAAAGAACTTCAAATTTTGATTCGTCTGACCACAGAACAGTTTTCCACTTTGCCACAGTCCATTTTAAATGAGCCTTGGCCCAGAGAAAACGTCTGCGCTTCTGGATCATGTTTAGATATGGCTTCTTTTTTGACCTATAGAGTTTTAGCCGGCAACTGCGAATGGCACGGTGGATTGTGTTCACCGACAATGTTTTCTGGAAGTATTCCTGAGCCCATGCTGTGATTTCCATTACAGTAGCATTCCTGTATGTGATGCAGTGCCGTCTAAGGGCCCCGAAGATCACGGGCATCCAGTATGGTTTTCCGGCCTTGACCCTTACGCACAGAGATTGTTCCAGATTCTCTGAATCTTTGGATGATATTATGCACTGTAGATGATGATAACTTCAAACTCTTTGCAATTTTTCTCTGAGAAACTCCTTTCTGATATTGCACCACTATTTTTCGCCACAGCATTGGGGGAATTGGTGATCCTCTGCCCATCTTGACTTCTGAGAGACACTGCCACTCTGAGAGGCTCTTTTTATACCCAATCATGTTGCCTATTGACCTAATAAGTTGCAAACTGGTCCTCCAGCTGTTCCTTATATGTACATTTAACTTTTCCGGCCTCTTATTGCTACCTGTCCCAACTTTTTTGGAATGTGTAGCTCTCATGAAATCCAAAAAGAGCCAATATTTGGCATGACATTTCAAAATGTCTCACTTTCAACATTTGATATGTTATCTATATTCTATTGTGAATAAAAGATAAGTTTATGAGATTTGTAAATTATTGCATTCCTTTTTTATTCACAATTTGTACAGTGTCCCAACTTTTTTGGAATCGGGTTTGTACTTTAAAGAACGTGATTGAACTAACTAACTAAAAAACTAGCTGTTTTTTTGGAAGATTTCTATAAAAATATTGCCCCTAGTAGGCTAGATAAAAACAGATACTTACGAAAAACTACAAATTCTTAAAACCCAGAGTGTCTACTTTCATAAGAACCATTGAACGCTACTGTGGAGTGTAACATGACAAAGACATTCAATGCTGAACATAGACACAACAAAAGCGAGAATTAAAGTTAATAAGCACAAAAAATAAGCGCAACTTGTCGTAGAAGAAAACGGAAAGCACAAAATCCGGATTACTTTCCTATGGCAAAAAAAAAAAACATACTAAATCTAACACTAGTGCTCACACTGTGGATAAAACCTTCCATAAATCTCTTTCCATAAAACTTTCTTATGCTAACTATGCTTTTTTTTTGTTAAACAACACATTTTTAATTCATGTATTTACTGGCTCTACTGTCAGAGCCACTGATCAGAATGGAGGATTCAACAGTGTTGTGGTATAATTGAAAAATAAATGATTCCCATACTTCCTGAATGGAGTACTAGCAGTTAATTAACCTGTAGTCTGATTAATTTGCCAACTGCGCCTCCATTTCAATTCATTACTACATCCTAATAAGTCACGAGCATGTGGCATTGAACAGCCCTGATGATATCTACCAGAATTGACTGTCTACACTGAAGGTTTGGCTTTTCAGCCTCCTATAATTTACACCCTCAATTACTTGATAAGTGAAGTCTATTTGGAAAAAAAAGATTGAAATAATTGTGTATAGAGTCAGATGGAGGATTTCCGACTGCTGTCCAGATTTTGACTTCTCTGACATTGTGCAAGTTTTGGAAGCTTGTCATCTGTCAGAAACAAGAAAGTTTGGTAGAAAGTAAAGTATAGTAAAACCAATAATAAGAAAAAAACTCAAATCATTTCAGAAAAACATTGGGTGGTCTGATCAAAATGTCTTGTTTTCACCTGATCTCAATATTATTGTTATAAAAAAAAATCTGCTAATTCAAAGCTGCCTGGAATCTCATGCCTAGATAACTTTTTGACATAGCATGTGTTATTCAGTTTCATATTATATGAGTTTTTAAGGTGGAAAAACAACTCATGTTCCTGAACAGAAGAACCCTTACATTGAAATATGAATATACAACAGAGACTGAATTATTTTTTTTATATGAGGATACAAATTCCATAGCTTTTAGGTAAAAAGTTGACGTGTCAATGTAGGGGTTCTTCTGTTCAGGAAAATGAGTCGTTTTTCTACCTTAAAAACTCATATAATATGAAATGATATTAATCTAGATGTTCTATACAATACAAATGTTTTAAAATATTTCAACTTCACAATGTAGCCTTCGTAAAAGATTGGAGAGTGATCATGTGAACACAGACATTTGCCATATAGTGTGTATGAAGATCAATAAAATATTTTTCATATTTACATGAAAACATGAATCAGAACCTTGACCAGTTTTGCTTCATTCCCCAAACAGCCTAAAGCATTTTCCTCTCGTTTTTTATTCAATCCTTGTCTGGAAAAACATTTTGAATGCACAGACTAGTCAAACTGTGAAAACTGTGGCTGTAAATCTACCTGGAGGAGTGAAAATACACCCGTATGGTAAGATGAACATTTTTTTCCTGACTGAGCCCTACCAGTGACCTCACATTAGTGCTGTTTATGCAGTCAACAACATTAGCACATTTGTCTATTTAAATCGGGGGCGCCTGTCAAAAGTCAGAGTCGTGCGATGCCACAAAATACGTTCCAGGAATAACTCTAAAGCTAAAGATGGCGCCATTCTCTCTGTGCTAGGCCACACTCAGGCTAATCGTACACCTGCCAGCGGGATCGGTTTCAGTGTGGGGGTAAATTAGACTCCATGAACAGAAAACCTGTAGTTCCAGCTTACAGTATGAGGAGGAAAGTGATACACAGTTGACCCCCTTGCTGTTGTCCATGACTGAGAATGGAGTCGCTTTTCACCTCCATGCACGTGGGCTGGAATTCTTTGTATTCTTGTCATGCACGCACCGGGCTGGCGGCCTATGATTAATTTCCGGGCTCTGTTGACATTTCTGTGTGCTTTCTGAGCATTTTGGCAGGTGCTACACTCCAGGCAATCTATCTAATCTGAACCTGACATATCACAGTGTCTAATAATATTTTTGAAAAGGTCAGAGGTTGCTGGCATTTAACATCACAGAGACGTCAGAGCAAAAACACAGTGTCTATATGTAAGTGTTGGTGATGATGGAATGCCTTTATTGGAAGGTAATAACCAGGCAGAGATTCTTGAAGGTGGGCTTGTTAAGACACAGGTCCTCACCGCTCCCTCACAGTTTTAAGGGGATTGACCTCTGAACTGTGACCGCTGGCTAATTCTCGGCACCACAGACGCACACATCACAAGGTTTTCTGTCTGGATGCCTTAACTCATCTTTCTCTCTCTTTCCTGCAGATCTGAACGAGTGTGGCCTGAAGCCTCGACCTTGTAAACACAGGTGCATGAACACATACGGCAGCTACAAGTGCTACTGCCTCAACGGCTACATGCTTCAGCCTGACGGGACCTGCGGAAGTGAGTCGTGCTTTGCTTTAGCTCATTTAGCCCTCAGCCATCCAGCTGGCATGTTGCTCCACTTTCACGCACTAACACCACCACCGAACAGAGCATTCGCTAGTCATGCGTGCTCGCAGTCGCAGATGGAAATGGCATGGCGTTAAGGCTGAACACTAATGAGCAGATGCTGTTTTTGCGCTACACAAATTTAACTTCATACACAGATGTCTGATGCATGTAAATTCGCCAGCAAATTCATCAATGCAGCTTAATTAACAAGCTCAGGGGCCAGCAGTAAAAATGAAAAAAAAAAAAGGCCAGTTCTGGTTTTAGGGACTCAAACTGACAGAAATGAAGGAAGAAAGTATGGAAATGAGAATTTTCCAAAGCTTTACTAATACACAACATGTCTCCTGTTGTGATTGTGGAGAAAGTAACCAGTCTAAAGTTACTAGCTTTTTAAAAAAAACATTATTTTCAGGATTTTTGAACTGACCAAAATGTTACTGTTAAACATTTTGCCATCAGGATCTAATTGTCTTAATGTTCAATGGATTCGGCTAGAGAGCCAGGATATTTGATACTGAATTGCTGTATTTTAAGCTTCAATCTGTATAACTTATTATTTTCTCACAAACAGGATTCTTAAGCCTTTTTAATTCAATTTCTTTTGCATAGCGCTTTTACAAGCGCACTAGCTTTTCCATTCTGCCAGTGACATTTTTAATCAGAATAAACAAATGAATTATTTTCTGGCTGTGAGTCTGACATAAAATGAGTCAGGACTCAGTTGGTTTTCAGTGTGAGATGTTTGTTTTTCCCTCTGTTGGATAACCTTACACAGGATTGTAGTGGATGAAGACAACGGCTTTAAATTTTTAGATCCTTATGAACAAGCACTTGGGACATCTCAGAGAGGAGAAATGGGTATTGATATCAGCATTTGCTTAGAAGATTTGTGTGATAGAAACATTTTTTTTGCAGGGGGGAATACGTCTATAAATATATTGTCCCTAATAGACTAGGAAAACACAGAAGAAGTTGCTTGACCCTGTTCGGGGTCACCACAGTGGACCAACTGGTCTGCACAACAACTTGGCAAATGTTTTACACCGGATGCCCTTCCTGACGCAACCCTCCCATTTTTCCGGGCTTGGGACCAGCACTGCATCCAGTGGCTGGGATTGAGGCTTTGGCTGGGAATCGAACCCGGGCCTTCCGCATGATAGGCGAGAAACCTACCACTGAGCCCCCAATGCCCCCTAGGAAAACACAGAAATCCTTATGAAAAACTACTTCTTAAAGTGCTGAGTGTCTCCTTTCATATGGGCTAATAAGCATCACTGTGGAGTGTGACATGACAAAGAAATTCAATACTGAATATATTCACCCCTAAAACAGGTGCAAAAAAAACCCATTAGATAATGGAGTCAGGATTATATACCAAATGTTTTTACCTCCTTAATCACAAGAAACCTGTTGAACCACTGGGATGTCTTCACATATCACATGGAAAATACAAAAGACTCTTTCTAAAAATTCCAAACTGTTATAAAAACCTGGAACCAAGAATAATAATTAATATTATCTTTTTCTTTTTTTCATTTTAACCCTACATTGTATTGCAGACTATTTAGAATGTTCTGTGGGGTCATTTCTCTGCCATGTAAAGTATTTTTCTGTCACTACATGTACTTTCCCCTTTCTATTGCATGCTACTATGATTACGTTTTTTTCTCCAGAGAGTTTTTTTTTATTTATTTTTTTTATAATATTTTTTTTAATATTCCCGGCAGTCACCCTATAAGCTTGGGGCATGGTTAGCCCCTGTAGAGGGCTTTACAGCGACTCAAATGAAAAATGAGTGAGTAAGAGAAAATAAGGGAGAAAGAGAGAAGAGTGAACTTCAACCCTAGCAGTAAATCCTGATTCTTCCAGCTGGCCCTGAGCTATTCTCCCTGTGCTGAGAATGCTGTGCCTGTGCTTGCCTCGTGTTAACCACTGAAAAGGTTCAATATTTCTCTTTCTTTCAGAAGCCCCACACTATTGCAAGCATGCTCGTATCATTGCATTTATCAAAGCATACCATAGGGATTTTTTTTAGAGGGGGAGGTTAAAGATACTGTCAGTTGTGGGGTTTTTTGGGAGATTTCTCTGCAGGTCTGGTTCCCGGTTTTAAATGATTCATATCCTTGTTTCATCAGGCACTCCAGATGTTTCTGAAGTGGGGATAATTAATGGTTAAGGGTTTTGATGAAACGTGAAGTTTTAGATATAGTTGCTTTTTAAACCTCATGACTGAACATGATGTCAGGATGTGACATCAAGGATTTTACCGATAAATCAAAGAATGGATTCATTTTCCAGCAAAAATATGCGTCGTAAATGGTTCGATTGATGGTAGATTTGATATTTGCTAATAATTCTTGCTTGTCTTTTAAAAACAGATACAGATCATTGACAGTTTAAAAGAAAAATCAATCAGAAGTGCCATTTAGATAAGTGTTGTGACAGTAAAGGTGTACCAAAGGACTGAGCTCTATTCTTTTTTAAAGATTTTTTTTTCACTTGACTATGATGATGATGATGATGATGATGGTGGGGAAGATCAATCACATTGGTCCAAAATCTCCCACAGGTTGAGATATGTTTACTGTAAAGGCCATAAAATATGATTTATATATCCACGGTGAGTTATTATGCACTCTGTAGCACATGGTTTTGGATAAAAATGTTTCATCTAATGATAGGATAAAGCTGATGATGATGATGACGATGATGATGATGATGATGATGATGATGATGATGATGATGATGATGATGAGTCAGAAGAACCTTGTAGTGATTTGCAGTAATGCTGCAATCTAAAAAGACTGAAATGACAAAGTGACAAATTAAAGGAAAACCTGACATGGTTTGGTTGATATGGAGCCACAGTACATTAAGTTTTCTTTTATTTTGTCACCAGTCGCTTTGTCTCTTCTAGTAGGCAAAAAGCTGACAGTATAGCATCACCAGAGTTGGGTTAGGGATGATGGAAGGACATTGATCCCTTCTAATTTGCATAATCATGTTTCTGTCCTTGCATTCCTCACGAGAATAAATGTCTAGAGATTCTCATAGACTCTTTTCATTATTCAAAGTAGATTATTTTTAATATCTCGACATATTTAAAGGCTTAACTCATCCCCTGAAGTCTTGATGTCTTCACATCAACCTTTATTTTGTCAAATTTTGACATTCCCCACATCTAATACTAAATAAGATCTATCCGTCAAAGTTTTTGTGTATATAGCTGTTATGTTGGAATTGAATAGTGCCACTACCTTGAAATTTTTTTTACTATATGACAGAAGCTGAAGAACTGCTCTGTGTTTTTAGGCTCTAAATAATCTATTTGTAGCCCTGCTGAAATCCTTAACAGCTCCTCATATTTGGCTGGTAGGCATAATAAGCAATTTCATTTCCCTGCTATTTTGGAACGAGCAGGTTGAACCCATAGATGACCTCATAGTGGTGCGAGTAGAGAATGACCCGGGTGTTTTTTTCCTCCTCAGCACATTGTTGAAGATGGTGAGGCAATAATACGAGGTTATCTTCTCCACTAGTCTTTTGCCTCAGGATCAGAAAGACCCACTTACAGAGTTCAGTCCTTTCAGACGGCGGCTCTAAAAAGACGAATCACGAAGCTGCTGTTCTCTACCCTTTAGATAGGAACCTGTGCATTCATTATGTTTGCTTTCTCACTCATGTTTCTGATTTTTATTCATGCCTGAAGCATTATTGATTTGATTTGCACATCATACTAACCATCACTGTTTGAGTTACTGCACTTCTTACATACTGAAAAGCTGCTAATGTGCTGTGGTTTGAAAGAATTTCAATGAAAACAAGAGAAAGTGCTTTAATTCTCTAATAACAGTAGGGTTTCTAAACCTCTGTGAACATCTAAAATAATGAAATGAAATGCATTGATACCATACAGCCCCAGAAAGCAGACCGTATCTTTAAACCACATCATTTTATTAGATTTTTTCATTTTCTTTTAATCTGGCACACATTTTCTATTTTTTTTTTTTAAGTCTTAAGACTTGATACCATCCTTATGCATTACAATCAGATTAGCTGCTTTGAAAACATGCTTATTATGGAAACATTACACTTAAACCTGTTTGCCATGGAAAACATACTCCTTTATAGCCACACTGATACAAAAAAAAATTGAATAGTAACAAAGTTGAATTAAAAACAAAACAATTTATTTTAATTTGGTTTCATTATGGCTAAAATGAATAAACGTTTTTTTTCCCTCCAGATGTAGCTAATGTTATGTTTTTAGGTTTTTTATTAATAATTTTTTATTAAATTTTTTATTATTCATTATTCATGAATTTGTTAAGCAATTTTTTTTAGCTTTTTATTTATTTATTTATTTATTTATTTATTTATTTATTTATCATCCCCTCTAGGATTTTTTGTTTTATTTTAAATTTTATTTGTTAATAAATGCTAATGCTTGACTTTACTGCATTTTTCTTTTTTTATGGAAAAC